>VDFB02000003.1:472668671-472845961 GCA_007258455.2 Sequoia sempervirens | reverse complement strand
AAGAGAGGAAAATTTTGGGTGGTTGTATAGGGGCATGTCTCGGTTAGACCCCCATTTAGGTGTTTCCACCTCCATGGACAACCAAGGAAATGAGATAAAGAAAGTAATGTAGTGAAAAGCACAAAAGCACTACAAAACAATAAAGTGCTAACTCAACCAAGTGATATAAAGAAAGAAAAGGAAGCTTATCACCTCCACCAAGAGCACTCAAGGCTGCTTGGGGGAGAAAATGAGAGTACGCAAGCCTCTGCTACAATGGTGTTTCATTCCCAACTTGTTCTACCAAAGATGGAGTGTTGTATTTACTACAATGGAGAGCTTGAATGCTACTAGAAATATTGAGAGTGAATACAAGAGTGTGAGAATGGATGCTTGAAGTTTGTAGTAGCTCAGAAGAAGTTAGAATGCATGTTGAAGAAGTGAATTTGAAGAAGGGAATAAAAGAAATGGCCATATTAGGGTCAGTCGGCCGAAGGGGGCATTACAAGTTGACTCCCAATGAGAAGTATAATGCCTCTACAGGTTTAGCCATAGGAATCGACTAGGGATGTAAGTGCACCATGTAGATCTCTATGCGCCACACAAACATCCCTGAAAAACCGTCTCCATTGACACTCAAGACAGGTTCTAAGTGGGATGCAAGCAGTGGGCTTAGGTGGAACTAAGCCTCCGAACTTGTTTTTCTAAAGTGGAGAGGAAAAGGGGGGAATTTACACATGGGGTACAAATTCACTCCTATACATTTTTCCCCCACTTTAATGAGCACAAGTGTTGATAAGTGTTCAGTAAAGTAGATCAAGAAGATTGTAAGGCTAGAAATGTATACCTGAACCGTCAAGGAAGTAGAGCTTGGTCTGGCATACCTGAAGGTGCAGGGCAAGCCAAGGACTCTATAGCTACTTGGAACTATGAAGTTGGAAACATAAAGCGCCTTGTAACAGGTTCTCGATCTTCTAAGGAAGGTGTCCCCCAAAAACTCTAGCATGGACGAGACCCAAGGGAAGTGCCCTACAAGTTCTTGGTTTTGTAGGGAAGGTATTCATCATGAACTCAAGCATGAAGAACACCCAACAAAGCACCCTATAGGCTCTCAGTCCCATAGGGAAGGTATTCTCCATGAACTCGAGCATGAAGAACACCCAAGGAAGTGCCCTACAGGCTCTCAGACCCATAGGGAAGGTAACCCCCAAGATCTCTCACATGGAGGGAACTTGAGAAAGTGCCCTATAGGCTCTCAGTTCTACAGGGGAGCCACCCCCAAGATTTCTCACATGGAGGAAGCTCAAAGGAAAGCGAACTTTGCAGATTCAAAAAGTGGCCATGTAGGCAAGTGAGTAGACAGTTACACAAATTGTCGCTAATTTTTAAAACTTTCAAAGGGGTCCCTTGGGAACTCGCCATAAAGAGAGGGTCCACTCAAGGGACGCACAATTTAGAAGTAGATGTTCTTTCTCTCGAATTGATCCTTCATCAAGGAATCCTTTTGAAATATGTTCACTTCATCAAGGGATTCAAAAGGAAGAATATTCCCCCATGCAAGGAGAAGATCAAAGTTGTTCCTACTTCGGGAGAAGGTTCAAGTCCTTTCTTTATGAACCCATGATGAAGGAAACACATTCTACTAGGGTTTCGAGTTGTGAATATGATTTCAAAGAAAGGTTTCTGAGGATTTTCAAGAAAAGATTCATTGGAAATGAATGTGTTTTCTAAAAATTGAAATGTTAAAGGAAGAAATAAGTCACACATGATAGGGACAACTTAAGCAAAGAAAACTGAGAGATAAGGAGAAAGAAAAAGAGAGAGAAAAATACAAACAAAGGGCACAAGGGGATTTGGTTTAGTAGGGTCAGATATGTCTTAGCTCATATAAATAATAGGTAACCATGGTGCAAGGTGAAAGATCATCAATCCCCAACCAGACTAGGAAGAATGCATGAGAAGACAAAGTAAAATTAAAAAATTGGGCCAACATGGAAGGGAAGCCTAAATGCTCCCAACACTTTTTATCATCCCCAATTTATCAAAAATAAAGCACAAACATGGAAGAATGATGATACAAATAGAAGAAGTTTAATGACACAAAAACCACACCTATATCCAAGCACCAACAAAGGTGACGACAGTCATCCAGGAACACATAGCACAATCATGGGGAAACACATCACAAAACCCACACACACACACAAGGTCAAGAAGAAGCCTCCTCCTAACATTGATCAGCCAAGAGGTCATTTTTTTCCCACTCTAGATCATCATAGGGGGAAGGACGATAGGCTCGAGCATTGGAGGGATGTTAAGAGGAGGGGTGTCTGGCCCTCTCACAACAAGGGCTAAGGAAAAGGGCCCTTTGAGTTCCTCTCCACTGAGCTCTTGTGGAGTCAAAGTCAGGGATTTCACAAAGATCACTGACAAGTCCAAAACTTCATCCACAAAGTTAAAAATACACCCCATAGAAGCATTGTGTCTAACTTCAGTGGATGGAGTAGGTTGAGCCTAAGATTCACCACTAGGCTCACCGAGTGACTCGAGAGCGATGATGAACTCAGGGGAAGTTGGGGCTAGTTATGTCACTAGGACAAAATAATTCATCACAAAACCACCTTGTAAAGAAGGTGGGCTCATCTTATGCCCTTCATTTCTAGAAGGACCATTCCCCACATCTTTCTTCGTCAGACGAGATGAACTCCCCATAGGCGAAGCTAGAGGTAAAGAGGAAAAGGAGGAAAGCAGTACAACAGATACGACTGAGGTATTAACCATATCCATGGGCTTTGGAAAAGGTTGAATATATGGAATGGACATCAACAAAGGTGGCTCCACCGAAGGAATGATGAACACATGTATCCCCTTGGGGTTTGTTTGCACTTGCAGTGGAAGCCAAAAATAGTGCAGGACCATACTGGAAAGAAGTAGAAGGAAGGGAAGAGGACAACACTGTAGGAGCTCCTAAAGTAGGGGTAGTCATCTCTTCCTCCTTCCTTTGCGAGGTGACCTGATCAACTAAGAGGGCATTTCATCAATGATTGCATTCCCGTGTAAGGTAGTTTCTTTGGCTCTTAGACCTAGAAGCAAGAGGTTGTGAAGGAGCAAAAGGATCTTGCTCAACCATAGGAACGTCCAATATGGCCATTTCTAGCAAAGGAACAGATTCATAAATAGGAGTAGGAGAGACTAGATACAAGACAACGAGAGGATTCAATTCAAGGGCCTCAGTAATGGGCCTCTTCTCACTTGCTACCTTGGGAGCAAGGGTGATAGGAGGCCACAAATCGAATTCCCTACGGGAACCTTTCTTTCTACCATACAAATAGTACTACAATTTTGGGTATTCATTAGGAAGATTCATGATCCTAAGCTTAGGCCTACGCCAAGGAGGAATCATCAAACTTAGCGGATAGCCACTGGGCCTACTCATCCAGTACTCTTCCCAAGAAAGGGGAGAGGATGAGGTAGTCTAGGGAAAATTCATCTTCTCTTTTCCTTTATGGGAAGGAGAGGGAACTGGCATGGGATTCTCCTCTTTCTTCAAAGAAGGGGGAGCATTCAATGCAGCCTTGTCCTTCTCCTTTAGGGAGGAGTAGGCGACTAACTGCTACACTACAGGAAGGTCAGTTTCGGCTGTTCTTTTCCCTTAGTTTTATACTTTACATAATTCTTGGAAAGCACATCTATTCTTAAAGGAATTGAACCAACTAGGGAGGGCCAAAAGTGATCCAACGAGTATCCACCATAGGGCACCAAGCATTGATATCTAGTGTCATGCACTACATGCACGACACCTTCATGGGAAAACTTTAAACACTTATGAATAACAAAAGAAATTCCATTCATGGAAGCTAACCAAGGAATTCCTAGCTTCACCCTGAACAGATCGAACTTTGGGATAACATTGAAAACCATGTAAACAGTTCTTGGCCCAACCAGGACAAACAAGGTTATCGAACCATAAGGTTGAAGACTCATACCATCATGCATACAAATGGTAGATTTTGTTTCTTCATATTTTTCCTTTTGCAATGAATTTAGTACTAATGTTTCCTCTATAATAACATTCATGTGGCTTATGGGGTCTACCAAAACTCTTGTCACAATGTTACCATTGATGCAAGTAGGAATGTAGAGAGGAGAGGGTTTATTGTTCAAAGGAAGATCCTATGATGCGAATGTAATATCCGGTGAACCGTGTGCAGGTAGACTAGTAGAAGTCATCGTGACCATGTTTACATAGGCCTTGGGTTGAGTAATAGAATCAATGGGATCGACAATCATGTTAGTAGAATGCGATATAAACGGGTCCATGTATATTTGCAGTTCACTATTAGCTTTGGCCACTAATTTTTTTGCCATTTTGTTTATTCTCGTCAAGGCGAATACTACCATCCTTGATGTGGTCCTCTATCTCATGACACAACCACATACATAATTTGGTACTGAAAATAAGGGCTTCCATCATAACAACTAGGGTAAGGTTCCTTAATAGGCTTCGGAGTTGGAAAAGTTATAATCTTATCCTTTCGCAGCTTCTACAAGACAAAAGAATGAGATTTTGATAACTTTGTGAACTTTCGGTTATTCTTGAGGTTGTTGTTATCAATAGCGGTGACTACATTCATAGTTGTCTTTCCTTTCCTAGAGATCGATACAATGGATTTTCCCTCAGAACAGGAGCACGAGGAAGAACCCCCGAACTAAACAATTGTCTGTTGATATTAACGTAAAGTTGCACACAAGTACATAAAAGAAGGGTATTTCATAAGGGAAAAAATTTCTTGCCAAGGCCTTTGTAAGTTTCCTATGAATACCTTCTCCACGTCAGAATTGGGCAGCTAGTATGAGATTTGTGAGAGGAGTGCTTGGTAGCACATTATGAAATCAATGGTTTTTTCATTATCTCCTTGTTTACACCGGACAAGATCCGAAAAGGTCATCTTCAGTTTGATGTTCATGTGAATTTTCTAAGAAATTGATTAATAAGTTGGTCGAATGTGAAAATGGAATTTTCAGGAAAGGAACAATACCACTCAAGTGTTGTGTCCTTGAAAGATCAAGGAAATAGTTTAGCCATCAATGCATCATGATGGAAAAATTATGTGCATAGGGCATTAAAGGCAGACACATGTGTCTATGGATCCCCTTTACCGCTATACTTCTCAAATTTATGGATCTCCATTCCCTAGGGGAAAGGAGTGTTCAATATCACAACCGACAATGGGCTATGTTGGAAAAAGGGTTGGAAGATAGGCTAGGCATAGGCTTGGGAAAGACTCGCTAACTGGCTCTACATCTTACCCATGTTCTAAAGAAGGGTATTTAAAATATGGTCGTTAGAAGATAGAGAGTCAGAGGAACCTCCCCCAGAGCCACTGCCAAGGCCACCTCTAGAACCATCACTGGTGTGACCTCCGCTAGAGACACTACCAGAGCCACTACCACCAATAGGGCCTCCATCGAAACCACCACCATGACCTCCATCGAAGCCGCCTCCACCAACACCACCTCCGCTACCGAATCCTCCACCACTAACAAAGCCTCCACCACTCATCTCACCAAAGCCTTCACCACTAGAGGTGACTGAAGGGGTGAAGCTAAAGCCCAAGGGGACCTTGTTAAATTTGATAGTTTCAAGTTGTTCAGAAATGGAAGGGATACTAATAGAAGGGATTGTGTCGGCCATATAGACAAACATGGGAGGAATCGATACTCCTAACTGTCCTTCACACTCTTCAAAAGTGACTCCTTGTGTAAAACTAGGGTTGCTTGAAGAAGCACATGCTTTGGTGAGACCAAGGAGGCTAGTCAAAAAATTTATGCCTGTTTGATCTTTACTCATCATATGCTTTAAATCACTAACGACCTAAGTGGCTCTAGCCATCTTTGGATTTCTTTCCAAATGATTTTCTAGGTTTCCTAATCCCTTAGTGAGGGCAGCAACATATTCTGCAAGGCTTTCAATGACCTCATACTCTTCCACCAATGATGGCATGGGAGAAGCAGGGGGAGTGGGAATGTGATTAGTTTCATCAACAAGTCCCATCTCGTTCCTCAACAACTGCTCTTGTGTAGCCAAACTAACGACGGGACTAGAGAAAAGGCTCGTAGAGAGACCAATTGAGACCTTCATCCTTTCCATCGGAAGGTGTTGTATACTTATCCTAATGATGTACCTAGAAGTTGTGGACTGGGTTATGATGCTCATAAACCTTCACAACACTCAAGAACACAACAGTCATGAAGTACTCGAGGGAAGCCTCAACACTGACGAATGAAAAGACATTGGTTCATGTCAGGTTCACCAAAACTATAAGAGAAGGGTACCACCACATGCAAGACCCAAGGTCATGGAGGGCCAAGATGCAATAGGTTTCCCTAACTTACCTCAGCTAGATAGCATGTTTAGGGTATGAAGATGAGAATGATGAGGACTATAGAGTCATGTAACCACTCTGCAATCTCAAGTTTCGAAGTGGGGCTTGTTGAGCTGATTTTTAGGTCCAACACTATGCCTTGGGGAGCTATCTATCTGAGGATGAAAGCGTCTTTGGATGAAAACACAGCACGTTAGCATCTCTAAAGTGTGTTAGTGTCTGTACGGCCAGACAACAACAAGATGAGGTCAAACCTAGAAAAACTAGCTAACAGACCAGCTAGCTAACTAAAGGGCCAAAATTATGCGATTAAGTAAATAAAGTATTCTCTAATATATTATAAAGCAGAAAGGAAAGAGTGAGAAGGGAAAGGATGATCTCACCAAGAAATTCAGTCGCCAGTTGGCTCCTCGAAAGCACGTACTCCTACACACAAAAGGAGAGGAAAATGTTGGGTGGTTGTATAGGGGCCTACCTCAATCATACCCCCGTTTAGGTGTTTCCACCTCCACGGATAGCCAAGGAAATTAGATAAAGAAAGTAATGTAGTGAAAAGCACTATGAATCAGTAAATTTCTAACTCAACCAAGTGATAGAAAGAAAGAAATGGAAGCTTACTACCTCCACCAAGAGCACTCAAGGCTACTTGGGGGAGAAAATAAGAGTACTCGAGCCTCTACTGTAATGGTCTTTCATTCCCAACTTGTTCTACCAAAGATGGAGTATTGTATTTGTTGCAATGGAAAGCTTGAATGCTAGTAGGAAGCTTGAGAGTGAATGCATGAGTGTGAGAATGGATACTTGAAGTGTGTAGTAGCTCAAAATAAGTTAGAATGCATGTTGAAGAAGTGAATTTGAAGAAGGGAATGAAAGAAACAGCCATATTCGAGTAAGTCAACTAAGGGGGGTGTTACAACTTGACTCCCCATGAGAAGTGTAACGCCTCTGCAAGTTCAGCCGCAGGAATTTGCTAGGGACATAAGTGTGTCATGCAAACATCTATGTCGTGCAAGCATCCCCAATAGAAATGCCTCCACTGACACTCAAGACAGGTTCCAAGTGGGATGCAAGCAGTGCGCTTAGGTGGAATTAAGCCTCCAAAATTGGTTTTCTAAAGTGGAGAGGGGAAAAGGGGGAATTTACACATGGGGTGCAAATTCACTCCTATACAGGGGTAAATGAAGGTACCTCCAAGTACCTTTGGAAACATCCTCATAAATGTGGATTTTTTCACCACCTTACCCATGAGGTACCAAGGTTTAAAAATAAGAATTAAATATTCCTATTTATGAAAAAGAGGTAGCTGGAGGGAATTTAAAATTATCATTTATGAAAAAGAGGAGGACAAGGCCATACCTCCCAAGTACATGGGAGTATTTATAAATGGAGCACTTAAGGTTCACCCATGCTTGTGTTATACATGAGAGGACAAGTGGGATTGTGTGGGATTTGGAGTGGTCAAATCCTCACTTAATCTTTGATTTAAGCATGTACACATGAGTAGGGGAAGATTAGTGGGTAATGGTAGATTAAGAATAGGCTATGGAGGATGTGACAAGATAAGAATCAAATAAATAAAATTATTTATTTAATTTTTTTAGAGGAATTGGGAAATTAGGATAGGAAAATAATTTAAAATAATAATTTACAATAGGTTAAAAGATTAGGAAGGATAGACGAATAATTTTTAGATCAATATTAAAATAGCAGGAATATTATTTAATTAATATATAGGTCAAAAGTATCATAAATCAAGATAAATTAATCAAATGTGAATGATCAATTTTAGGTGTTTATATTTTTCTCCTCTTTGAAATGATGTTAAAATAATTTTATTTTAAAGAAAAAGTAAATATAGGTCCTAGGAAGAAAAACATAGTGAAATAGATGCTTTGATGTGGAAGAGATGAAAAAAAGTAGTCAATATGGTGATGCTCCCTTAAGAGAATAGGTGGGTGAAAGGCGGCTTGGATAGCCTCTCAAAAGAAGAAAATGATTGAAAAAAAGAGAGGATAAAAAATAAGGATGGACAAAAATAAATGGAGAAAAATAGAGCTATTGTGAAGAAATGGTAGTAAGAAGGGTGATTAGGGGGTTATTAGGGGTAAATAAATAGGCTTAAGGAGGGTAAGGACTATTAATATTTACCTTAGTGAATAATGCATCTATTAGGGATCAAAAATCACATTGGATGAATCCATAGATCATGATTTGAAAATGTGTCCCTAATTTAGAAAATACATTGAAAAAGGGGTGGACGTGGAGTGCTTTAGTGGATTTTCTAGATTTGGGATGAGTGTGTTATGAAAAGAGAGGATCCTTTGATTTTAAACGGATGCATTGAAAAATTCATGGATTGGTAGAAGAATAGATGAATCTATCAAAAAATCAATGAATGGGAAATAAAAGGGTGAATCCACCAAAAAATCAATGGATGGGTAGGGGAAAAGGGTTGATCTCCTAAAAGGGTGGGTCTACTCATAAAGTAGTGAATATGCTTTGGGTTTTAGGGAATCTACTTAGGGAGAAGAAGGGGGTAAATTTCTAAGGGATAGGAGTTTTATTTTTGTTATATGTGATAAGATAATTGATTTTCATGATGTGCAAGAGTGATTGACTCTAGTGACTACTCAAGAGAGGTGACCAATGGTGCTAAGCCTTATGGAGGTCTTCTAGGATGTGAATTCTACTATATGTCTTGGATGTCGACCATCTAAACATATAGGACTATGCTAACAAATTTTGCAGACAAAAGGAGGAGTGAGATCTCCACCAAGATATTTCTTAATTGGGGATATCATTGTGAATTTAGAGTACATTTGGAGGATACTACTAGTAATAATTAGGATTCAATTAGTATTTATTGTGAGCCAAGGTATGGGTGTTATTTTGATGGAACTATTTGGGGGGTGGATCTAAAATATAAGGGGAAGGAAGCTAGATGTATATGGGTACAAAGAGATAGTACTAGATGTGGAATTCATCTTGGTGGCTCTTGTCAATGGCATATTGCTACCTAAAAAGAGCAAGTGACACTTTTTGTTGGAGCTAGTTAAGTATGTTGTTGATATGGTAGAGCATTGAAGACGATTTCCATGGGGGACATGAATGTTGACCTATTTGTATCTACTAAAATGTATGTGGTTTGCTACAAGTGATGGATAACATTGAGAACATGGCCTTGTTGTAGGTATGGGCATGGGAGCACATAGTAATGTGTCATATAGTGGGTGACTGAGTAGAGAGAGGTAGAGGAGCTAATGGTGTACAACTAGGGTAGGATCTTCCATTGCAAGGAGATGGGTCATATGGAGAATTGGATTTAAAGGTTACAGGATGAGCTAAGCCATGTGACATCACCTAGAGGGCATACAAGGAGGATGGGGGTTCGAAAGATGATCTAAATGTGTAGAGATATATGCTCACACCTTGTTACTTGATTAGATAATATGACTATATAATCAAGTGGTATAGGTAAAATAGGGATATGAGATAGTTTGGCATGATTCAAGATATAGTGGAAATACCCCATGTTTTTGTGAGGGTGTCACATGAGGTACGGTAGTGGGGGCCATAGGTGGACCATGAGGAGGTAGTACAATAATGTCATGGATTAGTGAAGGTGATGTGAGATACACATGTCGGGTTTGATGATTCAAGTATTATGTCTATATATAGAGCATGGTGTAGGAGAAATATGCCTCCAAACTTCATGCCACCTTGTTGGGAGGATGTGATTTAATTTTCATGAGATGAGGAGGTGGAGATGATCCCAAGGAGGAGTGGTTATTGAAGGATGAGGCATTGGAAAAGGATTACACTAAGGGGGTTGATATGATGGGAGTAGCCAGGGTGGAGGGAAGGAGAGAGGGAGAGGGAGATGAGAGGGGGAGGATGTGGTGCAAGAGGATATCATGAAGGAGGATGTGACTACATGCAACATAACTATTACATTTAAAAATATCATATAACTAGATTGCTCATGTTTGATTGTTTACGCTCCACATTATATGAAGTACAACTTGTAATGAATCATCAATTTGAGATACTTCAACATAGGAACAAGATGGATGAAGCCATTGGATTTTTTTCACTATAGGTTTCAAATGGTATCTTGTTTCATATTGAGTCTTGCACCTCTCCTAGGGATATGTGAGAGAAGTTAAAAGACATTTTGACACCATTAATGAGTTTTGAGAATTTCATATTAAGGAAGAGTTCACTTCACTTATACCTAGTTCTTTTGACTCAATTGAGTACTTCTTGATGAAGTTTGGGTCACTTATATCACTCTTTTTAGGGTTTTCGGAAGAATAAAATTGACAAACAATACATGTTTCCCTAATACTTTCTAAGCTTAGAGAGTCATTTTAGGTCTTCTCTTCTACTTTCTACTCTATTATGAATGTATTGGACAATGCATTTTCCATGTCATCATTTAGGTCATTTTTCTAAGAATTTGAATAATGTGAATAGGTAAAATTGACTCAAATTCACTCTTTCTAGTTCTAAAAACTAAGCATTGGTAGCACAAACATCCAAAGGGAAAAACAACAAGAAGAAAAAAGTACAAGATAGATACTTCATTCTAGGTAGTGACAATTCCTCCAAAAAATATCATAAGTTAGAACAAAAACCTCAAACTACTCCTTAGAATGATAAATCTTCTAGTTATGTTGAGCCTTCCTCCAAGACAAAGAAGAAATCAAGTGCAATTTGTAGTTTTTGTGGTAAAGAGGGACATCCAGTCACTAGTTATTGGAAGATATTAGAGGCTTTAGAGGAATCCATGTAGTAGAATAATATCTCATCCACTAATTCTTCTTCCTCCTATATTGTTCCACTTGAGGGTGGTTTTCTTCAATATGTTCTTTTTGTTCCTAATATCTCCACCAACCTTCTTTGAGTGTATCATATTTTCCAATATGGCACTAGTAGGATAGTTGAGTTCACCCTACATGATGTAGTTATTTGTGACCTTCATGATCTTAATATTGTTGTGGCTACATGGAGTGTTAATTCTTCCACTCATTATACTGATTTGATGGTTTTGATAGTTCAATTGGTTTAGTTTCATCCTTCATGGAGTGTGCAAACACTACGAGTAAGCTTTGACATGAACACTTTGGTCATATCAATTATAGATATATCTGATAGATGAGTATGTAAGCATTGGTATTAGGTCTCCCTGAGATTTCTTATAGTAATGGCGTTTGTCGAACTATTTCCCTTGGTAAACATCACCGTGATTCTTTTCATATAGGTAGAGTCACACATGCTAAGGCACCCTTAGAGTTGATACATAGTGACCTCATGTCATTTTTAACTTCTTTTTCAAGAGAAGAATATGTGCTCACATTTATTGATAAAGTTTTTCGAGACATACATGTGGGTATACTTTCTTAAGGGAAAGAGTGATGTCTTGATTCTTTCAAGATATTTAAGGAATTTATGGATAATTAATGTGGTCTATCAAGTGGATACACATAGACAATGGGGGATAATATAAATCAAACTTTCAAATACTTTTGTACTAAGCATGGTCTTCAACATTAGCTTATAGTTCCATACACCCCTCAATAGAATGGTTTTGTTGATCAAAAGAAAAAAATGTTATGAGAGATGGAAAACTATATGTTTCAATCAAGAGATATGAATTATTCCTTTTGGGATGAAGTATTCAATTGTGCCAATTATATTCAGAATCATATGCCTCATAAGTCATTGTGACATATGACTGTTGAGAATTCTTGATCTCATGTCAATTTTGATGTATCTTCATTAAGAATCTTTGGTAGTGAAGCTTGTGAATTCATTCCAGAAGCTTATCCGAAATCCATAGAGAGGAAAATCCAACCACTCATTTTTTTTGGCTATTGTGAGGATGTTAGGGTTTACAAGTTGTCTCATCATAGTTCTAGAGAGTCTTGTTTGTAACCTGCGAGATGTCTAGTTTGATGAGCACTTTCTTTAAATAGATTATTCATCACCAACTTATAATCCCTCACTACCTACTACTCTCTCTTCATCTCTTGAGGATGAGGATAATGCTCTAGCTGTCCATTGACCTCTAGATATTTAACCCTCACCCAAGTGGGCCACCAATACTATTGATATAGTTGAATATTTAGCAATTAATCCTTCATATTATTATCATAATCATGCATAAACATCAAGTGTTATTCTTTTGAGTCATGAAATTTTGGATGATCCTCAAAAAAATTCAAAGGTGGTTAGTATTCCTAAGTGGTGTAATGCTATGGCAGATGAGTATTCTTCATTGATGAAGAATAATAATTGGGATCTTGTTCCTCTTCTTAAGAGAATAAATTTGGTTCAACACAAATAGGTGTACCATACCAAATATGTTGTAGATGGTTCTATTGATAATTTCAAGGCTCATCTTATTGCAAAGGGCTTCTCTTAATTTGAATACATTAACTATTCTAAGACTTTTTCCCTTGTTTCCAAGATGAATTTTTATATGCCTTGTAATTTCACTTGCACCTTCACAAGGATGGATAGTATACCAAATGCATGTGAAGAGTGTTTTCCTTCATGGTGACCTTCGTGAGGAGGTTTATATGGAGTGGTCACATATTTTTGTTCAAGTCTTCACTAGTTTTCAAGCTTCATCATTCATTATACAATCTCAAATAGGCCCCTCAAACTTGGTATGAGAACATGGACACTTTTTTTCTTTCTTCTAGCTTCACACAATGTCATTTTTATCCCAAGGTGTACATTCAAATATAGGAGGGTGATATTTTGATCATTTTGATATATGTAGATGATTTGACTCTTACAAGTGGTTCATCCTCCAAGATCCAAAATGTTCAAGGTGCTTTGATGGAGTAGTTTGAGATGATAGATCTTAGCCTTTTGCACTAATTTCTTGGTTTATAGGTTATTCAATCTTTAAATATAATTTCCATTTTTCAAAAAAGTATTCCCTTGACATGATTTAGATATTTGACAGTCTTCATTACAAGCCTACCCTTACACCATTTCAGTCAGGTGTTATATTGTCCTCTACTTGTACTACTCCATTAGTAGATGCTACATTAGACATGCAATTGGTTGGTAATCTCTTGTACCTAATACATTCAAGTCCTAATATTTCTTTTGTGATTATTCTTGTCTCTTGATTCTCTTACAATCCACATGAGATTCATTTCTAAAATGCCAAACATATTTGAGATATATTCAGGGCACATCACATTACGGTATTCACTATGTACATCAAATATTCTTAGATAGTTGGCTTCACTAACTCAGATTGGGTTAGTGATGTGAATAATAGGAAGTCCACTTCTATCTTTGTTTTTTATCTTGATTCTAGCCCCATTACATGGTCTTGCAAGAAGTAGTCTACTATTATATTATCAACTACAAAGGTTGATTATTGTGCAATATTTTTGGCCATCCAAGAGATTTTTTGGCTTTACTAGGCATTGAATGAATTTGGTTTTCCTCCTGATGGTCCCATAATTCTCTCGTGCAAAGATCAAATTTCTATTTATATTTCTTGTAACCCAATTGAGAATCAACGTACTAAGTACCTGAAGATCCGCATGCACTTCATTTGTTAGTTGATTCAAGATTTTTTTCTCACCGTGGAGTACATTCCTAGAGAGAATGAAGTTGCAAACATCTTCACAAAACCTATAGCATCACCTTGTTACCTCTAGTAGTGTGGTGCAGGAGCACCTTGGCTTAACTCCAGTTACGTTATGTCACAATTTTGGCTTCTACTTGACCTTAGCCAAGTCAGGATTGTAGTGTGCTTAATTTGGACCTTAGAAGGTCTTTTTTGGGTGTGATGAGTTAATCATTAGGATTAATGTCATCCTAGTTTAATCATGTTGTTAAATTTTGGCTTTAATTAGCTTTGGACAACTTAAGATTGGAATGTAAAGCATTAGGTGAGTTATAACGACATCCTTGTTGTTAAAAGATGCCAAGGGACAGTTAAAGGAGTTGTTGGTTCAAAAATAGGGTGTTAGAGGTCCTAAGATTTAGGATCATGACATGATGGTAAGTTGCAAGAAATTGTGAAATTGCATGGCAACATTTTGTGTGTTTGCATGCAACTTAGTGGGGTTGGATTCCCTGAAATTTAGGAACATGGGATCAATCAATATCCCTTGAAATGAGGTAAAGGCATCTGTGTAAAAGGTGTGGCTCATAGATAGCAAGGGATTTTTTTTTAGTTTTGTTGTAATCAAGTTTAGCTTTTGAATAGAAAGAACTTTGTTTTCCTACAAACCCCGTGTGTTTTTAGATAACAATGATATCTAATGGGTTATATGCATTGATTTGGCATTGGAACTGTGTTTACACAACATATTTTAGCATTCTTTCTTTTGTAAATAGTTTCCTTTGATTTAGATTAGGTGTTTTGTGTGAATAAAGCAAAGTTTAGGGTGTTTGTTGTCTCCTTCTAAACAGTTAGTCATGTCTATGGCTTCCCCATAAAATCCAACCACGAGATCACCCTGAGACTGGATTGAAATGATAGGGAAGCCAGTCATTTGTATATATTTAGCAATAGGAATCATGGGAAAGAAAGTAAGCATGTTTAAAATCAAACCCTAGGTGAGTTGTGACTGCCCGGTTAGAGGTTTGAGAGGTAAAAGTTGAAGACCTTAGGCAGGGGTAGAAGGTATAGTACAAAACCTATACAGTTTCAGGGAGGTCTCAGTCATATTTTGACATGTTGAAAAGATTGTGGTCTTCCCAATCCAATTGTGCAAGGAAAAAGGTAAGAAACCAGTGAAACCTTAAGTATTAGGCCTATTAGCCCTAATTCTCCTTGAATGTAGGAAACCACTGTAAGGTAGAGACAGAGGTTTGAAACCAAGTGCAAGATTTAAAGCTCCAAAAAGGGTGTCTGAAAGTGACATTCGTTTGCCAAGTCATTTGTCAAGTTTGAACAAGAAAAGCCAAAAAGGGACTGGTAAGGGCTAGTAAGAATTAGGCCTCTTCTAGGCAAGATCTTGAGATCGGGTAAAGTGAAAACTAAAGAACCTCCAAAATGGATCAATTTGGATGTAAGAAGCATGAGGACAGTACCTTTAGCTCCCCTGCAAGTAGTTCAAGCAACCAATGATGAAGTTGGCATCTAGACCCTTCTAGGTGTTGGAAGAAGAGAGCAGATTCAAGAGGTGTTTGTCCTCCAAGGTTAAGCACAAGGATTGAAACTCTTGGAACAGAGTTGAATCAAGGTTTAGTTGATGAACTAAGTCAAGAAAAATCCTAGAGGTTGTCAGGTTCTTGGTGGAAGGCAGAGTGAAGTCTTCTAGTTGGTTAGTGCAAGCAAACCTTGGAGCTACCATACACCATAGTGATTGATGCTTAAGGTGAAGAAAGTTTCCCATAGGAGGTCTTCATGAGGCCTCCTTCCTTCATGTTTCTTGTACATGCTTTCATATCTTTTTGGAGAGGATTTTTTTATGAGTTTTTCTCCTTTTCTCTTTGTTATGAGAGATTTATTTGATTGTACATGGGTACCTTATTAGGCCTTATTTTCAAGACCCATTCATGAATTCTTTGATTTTTATTCACACTTTTTTAGATTTTTACATACTCCCTAAGTTACAATTAAGGGGGGTGTTATAGTAATAATTTATCAGCTAATAATTAATTAATCTTTAATTAATTATTAAGCTAATTTCACTTTTATTTATTTAAAATAAAATTAGGAGTGTTTTTCTCTTTTATGAGATTGATTTATTATTAGATCATTATGTCTCATCACAAAGGATGTCAACACTTATCATGATCTAATCCCTTTCTCATTTAGGGTTTTATCTTATAAACATTCTCCTTCTTTGTATTATTCTATTATGTAAGTTTTTTATTTTTGAGGAAATATAGAATCATTGTTTGCAACTCTTGTGCATGGAAGGTGTTCTTGTTTGTTGTTTTGATCCTACTTTGTATGTGTTTTTGTATTTCAACAAGAATAAAAAAAAATTTCAATGTAAACTTATATTTAAAAAAATGTATTTATTTCAATTGAAAAAAATCCATGCATTGAAGTTTTAACTTATAAATACACACAAAAAATTGAAGGAAAAAAAAGAAAATTTACTATATAAAGAGCGACATCCTATTTAATTTCATTTTTTAGTATTTTATCAACAACTAAATTATAGTATCAATTTTTTAAATAAATAAAAAAAGAAAGCTATATTCAAATAATTTTTATTTTATTTTTTAAAATACAAACATAAAACACACAACAAAAATAAATATTTAATTAGTTTATGTCATTTCAAAATTAAAACATGTATCAGTTTTTAGTGATTCAAGTTAGAAATTTGGATTAGTGTTGGTCAGCTCCTTTATAAGAGTGTGACAACTTTGTGCTTTTACCCATTACGAAAATTAAAAACTTCCTAGATGAAAAATATCCTACAATTAGTTAATTATTCCATAGTTATAAACAATTATCCCAAGGTAAAATGTTGTGGCTAGTTACATCATAAATATGTAAATGAATATAGACTAGAATTATTAAATGAGACTAGGTTACTTAGCTTTACATTTGATGTCCAAATATTCTATGATAGATGCTCTATGAATTATCTATATTTTATTGCTTTGGTTTTTATCAAATGGAAATTGTAAAGATAAAAAATTCAATGTGAAACTTTCTAGATTATTTTTCCAACATAGATTTGACCAAGTTACTACTATGGAGTCGACCTTTAAGCATAGATTTGATCTTCCATTTGAATATGAAATCAATCAATGTACTTCTAATCACCTAAAACTTATTTTCCTCATGTTATAGAATTTGAATCTATATCAGAAGAAATTTTGATGAACATGGGTGAGGAGTTTTCTAAGCAAAGATTTTTCCCCTTAGTCAAAGCTCTAAGATCTAATTTAATAATTTTGATATAATATTTGAAGATACACCAACAAATCATGGAATATTCTCAAATATATGTGTGATTGATAATGTTACATTGATGCTATGCTTTGAATATAATGCAATGTGTAATGTAACACATATCTTAGATCCTAGATTGTAGCTAGTTGCTCGAAAAATCTAAATTAATAAATTTTGCACTCACATTAAAAATTAACAAGAAGTAGGAAGGGATTGACTTGGGCCTAAATTTTAAATTTGAATTTGAAAGATTTGGGGTGAAATTTTTATTACAAAAATATCCTCATTTGTGTGCCTATGGATTCCACCTAGGTAGAGGAATGGACAAACATAGATCAAGTTTGAACTATTATGATGTATGAGGATAAGATCTAGTTAGGTTCTAATTCTTTTCCAACTTCTATGTAGAAATATGTGCCACCTGTAAACAAACCATTACACTAGGGACAACTCAAAGTGAGATCAAAACTAATAGAAAAAAGTGCAATGCATGTGATTCTCCCCATTATAATTAGTAACTTATCAATGATTGTGCAATCATGGGCGAGTTTTTATATTATTATGAAGATATCAAAGTTCAAATATGTACTATTAATATTGAAAACTAGGCCAAAGCTTTATCATTGATATTCAAAGGCTAAGTTCAAAGCTTTTCCAAATAAAAGAGTTCTAAAAGTGATAATTATCAAAAGTAATGATTAAATAAAAACTACACATATGTTTAATGAAATGATTAACTATTAATTAATAACTAAATAGTTCTATCAAATGGAATCACATTTTAAATATATTGTACCCTTACAAAAAAAAATCAAGAATAAGTCTCAAATAAATTTGACAAACTCCTCCAGTGAAAAGGTATCAACATAGACTGTGCTCCCATATCGAATAGGAAAAATAAACTCTTCCATAAAAAAACCTACTACATCCAATTCTAAAAATGACCATGGCATGCCCATAATAATTCAGGAGAAGAAATATCTCCCAACAAACCAATAAAAGAACTAAATATAATTCAAGAGAGAAATATCTCTCAACAAAGCAATAAAAAAACTAAATATAATTCAAGAGAAGAAATATCTCTCAACAAACCAATAAAAGAACTAAATATCCTTATAGTTTTAACTTCAACTATTAGAAAGCTGCATAATCATGCATAACAAGATGACAATTACTTACGTAAGAGATGGTCATCACAATGACAGGCAATCGATCCACCACATACTCACTGTGGGCAAGCTGATTTTTTCAACGACCAGGTACAGCATCTTCTACTTTGGGACCAATGTCATTTTCTAGAGTTAAATAAGCAGAGAAGTAGGTCATATGTAATGGTGTGAATGAGCATATCCTACCCACCAAGCAAAAGAGATAAAAGTGGGGGCGCCTACTCTACCTCCTTACTTGGATTTCAACCGACAGGAAAAGACCCTTTCAACGACGTTTCACAAGTAAAGTTTAAACTGGTGCAGCGACTTCAAACAGATTCTTTTCATCCCAAAGTAGCTATCATTACGTAACTTTTCGATCCGCGTGACCAGTTCCTTTCACCATCAAAATCCTCCGCGCTGAATATGCAGAGCAGGTGAACGCACCCCACCGACCAGGTTGAAATGGAAGGAGTTTACATTGGCGTGCCTGGTTTTTTTCTTTATTTTTGACTCTTTCCTTCTGCGGTCTTCTAATCAGACACCAAATGACAGAGACGACCATAATTACTGCTTAAATGTCGCTCTACGTAGCTTTGAACCAGGCAATTGGTGTGTTTAATTACTCTTTCTTCTTTCACCGGTCACCGCCCATTTGTCTTGGCGTGATTAATTTTTGTTCAAGAAATATAAAATAGTGTTTCAAATAAAAATAAAGTATCAATAGAAAAATTTAATATACCAACATATTACTTTGGAGTCACTTATCATAAAAAAACAATTTCGATGTAGAGATCTCAAGATTATTATATTTTACATCTTTTAAATAGATGTATTTAAAATATCTTTAACACTATTTATCATTTAAAAATAGTGATGTATATATGACATTATTAATAAATGTAAAATAAATAGTATATTTTTAAATAAATATAATGATTCTTAAAATTTATAAGATCTAGTATTTTAAATCATTATCTATTTTATACAAACATTAATTAATTTAGAGTAATACATTATTTTCTAGGTTCATCCATATCACTTTTCTTCATTGTTTATACATACATGCATGCATGCATGGATGACTTCTCAACTCATTTTAATTCCCAATAAAATTCAATGATTTTGACTCTCAATAAATATTTATAATTTTAATTTTGAATTAAAAAATAATAATATTTAAGATTTTATGTAACTATAAATAGGAAAAATAAATCCTCCAAAAATAGCCAATTATAAAACAATCAAATTAAAAATTAAATTAGATAAAAAAGTTAAATTTAAAAGTTTATATTGTTTTGGAAATAAAATAATAAAAACAAATGAGTATTTTGATGTTACAAAATAAAAGGTTGTGTAGACACTTAAAATTGACATTTTTGATCATTAATATTTGATCAATTTATCAATGTTTCTTATATTTAGATAATTAGTCAAATAATATTCTTCATTAGTTCTTATTAACCCCCTTCATCATTCAAAACCATTTCCTCACCTATCCCTAAGGTTTGATATTTCAATAATTATTTAATAAATATTCACACATAACATTACCTCATTCTTATATATATATATATATATATATATCCCCTCCATTTTTAAATTTGTAATAACATTTTGTTTCCACAGTCCATGATCATTAGTAATCAAGATTTCAGGATAAAACTGTGTGCGATTTTTTTTCATCAACGTTTCGGATCATACTCCATGATCCATCATCAGGATGATTAGCAGATAGAGAGAGACATGAAGAATAGATAGCAAACTTGGATAGAAATAGGGGAGAGGGTGGTGAGGGAAGGTTGTGAGGCACGTAAACCAAAAAGATGAGAAAGTCAAGGGGAGGAGAAGGATAATTGGAGAAAATTGCAAAGAAGAAAATTAATGAGAGAACTTAGAAGAACACATAACTAATTCAACAAAAGGACATAAGAACCTTTAAATTAAAGAAAAGATCACAGAACCAAACAAAGAAAATCACAAATGAGAGGGAAAAAAAAAATCAAAAGAGAACACTAGGATAAAAATAGATATCAAAGTAAACAAAAGAATTGAAAGGAGAAAGAAAGAGACAAAGGAAAATATAAATTAAGAAAAAGAACATGAAAATAAAAATCAATAAGTGAAAGACACAAGATTAAGAGAAAATTAATAGGAGACACAAAAGTAAAAAATTACTAAGTGAAAAAGACAAATTTAAGAGACGTTTTCTAACCTCAAATAAAATATCTCAAATCTTAAAATAAAACATAAAAAAGGACAAATTTAAGAGAAACTTAATATATAAATATAATGTTTACAAATATTATATAATTCTATGGGGTTCCTAAAATCCAAAGAAAAATATTATGTTTAAATATTATATAAATTTAATATGTGGTAAATAAAATAATTATACATAAATAAGTGAAAAAGACAAGTTTAAGAGAAAACATAATAAGGTTTGATGATTCTAAAAAAAAAAAGGGAAAAAGATAGATTTAAGAGAAACTTAATAGGAGACATAAATTATAAAAAGAAATTGATCAATTGATATTTAGGCTAGATATTTAGCCTAAATATCTAACGTAAATAAAATTCTAACCTAAAATAAAATATCTTAAATCTTAAAATAAAACAAAAAAACAAATTTAAGAGAAACTTAATATATAAATATAATATTTACCAATATTAAATAATTTAAGGCTAGATATTGATCAACAAACAAGGCTATATTATATTTATATATTAAGTTTCTCTTATATATTTATATTTATATATATTGGTAGATCTTCTCAAATATATACTATTAAGATAATCCTTCACAAGGAAGATGGGTAAGTGGGTCATGCTTCTAAGTGGATTTGGCATTGAATATATGCATACAAAATCCATGAAGGGGAAAGTTGTAGATCAACTCACACATCTACTCCCCTAATAAAAACATATCCTTTAATAGTAGATTTCCCCGATGAGTCTATCTTCACACTCACTAATACAACATTATGGAAGATTTACTTTGATGGATTTTACACGTAGAATGGTTCAAGAATAGGTATAATATCTTTTACTACATAAGTAAACTTCAGACCAAAGGCTTTCAGATTATAATTTCCATGTACCGATAACATCAAAAAATATGAAGCTTTAATAGGAGGGTTAAAAATGGCTATACAAGGGAATATGACTTGGATACAAGTCTATGGTAATTCTCAACTTGTCATCAAATAGGCCAACAAAGAATATCAAACAAAAGATGACAAACTCCTTCACTATAAACATATGGTGGATATTTTCAAGAAATATTTCACTTATATCCAATTTGACCGAGTACAAATAATAATAGTTGAAGTATGTATAACATTACACATATACTAAACTGTATTTACTCTCATATATTCTCAAATTATTTAGATATTTTTTCCTTTTAATACTAGCTAATAACTTGTATATGAAAATATTATACTAATATATTGTGTTTGATGGTGTGTATATTTTTATTGGTTGGCGTAATGGTTTTATTTTTAATTAATTATATATATATATATTGGAGGAGAGGTTTGGAGAGAAGGTAGAAATTTGAGCATTGTTCTTTTAATTATAGAATTTATGTCTGTACACTCCCACAAAAATTATTGAAACAATATTTCTCTAAACATAAATTTTTTATATTTTTAATAACTAAAATTTAATTAAAAAATATTTACAAGATCAATCAATATTTTGTAAATTTATTATTTTAGTTTACTAAAAACCAAATTAATAATCAAAATTCTAACTCTAGTTCATTACTATTTTACAATTAAAAAAAACTTATATATTAAAGAACCTATAAAAAGAAATTATCACAATACAACCAACCTAATATGTATGAGGTCAAATTAAGAACCTTATGATTTTACAAAGTCAAACGAGATTGTCACAATAAAACCCACCTAATATGTATGGGGACAAATCATGAACCTTTTAATTCTACAAAATTGAAAGAGATTCTCACAATACAACCAACTTAATATGCATAAGGACAAATTAAGAACCTCTAGATTCAACAAAGTCGAAAGAGATTGTCACAATACAACCAACCTAATATGTACAAGGGCAAATTAAGAACCTCTTCATTCTACAAAATCAAAAAAGATTTCACAATACGATCTAGGTATACTTAATATATATAAAGACAAACAAAAAAAATCCTTAATTATATGAAAAGATTCAAAATCCCCCCTTTCCGCCTCTTTCATTTATTTAAAAGCTAGCATAGTTTTTCTTTTTAGAAGTTGTTTTATTATAACAAGAATTAATACTAAAAATAATAATTTGATACATTTAGTCTATTTGAAATACTTTTTATTTTTTATTATTTCTATTGGAATCATTCATTTTTTGATATGGAAGCACGAGTCTTAGGTTAAGACCTCTTCAATTAAAAGTCAAGGATTGGGGTTATCCATTCCACACACAATCCTAATCTCTTCTAACCTCTTCCATTATGATATAAAACCTTATATTCAACAAGATTTGGTACCTAATAAACTCATTCAACTATTTCAATAATCCAAACCTATTTACATATTTTTAATTTTAATTAATTAGAATATTGTTTTTTAATTAATTATAATATTTTTAAAAGATGTAATATGTACACATGTTTAATACAAATAAACATGTGTCTGAAATCACGGCACCATTTCAAAGAAGTAGTCAAAGAGTTGACCACGACAAGGTAAGCTAAAGTACGTGGAATATGATGTTCGCTAACCCAAAACAAAAAGGGTTTTTTTCAAAGGTTGGTAAAGTTGTTTTTCTAGGTAAAACAAAGAAAAATGACTTCTTAAAAGGGAATCATAGGTAAACATAGTAATCATATACTAGACTTTATGTGTTGGTCTTCTCTTATAAAGAATGTTGTTGAATTTTGAAGAATAATTTATTAGTCTTTTTAATTATCCGTTATAAACGTGTTAGTAATTTAAACATGTGGCATTACTCTAATTTATTGTTTTTAAACAATTTTGCAATATCATTTTCCATGATGTAAAGTAATCTTGTTCTCGTGATAGTTCTTTTCATATTGGTACAAGACATCCTTTTAGAGATGAGTATGTTGTTCAATAATAATGCATTTAGATATTATAAAGTAAAATAAAATTAGAAAATTGAGGATTAAAAATAAAGGTTAAAATATATAATTTTATTACCATTTAATTATATTGAAAAAATTAAAGTACTTTTAAATTCTTATGATAGCTTATAGCTTGCTAAATTGATTATATAATTTTAATAGTGAATTAGATATATAGATAAATATTAAATAATTAATGTAATTAAAGAATAATAAAATGTTTGTATTTTGTTGCTGTAATAGAGGTTTGACTAGAATTAAGAATTAGAATATAGATTAAAAAGATTGGAAATTTATAACAAAGTTATGGAAAGAATATTACAACTACAATTATTCAAAAAGTAATCCAAGCATTGAGAATGTTTTGAAAATTTAGATAAGATGTTTCTAATTGTAAAATTGAGTATGAGATCAATATGAATTCTAAATTAATAAAAATAATATTTTAGGACAATGTACATAAGATCCATACAAAATTGTATAAAACAAAAAGAAAATATATAAGGAATAATCCTTACAAATAATAATCCCCCAAAAGAACTTGACACCTTGTGCCACCACATGAACCTTAAATAGGTCCTATCCTCACTCCACATGCATGATTTGAATTTTGCATGCTTCTAGTTGTTACTTCACATGCCTCAAACTTTAAATAGCTTGATAGACCTTATAACACTTCAAAACTCCTTGCACACTAAGCCACACCACTAGAAACTCAAAAACTTGATAGAACTAGTGTAGACATACTCTCCTTCCAAACTACAAAGCTATACTACATTTCTGAAAGAAATACCAACCATTTTAATAAATTTCTCTACCCTAAAGATATCCTTTTGGACCACCACACTCATGTTGTTTGCATACCTATCATGATATAATAAATGAATTAACTATCTAATGGAAATCACGCCGCAACAAAATCTTGCTTTATGATAGTTGAATTGATTTGACAATATGTACACACTGACAAACAACATGCTTCTGGAACCTTAAGATAAATGAAAATTCTAGTACTCCTACAATCTTCTTCATCTTTGACAACCTTCACATCTAACAACCTTAACACCCATTGATAACCAATGTCAGCCAGAATGACCTACCGACATCAGTTTGACATCAATGACATGTGCTCAATAATCTCCCTCTTTGTCATTGATGGCAAACAACAAAGTGTTGGGGCCAACAAACACACTTGAAAGAATATGTCTGAATGATTTCTAGGTTGTAGCATTCACTCCCCCTATGAAAGATATGATATTCTAAGATCACTTGATTTAGTGCATTTCCTCAATTCAACTTTTTGAGCCCACTTATCCCCTTTGACATCAATGGTAAAGGATTAATATTTTCTCCACCACTTTAAACCAATACACAATATCATCCAAAAACTTGTTTCCTGAATAAACTACCCCTAAGTCCATGCACCACTACTTTTGAAAACACTTTGCAAGAGCACCAACCCTTCTTGTGACAAGGAGACCAAGCTCCCTCTCACACTATACTTTCCTCTTGAATCAAGAGGAGGGAGCAACAAAGTTCCCAACTTCTATCAAAGAAACTAAAATTTCTCCTTAGGAAGTTGCTCCGTGAATATATCTACAACTTGTTCCTTTGTGTCCACATATTCCAATCTTCTTTCTTTGCAACCTTCTCTCCCAAGAAAAGATATTTTATTGCAATGTTTTTTGTTCTTGAGTGCATCACCGAATTCTTTGAATTTTTTATTATGCACGTGTGTTTTTTATTAGATAAGTAGGGAAGGGCCCTGATCCCAAGATTACATAAATAGACCAAAAAGAAGCAGAGAAAGGTGGTAAACAACACCACCAACCAACCAAAAAACAACAACAATTTTAGCACGCAAACCAATATTTAAAATAATAACCATTGTCCAACCATTATCAATCAAAAACAAAGAATAGTAATAGAATCTTGAAACTCAATTTTCATTTCCTTCAAGCTCTGCTTCATCCAAAGCACTTGAGTGCAGCATGATGTTGCACCAATGTATTCTTCTTGTGTTGTAGATAAAGAATTGATTCCTACTTCTTACTCAACCAGGTCATCTCCAAAGAAGAATGCACTGCCACTTGTGTTCTTTCAATCATCCACACATCCTGACCAATTTGCATCTATGTATACAGTAAAAACTTGTGAAATTTTCAATTTTTGGATACCACATGAACCAAATTCTTTAGTAGCCTTCAAATACGTGAATATCATTTTCATCACCTTTACATGAGTCTCTTTAGGTGTTGTCTGAAATCTGAAAACCATTCCAACTACCTGCATAATATCTAGTCTAGATGTTGTCACATACAACAATTTGACAATCATGGACTGGTACAAAGTTTGATCTGCTAAGGCAGAATCATCATCCTTGATCAACTTACATCCAGTAACCATAGGTGTTGCAACAAGTTTGCAATATTTCATCTTGAAATTGCTTAACATCGAGCCTTTATGTATTTATGATGTGAAATAAAAAATCCTTTGTCTAATTGAACAATTCGCAACCCCAAGAAGAAAGATAATTCTCCTAACATAAACATCTCAAATTCATTTTGTATAGCCTTCTGAATTTTTTTGCACATTTCTTCACTACTACCTCCAAAAATGATTTCATCAACATAAACTGCAACTATCAACATTTGTTAGAACTCCTTTTATTTTTTATGTACAAATTACTATTTGCACAACCTCTCCAAAATCCTTGCTATTGTAAATATCCATACAACCTTTAATACCAAGCTCTAGGTGCTAGCTTGAGTTCATACAAATCCTTCTTCAATTTCTGTAAACATAATCTGGATTGTTGGTACACTAAAAACCTTCTAGTTGTTTTTGATATACACTCCTTCAAGTTGTCCATTCAAGAATTTTGACTTCACATCCATCTGATACACTTTGAAATTCTTGAATGCTGAGAAAGCTAAGAAAATCCCAATTACCTCTAGTCTAGCCATCGAAGCAAATGTTTCCTCAAAGCCTATACCTTCAACTTGAGCATACCCTTTGTACACATAAGTATTTATTTGTTCTGGATCACTTCACCTTCTTCAATCAACTTGTTTCTGAATACCCACTTTGTTCCAATCACATCCTTATCATTAGGTCTTGGGACAAGTTCCCAAGTTTCATTCTTCATGATTTGATTTAGTTATTCCTCCATAGCTTCTATCCATCCTTGTTTTTTTTTTTTTCTTTGTATGTCTTGGGTTCTATCTTTGATAGTAAAGAAAAATGCACTTGTTCTTTTGATCTTTCTAACCTCTTATGAGTTAGAACCCCACTATCTTTATCACCTATGATTTGATCTGCAAAGTGATTTTTCTAAACATACTCAACTAGAGTTTTTGGAAAAATTTCTTAGTCTTTAATGTTACTATGAATTGATTCCTCTTCATCTTCTTCCTCCGAAATGGTAGTTTACTGAATAGTTTCATCAACCTTCACATTTTCACTTTTCACTATCCTTTTCAACCTTTTTTTATAACATATGTAAGATTTTCTTCTTAAAGAGTAACCAAAAAAATACCTCATCTGACCTTGAATCAAGCTTACCCAAATACTCTTCATCTCTCTTGATGTAGCACTTGCTTCCAAATATTCTGAGGTGCCTTACTAATGTCAGTCTTCCCTTCCATAGCTCATACGTGGAGTCTTCTTTGTCTTACATATGATATGAACCCTATTCAGAATGTACATAGTTGTTTGTGTAGCTTCTCTCTAGTACATATCCAATAGATTTTCTTGACATAGCATAGTCCTTGCCACCTCTTGTATAGCTCAATTCTTTCTTTCTATAACTCCATTTTCTTGTGGAGTTTTAGGGAAAAGAATTGCCTCCAGATTCCATGCTCATCACAAAATCTGGCATGCTTCTTAGTCATAAATTCTCCACCTCTATCTAATCTCAGGACTTTGATTGTCCTTTTGGTTTCATTCTCCACCATATCCTTGAATACTTTGAACTTCTCAAAAGCTTTAGACTTCTCTTTTAGATATGTAATCCCAAGTCATCTTACTCTCACATTTTTATTTTGTTTTGTTCTCGACTGTTATTTCATTTGAATTTTTAAAATATAACTCTTTCCACCCATTTTTAAATATATTTTATAAATGATTATATAAAAATTTATCCCCTAAAAATGTATACAAATAAAATAAAGTTCAAATAACAAGTCAAATTTTCATGTACTTGAAAGACCCACACCACCAACCAAGTGAGAGTGAGGCCAAAACAAAACTTGGACCAAGCAAGTCAAAGTGATGGAAACAGTCGGTAGGTAAAGGCCCCATGACTTAAATGAAGGGATCTTCTCCATCGTTGCAAAGGGAATATATAATGGAAGGAATTGCGTGCACGCAAGACAGGGTAGAGCGAATAAAAATGTGGAGAGTAGGTAGTCATGTTTATTGTCACCATTTTCAGGAGCGACACAGAGCCTATAAACGTCGCTATTCTACCTAGCCAATGTCTTTTATACCTATTTACATATCATTCAGCACTCGTCTCTCGCCTTTGCCTTTTTGTGATTGTTCGGTAAAACTTTACACCAAATTGTCTTTTAGTTTATGGAAAGTCGGTACAGCTATTCTTTGATTTCATACCTTTCCATACAACTCCAATCTGTCAGGGAACTAAAATGTATGAGCTGTCTTATATGATTTGTTTTATATTCATAAAATACATGAGCTAAAATGTATGAGGTGTCTTATATGAACTATTTTATATTCATAAAATACATGTATTGATCTTCCTATACCTTATATGGAAGTTCGATTCTATTGTATTTGAACTCGAATAACATACATCATGCTTGAACTTTTATTATTATAACATCTCAATCATAATTTTTATATATAGTTGAACTTGAATAACATGATTCATCTCTTTGTTCGTGATTGATCTTGCTGGTTCTTCATTTTGTTTTTTGCCACAGTGGTTGATCATGTTGCTATTGTCATGTTTTTAACTGATGTTGCTGCATTAATTTTTGGCAGTTGTATTAGCTGTTGGTCTTGTAATCATACTGCTGTAGCTATTTTGTTTGCTATTAACTGTTGTCATGTAATTGTTGTAACTGTTATTACTGTAGCTGTTTAAGTTGTTGTTTTGTATCAGCGGGGCTTTTCTTGCAGTTCAATATTGTATTCTCTTTGTATTATGCATTATCAATACAAAAAAAAAACATGATATCATGCTTGGGGTTTTAATATCATAATATCTCAACCACAATTTCTATATATATAGTAGTAATAATGAAATTAATGTATTCATGTCATTTTTTTTTAGTATTGAGTATGTTTTAGTGTAATATTTTAATATATTGAAAAGAGATATATTTTTGTCTTAGATTTAGTTTATGATATGATTCTTATTGATTTTTACTTATTCTATTTATTTATATTTGTACCAACTTTCATACATTTGATATTTACTCGTCATTTTTACATTTTATTTTCTATATACTTTTAGATATTTGCTCTGATGGAACTTTAAAGTTTTGTTCTCTGTGTTCTCTTTTATCTTGCCTTATGCCTCTGGTCATCTATAGTGTTTGGGAAAAGCCTAAGGTTGGGGTTTTACCTTTGTATTCATGTGAAACCTTAATGTTCATCTTACGCCTTGGGTGGGATCTATTTGGCCATTACTTTTTGGAGGGTTTTAAAACAACTTAAGCCCCATCGCTTCGTCTTGGTCGGGCCCCTTTTTGTTTTATCATTTTATGTCCTTCGCTTGCCTTTATTTTCCTAAGTCTTGGATGGTCTTGTGCTCCCTTGTTTAAGTGACAATTATGTCATCGTTCGTCGTCGGCCAAGTGATGTCCCCTTAGTCCTTTAATAAATATTTTTATTTTGCAGAGGGACAAGTTCGCATGACCGTAGATCAATCATCGTTTGATCTCAATTGTTCCCCGCCATCCCACGATGACCCCACCACACTATTTTGGTTGATCGCGATATCACGGGCGAGCGCCACGTGTCTCATCCAGTGAAGCCGAGGGGAAGATAAAATACTTGATGCATCAATTTGATTTTAATATGTTATGCAGCTTGTTACTAAAGTGTTTATGAGATGCACATGCTTCAAATCAATGCAAATGTTTTAATCTCAGCAGAAAAGGTGCTCGATGGTTAAGGACAAAGTTGGCGATTGTGTTGGATGAATTAGATTGCCGATGGTTGAAGATCCACGGTTGCCCACCATTGCATGATTAAAAGTTGTGAGGTCTTTATCGATTGTGATATCGCGGGTGAGCACCACGTGGATTTCGTTGGCAATGTGTAGTATGGTGGGCCCCTTGTTGCCATGATGTAGATTGTGTCAGTTTGATTTGAAGGCAGTCAATTGATGATCTGACCAAGGTGAATGATCGACGACTAATATTTGAATATGCATCAAAACCGATTGGAACTGTTTGTGCAGCATGTGAATTAGCTTTGAGGAATACCAGAAATGGGTAAATGTATACTTAACTGAGGAGGAGTAAAAAGGAGTAGGTTGTTAACAGTTGGCAGATCAGTTGTGGCAATTACAACAGATTCTAGTTTTTTTTTTTGTGACAGTCTTGGCATGGAACTCTTGAAGTTTTTGTTGCTACATCAATCATTCTCAATGAGCATGATGAACATGAAGATTCTCCAGAAAATTGTTGTAACAAATTTTTAGAATGTTACAAAGCAGTCCAATTGGTTGGTGATGCATGTGCTCTCTAGCCCAATTCTTGTTTGCTCCTTCATTTCTATAAGAAGGATTTCAAGGCCAGAAGTACAGGTTAGCAAGTGAGATATTTTTTTCGTCGAGTCTAGGTAGAGTTGCAGAGAAAATTGTAAAGGTCGATGGTTTTAGTGAAAATGCAATTTAGGTTTTGAGTCATTCTATAGTAAGTTTTGAATTCATGGGGGTCTGATGTTTTATGACAGTACTGACATTTGAATTGAAATGATTAATTCAAACTCATTTCTTTTCATTGTACATGCATATTTGAATTTTAAATAAGATAATCAAGGGTTGTCTTGTCATCTCACTATTGTGGTGTGTATGATTTCTATTTTGGCTTTAATTCAAGGAATTAATTAAAATGCTTGAATGGGATTGTAGGTGGATATGTTTTGTATAAGGATTTGATAAGTAGTATTGGGTTAGAATACATGATGAAATTGTAAGGCAATATTATCAAGGATCTTATATGTTATGTATTAAATATGTCATAAACCCTTAGACGTTTATGAATTTGACTCCCCCAATGGATATATGGCACTGATCTAAGTTGTACTAATTTGTATGGTTCATTATTTGTTTGTCTTTACCTAGAGCTTGCTACAAATTGCAAATCAATGGTTATTTTATACGGTGAAGTGTGTTGTAATTATCTCATGCTCCAAATAGTTGATATTATTGATGAACAACCAATTCTATTTAGTATTATCCTATTATGTTAAGCTATTAAATCAGATTATCTATTTTTGTTAATGTTGTTTACAATAATGGTGCAGAGGTTGTAAATGCATTAAGGGATCACCCTCCCGGGTCTTGCAGAGCCCAAAGTGTAGGAGGTCTTTAAAATCCTCGTCATTTGGTCTAGGTCCTTCAATCTACCCTTGATTGGAATTGGAAATTCCATAGGTAGATTAGAAGACCAACCTAGTTATAGTTAAAACAACCAACAAAATGGCGACTCTGTTGGGGAAAATTTGAGAAAATTTTCATTGAAGAATCTAGAAACAGAGTCATATCATTTGCATTGAGTCATATTATTGTTTTCCATTTTGAATTTAGTTCAAATATTGAAGAATTTCAAGCCTGGAGAAAGATTTGTTGCAATGAACCTGAAGATTTCAAGATTTGTGGTGCTTTGCTAGTGGAAGGAACTTAGAAATAAATTTACATGTGAAAGAAATTCATGTTGTTTGAAGTTCAGTCCTCTAATAAAGAGATGTGGTGACTTTGTTAAAAGAACCTGATGAAGAGGTGATTATAGTTCCAGATCTACAATATTTCCAAAAAATTTGCAGTAGCTGCAACATTTCCAAGTATTCTTCACATGTTTGAACTCCTTAGGAAAGAACTTTGGTTCCCTTAGTGAATTTAAGCACTACAATCAAGGGAGGTTGAATATTGTAATTGAATAGTTGTAGAGGGAATAATTTTCATTTGCAAAATGCATTGTTGTCCTAATTCTCCCTCTACAAGTTGTAATATCATGCTTAGAACACAGCCTTGTCCTCAAAGGAAGGTGTTCGAATATGAAAGATACAACCCTTTAGATTTTAGTAAAATCCAAGGTTACCCACATTCTGTCCCAAGAGGAATTAATGAATATTTGCCTAAGTTTAGAGATGATTTTGAAGAATCGGCATCAAGACATGTATAGTATTTCATTGATTTGATGGAATATTGTTAGATTGAAGAGGAAGATGTTATCATGAAATTTTTTGTAAGAACTTTAGAAGGTATGGCTGAAGGTTGGTTTACTTGCTTACCAATGCATTCCATAGATTCATGGCATGAGCTTAGAACATGTTTCCTTGATACTTTTAAAGAGGAGTTAGTAATGAATGATGAATGCTTGTCTGAAGATAGAAATATGCATACTCAAAAAGAATTTGAAGAGGAAATTGCAAACAAGGTTGAGTCTTAATCATATATTGATGCACTGTGTGATATAGAAAGATTGGAGGATGAATCTATCTATGATTTTCATGATAGATTTATGAAATTTCTGCTTGCTATACCAGAATTAGAAAGACCTGATGAATCATTTTGCATTGATTTGTTATGTGAGAATTATAAGCCAGGTAAGAGTACCATGCCAGTTCACTTGAGGCCCCCTATCCTTGGATGTTTTTATCAATGGATTTCAATAATTCAGGAAATGATAGATAAATGTGGCAGTCATCTCTTAACTCAATTATGTGATGGTACTTTTTCAAGATTTAGTCCAACTGATGCAGATGGTATAGTAAAAGAAAAGAATGATAGTGCATCATGCAGTGATAAGGATGTTGTTTTTGAACAACCTACAAAAGAAATATGTCCAGAAGAATATTGCAGCCATGATGGTCATGAAGAGATAAATGAAACATGTGAAGTGTCTTCTATTTGCTTTGAAAATATAGAAATCGAAAGCAGATTTTCTATAGCAAATGAAGGCTGCAATGATGCAAATGATACTGAGAGTGTTTTCTCCTCTATGGAATTTGAATATACATTTGAAGATCATGATGATTCTGATGTTTCAAGTCTTCCTGATGAAAACAACGGTGTTGTAGATGGAAGTTTGTAATCAACTGAAAAGTATTATTATATGGGTGATCAAGAGGATTTCAAATCTATTTGTAGTCCTAGTGATTGTGATCCCTTTTAAGAGGAGGAAGCAGAATTAATCCTCTTGAATGAAAAGTACCTTAATGAGGATGATGACAATGTTGTTGAAGGCTCACAAGAACAAGAAGATGATGGATATGAATTGAACATCTTGTTTGACGAAGACATGTTTAATCAGCAGTATTACAGTACACTTGGTTATACCAATCTTTTGAGTGTATGTAGCATTGATGAGAGCTTTCATGATGAGATAAGGGTGCCTATAGGTTTGAAGAATGCTATTGAGAGCATCAGTGTATCAGCTGTAAATGACAGAGTATGCAAGGATTTTCATTCAGAGCAGTCATGTGTGAGAAATTTCCATGAAGCAAAAAATGATGATTTTCACTTTGACAGTGAGGAATGTAGCCCTGTTGATTGTTGTAGCAGTGTGAACAAGAGAAGGATATGCATGTAGGAGATGTGTTAAAATGAATCAGTACAAGCAGTTGATAATGATGAACAAGGAACCTCTATTTTGCTTAATGTTTTACCTTCTTCTATTCCTTTTGCTTCCTTTGAAGCTATTACTGAATGTTTGCATGAGGAAAGCATTTATATAGTTGTACATAAAAGTGAAAATGTAGAGATAAACATTGGTATAACTAATGACAACTTTCATGATGAGTATGAACATGAGGAACATGATTGTTTCTATCATATTGATGCATATGAGGACCTTTTTTGTCGATCTGCAATTCATATCTCCTCTCATGAGCAGTATGTTTCAGATTTTCATGTTGAAGCAGCAAGACAAGATGTTGATTTTGATACACCTTGCATCAGTGAATGTGTCTTTGACACTCACTATGATGAATTTGTTGCAAATGAAAGTTTTGATTCACATGAACCTGTACTTGAAGTTTCCCTTTGTGGTAACATATTGAATGTTGATGATCTTGTCTATGAACATGAGGTGGAGAACATTGTTTGGGATGCTGGCATTTCTTCTGAATGACATGATTTGAATGGAGATGAAGGTATTGTGGGTGTTGATAAGCCTGATTTTTAGAATCTTGAGACACATGGCAATGAGTTTGGGTTGTGTTGTTGGGATGAAGAGCAAGTACAGAGTGTGTTAATGCATGAGTGTATCTCTTTGAATACACTTGAAGATGGTTTGCATGATGAACAAGATCTTTGGTTTAGTTCTTGTGATGGTTTTACCATTGACGTGCAAACTAACAACCAAATTGAACCTGATAGTTCTAGCCATATAACAGATTGTGAGTGTTATTTTTGTTAGCTGGAAGGAGTTTTCATAGAATGTGGCAATGTGCAAGATACCGAGGAATGTTGTTTTCAGCTTGAGAATGATGTAAATGATGAATGTGATCACTTTTTGCCACATTACAATCAACATCTGGAAAGTATGTCTGACTTTCAAATGCATAGTGATTATGAATGTGTTGATGATGTTGAATATGATGGCCTATTGAGAGGTACTAGCATGTTCAATCAGGAAAATGGTTGTGATCAAACTATGCTTTCATATGGTCTTGATCCTTATTTTCTCATGTTGCCACTTCATACAAAAACAAAGAATGAAGAGAGTGGCAATGATGAAACCTATTTGATTTGGTTGCCAATTGATGACAAAGCCAAACAAAGAGAAAGTTCTCACTTGCACAAAGCCAACCTAATCCTTGTGTTTGCACAGATGAGATCACCTATGTTGTTGTGGTTTGAAAAATGCAAGCATGAGTTGAGAGAGATCAGTTCTTTTTACATAATTGTGTTTGACATAGGTAAATGTTGATTTCCCCTTTTCATTTGGTGGCCTAGTGTCACCAGATGAAGTTGAAAACAAAGAATGAATAAAGGAACATTTTGAGGACACCTAATGGAATCAATTATTGGTCTGCTCAACCTAAGATTTTGAAATCTCACTTCATTCCAGTGGAATGAACGTCCCCAACTGGAGCCACTAATGGAACTTCAAAGTTTTATCCTCTGTGTTCTCTTTTATCCTGCCTTATGCCTCTGGTCATCTATGGTGTTTGGGAAAATCCTAAGGTTGGGGTTTTACCTTTGTCTTCATGTGAAACCCTAGTTTTCATCTTATGCCTTGGGTGGGATCTATTTGGCCGTTACTTTTTGGAGGGTTTTAAAACAACTTAAGTCCCATTGCTTCATCTAGGTTGAGCCCCTCTTTGTTTTATCATTTTATGTCCTTCGCTTGAATTTATTTTCCTAAGTCTTGGATGGTCTCGTGCTCCCTTGTTTAAGTGACAACTTATGCCATCATTCGCCATCGGCCTAGTGATGTCCCCTTAGTCCTTTAATAAATGTTTTTATTTTGTAGAGGGATGAGTTCGCATGACCATAGATCAATCATCGTTTGATCTTAGTCGTTCCCCGCCATCCTCTGATGACCCCACCACATTGTTTTGATTGATCATGATATCATAGGTGAGCACCACGTGTCTCATCCAGTGAAGCCGAGGGGAAGATAAAATACTTTGATGCATCAATTTGATTTTAATATGTTATGCAATAGGTTACTAAAGTGTTTATGAGATGCACATGCTTCAAATCAACGCGGATGTTTTAATCTCAGCAGAAAAGGTGCTCAATGGTTAAGGACAAAGTTGGCGACTATGCTGGATGAACTGGATTGCCGATGGTTGAAGATCCACGATTGCCTACCATCGCATGATCAGGAGTTGTGAGGTTTTTATTGATTGTGATATCGTGGGCGAGCGCCACATGGATTTCATTGGAAATGTGTAGTATGCTAGGGCCCTCGTTTCCACAATGTAGATTGTGTCAGTTTGATTTGAAGGCAATCGTTCGATGATCTGACCAAGGTGAAGGATCGATGGCTAATATTTGAATCTGCATCAAAAATTATTGGAACCGTTCGTGCAACCCGTGAATGAGCTTTGAGGAATACCATAAATGGGTAAATGTATACTTAATTGAGGAGGAGTAAAAAGGAGTAGGTTGTTAACGGTTGACATATCAGTTGTGGCGGTTATAATAGATTCCAGTTTTTTTTTGGTGACAGTCTTGGCATGGAACTCTTGAAGTTTTTGTTGCTGCATCAATCATTCTCAACGGACACGATGAACATGAAGATTCTCAAAAAAATTGTTGTTGTAAAAAAATTTTGGAATGTTACAAAGTGGTCCAATTGGTTGGTGGCGTGTGTGCTTTCTGGCCTGATGCTTTTTTGCTCCTTTATTTCTATAAGAAGGATTTCTAGGCCAGAAGTATGGGTTAGTAAGTGAGATATTTTTTTGGTCGAGTCTAGGTAGAGTTGCAAAGAAAATTGTAAATTTTGATGGTTTTAGTGAAAATGCAATTTAGTTTTTGAGTCATTCTATAGTAAGTTTTGAATTCATGGGGGTCTGATTTTTTATGAGAGTACTGACATTTGAATTGAAATGATTAATTCAAACTCATGTCTCTCCATTGTACATGCATATCTGAATTTTGAATAAGATAATCAAGGGTTGTCACATTCATCTCATTGTTGTGGTGTGTATGATTTCTATTTTGGCTTTAATTCAAGGAATTAATTAAAATGCTTGAATGGGATTGTAGGTGGATATGTTTTGTATAAGGATTTGATAAGTAGTATTCGGTTAGAATACATGTTGATGAAATTTTAAGGCAATATTCTCAAGGATCTTCTATGTTATTTATTAAATTTGTCATAAACCCTTTGACGTTTATGAATTTGACTCCCCCCATGGATATATGACACTAATCTAAGTTGTACTAATTTGTATGGTTCAGTATTTGTTTGTCTTTACCTAGAGCTTTCTACAAATTGCAAATCAATGACTATTTTATACGGTGAAGTGTGTTGTAATTATCTCATGCTCCAAATAGTTGATATTATTGATGAACAACCAATTCTATTCAGTATTATCCTATTATGTTGAGCTATTAAATGATATTATCTATTGTTGTTAATGTTGTTTACGATAATGGTGCAAAGGTTGTAAACACATTAAGGGATCACCCTCTCGGGTCTTGCAAAGCCCAAAGTGTAGGAGGTCTTTAAAATCCTCATCATTTGGTCCAGGTCCTTCGAGTTGGCCTTGATTGGAATTGAAAATTCCATAGGTAGATTATAAGACCAACCTAGTTACAGTAAAAACAACCAACATGCTTGTTGTTTCAAAATTATCATTTTAACTATAATCTTCAATTTTGAGTGGATTGAGATTGATATGGTTCAATCTCAAGATATGTAGGAATGAACATGAAATTCAAGCTTCCAAGTACAAAATTTAATGTCTCCTACCTCCTTCTACTAACCATTATGAGTTGACTTAATACATGTTTTTGTGACATATTACTAGCATTCATCACATTTAATGTGCATTTAATTGTATAGGCAATAACAAGGACAATAATTAGAGCACATTTCAACTTTTAAGGAATAAAAAACATAAAATATTCAATCACCATCACATAGGCCATATACATGTTTACAAATGTTGTCTTTGATCATTTTCATCATTATTGACCCAACTTGCCAAAACAAATTGATCTAGAAGAACTCATTTACCTAATAAGTTAAAAAAATTGAAATGGTGTCTCTACACCATCTTGACAAATGTGAATATTAAGAAGGCAGAGGAAAGCAATTTTTCTAGCGTACATCCTAACATATCATTCTCTTATGGTACAAATTAGATCCACATAATAGAATAGATTTGCAACAATCAAGATCAAGCTGAAAATACTTATATTTGAGTTTATGAGACAATACAAATTTTAAGATAGAGATAGACATCAAATCAAAGACATTATTTTTGAATACTAGTGAACTAATTCTTCATAGCCACAACATCATTCTTCTATCATTAATTTTATAGTTAATTACCTCTAACTCTCATATTTAATTTCCTTACATTTATTGCAATTACCTACCTCAACTCTATTAACTAGATTAAATGCATAATTATTCTTTGTATTTATTTAACTTACATAAAAAATCCATGTAATGCAATTATGTTCATTTATTAGTAAACTTAAAATTTTCTTACACGACCTAAGATTTCTCATTGGGTTTATCCTCCATTATTAGTGTTTTTTAATTTTATTTAAATTCTAATTATGTGTTTATGTTCATTAATAGTTATACTTATTTTTTAGTTTTTTATTTATCATTTTTAATCTTGTCTTTCTCCCACCATATCCACTTAATTTGACCTCTAGAATTTCTTTTTTGGATCTAGCTTTCTTATCATATCCTTTTGATTTTAATTTATTGAGGGTTTAGACTCACCTTTGATTTTAATTTATTGAGGGTTTAGATTCACCTTTGCTTGTCTTTACTTATCATATTTTGGTTAGGGTTTGAGCATTCATAATAATATACCTCTTCAATCCTACCCACCCATCCTTAAATAATACATCATGATGGATTCGTAGCTATCTTTAGTGACGTGTGGTCCTTCCATCCCTGATATTTTCATGACATTTCATGCTATAGATGGGGATGTCATTGAATTTTTAAATACTAATCCTTTACGTTTAGATATAATTCACTTCTCCATGAGTTTCTTATTGATCGTAGTTTCCTATCATTTGGGATACACCTAGTGTGCTAGAAGTTGATGAATCGCATCTTCTTGATTTTTTCCATAAATTATTTTATTTAATGATAATATTTGTTTTATTGATAGTCAACTTGAGAAATATGAATTAAGGTTATTTTATGCCTCCTAGCTGATTTTTTTGTGAAATTTATTCTCAAGATTATGTTGTGGCCTTTTCTATGTTGATTGATTTAGGACTTTTACTAGGAATGATTCAATAAACTATCTAGCTTCTATGGTATTTTTCTTTCTATAATTTGATCAAACAACTTTTTGTGTTAATGATAATTTGTGTAAAAATATATCTTTTATTCATTCTACATATTTTTCTATGTAGTTTACTTATATTTAATGTTGACTTGGAATAGATGGTTTCCAATCAATTGAGTGGACCTTTTGAATTGATACATTGATTAACTATCAAGACTTTTGTTTAGTGTAACACTTATATGTGATTGCATGTATTTTTTTGTGTTTCAAAAAAAAAATGGTGAAAGGAAGGAATATATATTTTGAGTTATGGTTTTTTCTCTTGGTCATTGATCTTGGGTTTATTAATGTGGTTCATCCAATCTATAGGCTCTTTAGTATACTTGGTGGAGAAAGTAAACTTGAGGTGGTCATTATCAATGTGTACTTGGATTCATGTATAATGATTGCATTGCTTGACTAGTGAATGTGTGAGCAACTCATATCATAGGTCTATACATAATATATATAATTAATAGAATGATGTCTTGTGGTCCTAGGAACAAATTGGGCGAGGTTATTGGGTTATTATTTTAATATATGACACATTTTTATGTAGGTTGGATGGTAGTATAATGGGTCACAATGTCAATGTGTAAGAGGTAGGAAACTAACCTCATCAATCCATACTATGACAAGAAAATAGAATGTGTCCACACATATTCTTTAATGAATGGAATAAATTTTACATAGGCCATGTGGTAATATGGTGGGCCAAAATGCTAGTGGAAAAGAAGTAATAAATTGTTGCAAATGAATTCATACTATAAAGAGAAAATATAATTTACCCATATGTCATTAGAGACAAAAGTGGTGGGTATCATTGACCCATTTACCAAAGGATCACAAATGTCTCATGTCCCCACAATTATGTTGAAAGTGAGATATATGTCTAATTAATATTGGTAACAATAGACAACAAAAGGATTGGGTCACTCATATTCACTTCCCCTATTTTATCCTTGACCATATAATTGGTGATTCAAAAAGAATGTGAAAGATGCCTGGAAATGTGTATATGATTCTTGTTGGTTAGAATACCAATGTGCAAAATTTCTAAGGGATCCACCCATGTAGAAGTGAAGGAAATCCATGTGATTTCAAGTGGCATGTTTAATGGGTCCACTTAGTCCATTTGGTGAAGCTTGACTACATGTTTGGAAGCTACATAGTAATGCTCATGTTAGCAAATTGTTTGTTTGTTATTAACAATAATCAAATAGCTAAAATACATGATAAATTTTCTTGCAACGTTGAGCCTTTGACCATTGATTCTATTTCAATCAACATGAGCCAATAATCTATGGCCAAAATTGAAATGAATCATAAAATTTATGGTAAATTTAAAGAATAAAATACCATCATGTTTGATTTGATGATTACTTACTATATGAAAGTATTTAATAACTTCTCAGTGAATCAATTTATACAACTAGTATAAATTAAATAACCTAGCTGAGAGAATAATAAGCTCATCTCTTAACTTCTCTTTTACTAATTTTCTATGATATTAAACTATACAACACATGTAATAATTTGGATACTTTTTAGATGTTATTATGTGTAAGCATTCAACTTATCTTCCAGTTTAATATATAACATAATCAGAGTAGCCTTACTGTGCTCATATAAATATTCATGGGTGATCCCACAGTACTTGTTTACAATTTTTGGCCAAACTGGACACTGAACTATTTTTTTATAACTAAGTCTTCACTTTCAGGCACCTATAGCAGCTAGACCGTGAGGAATTTGAAGATGATGCAAACTAGTGATTTGTAAAATTTTGTCTATAGATTCTAAATATAATTTTTTCAAAAATTTTGGAATCAAATTGCACTTCTTTTTCCATCTCCTTTGAAAACTAGTTTTTTATCAGTAAACACCATTTTTAAGGAGTGATGCTCACCGTATACAACATAACTTTTTTTCTATGAAGGACAAAATTCTAATTTTTTTGAATTTAGATTTGTAACTTCAATATCTAACCCAAGTTCATTTGGTTTTGTAGTGTTTTATTGAATATTTTTTCCTTAATCAAGTTCTGAAGTCAAACCAATTACAATTTAGACATAGGCGGACCATATACAACATAACTTTTTTTATATGTATCAAAATTCTTTTTTTTTATTGGATCAAGGACATCAATACCTAGCCCTAACATATTTTTTAGAATTTTATTTTGATAATTTGCTATTTTTCCACATGTGCAGAACATAGAGCTTGATTTTCAGTGAAAAACCTATATTTAATCAAACTAAAAAAACAAATACATAATAAAACCAAAACATATTAAAATTATATTCAACGCATAGATCATTCCAAGGACTACCATCATCCAGTTGGGTCTATGAAGTATCATCCATTTTCATCCTCAACTCAAGCTTCAAAGGGGAAAATTCTATAAAAATTTGGTGCCAGAGGGGGAGAAGGGGGAAAAAGGGGGGTTCTAGTGAACCAAGGTTCGCTAGAACCCTCCCTTCTAGTGAACCCCCCTTTAATACAATTAAAAAATAAAACCCATTAAAGAGGAGTTCACTAGAAGAGGGTTCTAGCGAACCCCCTAGTTCTAGCAAATAGCGAACCCCCTAAAGTGTTTTCCATCCGAAAATGCATTTTTCCTTCCTCAATGGAATTGTAAACCAATTTTGTGGGTTTACCCTCATACATAGAAAAACTTATAAATACATATATTCAAGTATCAGGGGTTAATTCTTTAATTTCTAATAGAGATTCTTATGTTAACTTCTATAATAATTTGAAATACTTTTACGATATTCTTATACTGAAAATAAACACATAAGGTTCTCTTTTCAAACTAAACTTTTTCAATTTATTTTTATAAAATAAAAGAAGAGGGAAAATTTGATATTCTTTACTATTTATAGGGAGAAATTCTTGCACTTAACTCCAAAGCTAGTCACTTCAAATAGGATTGTGCAATCTATTTTAAAGCTCTCAATCTTTCATCTTAAAATCAATGCGAGAATTCCTTATCCACGAACTGGTCTTATCTTCCTTTTATAAGTCACAAATTACTCATACTTTTTATTCCCTAAGAATGTATATTGAAATACAAGATCACACTGAAATTGATGTAGAATAACACTCTCCTTATGCTATTCCTATAGCTTTTCTCAGCTACACACAACAACTTGTTGGAAGAATAAAGAAGGTGACCTCCGAGTTTGTTGTCATTGATGCCAACACTGGTTGGTAACTGACTAACTAAACTATGTGTCTACAATGATCCAATATTTTGATCTGGAAATCCTCTTAGTAAAAGGAAACTCTATAAGTTTTTGATATGTTGCTCAGGAGTGTCAAGAACATCTATAAACAAGTTTTTAGCAAGTTTGTGTGATCCGGTTGAGTTATCCAAATAACAGAAGATCGACATTCTTTTGGCCGAAAAGGTTATGCATTGTTTATCTTATAAATGTTTAATGTGTTCCTCATTAGGTCCGGGCCAACCTAATTAATGCTTGTTATGATTTTTTGAATGCACCAAAAGGACTTTTGATTTAATTCGACAAATATTTTTGAGTTATGCATTCATTTAGGCCAACCTAATTGATGTATAAAGATGAAGCCATATATATATGTAAGCAATGCAGATGAAGTAGAAGAATGTGACAGATATAGATAAAGGATGGAGTGTGATACAGTGATGTGACAAGTGTGATAGTGCAAAGGTTTTAACAGTGTTGTATGCTTGCAACCAAAGTAGAAGTTTTGATATTCTAGAGCCTAACCAAAACTGATCTCTACACATTGAAGGTGTATCTACTCAATTCATCAAATTGGTAGTGAGCCATACCTTTTTTGTATCTTGGAAATAAGCCATCTTTTGTATTCAGGTCGCGAGCCTTTCAAGGATAGTGCATCCTAGTAGTGAGCCTTGTAATATCTTGTAACTAGTTATAATATATTGTGAGCTAATCCTCATCGTGGTTTTTCCCTTTTGGGTTTTCCACGTAAAAATCCCAGTGCCAATGTGTTATGGTCTCTTTTATGTTTTGGTTTAATCTTGCAACTAGATGTAGATTGATAATTGTATGGTTAGTAATTAATTGTGTTAGCAGAATACTGATTAACCCCCCTCTCAGTATTCAGTGTATTCAACAATTGGTATCAAAGCTTGGTTCCTCTGAAGAAGTCTTACAAGTTGAGGAAGGTCTCAAAATTTGAATACATTCCTAACAAAAGCTATCTTTTTCTTTTGAAAGAAAACTCTGTATCTGAGGAAATCAATCTTTCCTTGAAGAATTGGACAAAAGTGAAGATGAGAAGGAAACTCTGAAAGGAAACTTAAATGAAGCAAATGAATGCATTAGAAAGTTAAGAGAGTAGATCAAAAATTTCAAGGAAAGGCATATAGAAGTCAGTGATCAGTTGAAAAAGGCTAATGAAGACATTGTTGGACTGAAGGTGCAAGTAGAAGAAAATAAGAAAATAAAGGAGTGTTAGAAAGATGAGATTCAAAATAAAATTGATGAATGTACAAAGCTTAAACAAGAAGTGGTAACCCTATGATCTGATCTGGAAAAAGCAAAAGCTCATGTTCAGAAAAATTCAAAACAAGCTCTACAAAGCTTGATGAGGTGATTGCTTCTCAAAAACCTTCTAAGGATAAAAGTGGTCTAGGAATTGAAGAAGGACAAAGCTCAAAGGAAAAACCTTTTTCCAGCAAAGTGGACAATTAGAAGAAGTCTCAAGGAAATATTCAACAAATCAAGAACCAAAGGAGCAATATTGAAAGGATTCCCATCTAACAGCCTAATGTTCAAAGGTACCCATCTTTTAATGGCTTTTGATTCTCATGCAATAAATTCGATCATAGAGCAACATAATGTAGAAGTAGAATGAACTAGAATAGAATGATTTAGAATGTTGGATTCTTTTCTAGGAAATGATATGCTTGCAATAAGTTTGGACACAGAGCTACCAAGTGTAGAAGCTAGATAATGTTGAATAGGTTTAATGCTAGTAGAAGGATTCAATATTTTTAAGACTATTACACATGTAATATCTTTAGACATAAGGCTAATCAGTGTAGGTCAAGGATGAATGCAAATTAGTTTGATCAAAGATATGTTTTGTGCTACACTTGCAACAAACCAAGACATATCTCAAAATTTTGTAGGAGCAAAATTGGGAAGAAACTTAACCCGAAACAAAAGAACTTGAGTCTATGAACAAAGTAGATCCTACTGTTTAGTAAGAAAATAAATGGCTAAGATTTGGAATTTTGAAGGCATTGGAGAAATCTCTGGCAGAAAATAGGCAGATCTGAAGAATTGTGGAACCCTCTTTGGTTTACAGTGTCTTTCATAAAGTATTTGTCAGCTTTAAAAGTTGAGAGGCAATAAAAGTGAATTAGGGAAAAATTCATAAGAAATAAATCAAGAAGTTAAGTTAAGGTAAGGAGCATTTTCACAATTAGGAGAAATAGTGAAAGCTGAAGTGAGTTAAAGGCAATTCAGAGCATCGTACATCAAAACCCTAGTTCTCAACAAGCAGAAAAGGTATTCTTTGTTATCTGAATTCTATGGATTTTAAAGTTGAAGGAACTTTCTAGTGAAGCATATTCAATCTATTTGAGGAGAATGGCTACTCCTACTATTGTGGAAATTTCTAAGAGGCCTCAACCTAGATTTAGAAGATTTTCATGGAAAGTGTATGAGAATGATCTCATGGGTGTGTTCTCGCATATTCCAAGCCATGTGCTACCCACTGAAGATACAAGAACATACATTCACGAGAAGTTGGAAGAATTCAATCACCAAGAGCTGAAGGATTTATGGGACAATCAGTTGACAGGAGATGATCTACTGCTTAAGACAAAATATGAAAACCTAGTTTGAATGAAGTTGAATGTTTGGAATTAGTTTCCAAAATTTTCTAGTGAGAGTGAGCCAAAGTTTGTTAGAATGGCCCTTAGTAGGTTTCATAGCAAATTTGTGTGGACAAATGAACCAGGGGTTATCAACAAGGAGGTAATTTGAGTTGTAACTAGTCTTTGTGATACTAGAACCATTCTGGTTCTAAAAGTGAATAAAAATGATGAAGTGAAAAGGCTAACTGGTGCTAAATTTGATGGTAGAGATTTAACTACAAAGTCCATTGCAAACCCTTCCATCAAGTATGCTTCCATCATGATTGGGAAAAAAAATTATTTCACCAACAGGGTAAATTCAGTGTCTGCTATGGCAATTCACACTACGTATGAAATGGTGGAGAAAGGAAAAAAAATTGATCTTTGTGAGTTGATTAGGCTGCAACTTATGGAGAACCTGGGTATGATTAAGGAAAAGAAGCATGCCTTTAAATTTGGTATTTTATTTGTTTGTTTGTTATTCTATTTCCTGAAGGATTTACCGAGAAGAAAAGGCATAATATGGGATAACACCAGGTCATTTTCTCATCAAATTTTTGATCATCTACACATTCTAGGAGATTTTAGGGCACATAACAATGTCCTAACTGCTTTCTTTGTAGTATTTCATAATGAAATGCATGAAAGAGACCGGATTCTAAGGAATTTGGTGAAGAAGTATGAAAAAGAAATAACCTTTCTTGTATCTACAAATGAACACATCATTTAGGCTATAAAAACTATAACTCGATAGATTGAACCACTAGGATATGAGATTGATGAACAAATGGTGGAGAGGTACATTGAGATTCTGTTGGACAGTCCTAAGGACCCCTCTCTACCTAGGCATGGAACTTATGAGGAGAAATCTACTGAAGTACATTTAGAGGCTACTGCATCTAAAAGAAGAAACAAAGTTGAGACTTTCTTCCAATGTCAAACATTTTATAAGGATGATATAGAAAATTTGAAGGAGGCTCTTGATGAAAGAAAATCCAAATCTGTTGAACAACCCTCCGGGCCTACAAAATCAGGAAGACTATCTTTCGGTGCTACACCAACACCTATCTCTAGTACTGCCACCTCCATTGTTGCTAATATTGTGAAATGGAAGAAGGAACAAATTTTCCCTGCATCTGTTGATATTGCTACCCCTACTGGTCCCAGTACCAGGGAATCTAAGAAAAAGGACATACCTCCTGTTGCACCATCTGCTGCTTCAAGAAGAAGAGTGAAATAAAAAGCTGACAGGAAAAGAAGTTTCAGTGATGCTCTTGAGGAAGAAATAGAACTTGGCTTAAAAGAGGAGCATCAAATGAAAAGAAACAAAAAGGGTAGTACCTCCGATGAAGAATCCAAAACTAGAGTTGATATCTCTACAAATAAGTAGTTAAAGGAAGAGGAGTATACTTATCGAATCCATGTAAATACAAAGAAGAATGAAGAAGGCTCATCTAATCCTGTGGAGGACATGCCTGGATCTCCTCTGGTAAGTGATCAACCACCTTTAAATCTAGGAGTCTTAGTAAACAATATGATTGATGATGACCTTATGCCAACTACTCAGTTATATGATAAGGTTAATGATGAGGGGAAAGAAACCATCATAAGTGCATTTATTCAGTACAAATTTATTTGTAATATAAACATGGATACCATACAGTCCAAACATACTGAAAGTGTGTGGAAAGAATTCGTACTTAGAAGGAAAGAGGCTTTAGATGTTGAAGTCAATATGAGAAGTGAAGCCTTAAAATCCATTAGTTCCACTTTTTTAGAGATAGAAGCTACAAATCTGCTAAAAGAATGTTCTACATTGTTTAGAGTCAAGCAGAGAGTTAATATGATAATGACTAAGGAAGATGACTACATGGAAAAAGTAAGGCAAGAAACTTAGGATGTAATCAGGAAATTAGCAAGGAGATATGGGGAAAGAAACAGTTCTTGTCCCACACTGCTCAGGCATAGGAACATGCTACAGTTGCAAAAGTAATGGATAATCCCATCTTGGAGACTGTTGATGAGACACTTGGTGTTTTAGAGAACCTTGCCCCTCCAACTGACACAGAAGAAACTACCAGCAAAATTTCTACTGATCAACATAAAGATCATTCTGGTGATAAGAGAGAAGAACATCAAGAATCTATCAGAAACAAGGAAGAGAAAAATAAAGATGAAAGTGAAGGGAATAAGGACAAGAAGAAGAATAATGACAAAGATGATGAGGATAGAAGGGAGAAAGAAGAAAAAGATAAGTCCTTTGGAAATTCACTTGGAGAAGAAGAAGAAAAATAAAATGAAACAGAAGAAGAAGAAGAAGAAGAAGAAGAAGAAGAAGAAGAAGAAGAAGAAGAAAGAGGAAGACAAGAAATCCATTCCATCTAAGAAGAGTAAAGGAGAAATTTCCAAAGGCCCTAAACTATCAAAGCCATCCGGAGAATCATCCAGAAGTATCCTTAAAGGTCTTCTTTCAAGGAAAATTTTACTTCAACTTGTGCTTCCACCTCAGCTAGTTAAGTTTCCATCACACCCAGGTTATGTGGACTTGACAAAGATCACACCCAGTGATAGAATAAAACTAAGTGATACCTTTCTTAGCTCTATCACACAAGAAGCTCTAGATTCATATCAAAAGGGAAATGAATTTATAAATGAAGCTATCAAAGCTTTACAGGAGATAGCCCTCGATGTTACAAAAGATAACTCTTTAGCTCTAATTGAAAATTTAAAGCTCATAGTTGATTCAGTCAAAGAGTGCACATCTAACCTCAAGGTTCAGACTGCAAAAGAAGTGGAGTTGAGTCTGCTAGAGAAAAGACTAATGTAACTTAGAACTACAAGACAAGTGTACAATTGCACATGAAAAGGCTTTGCAAACTTTGAAAGAGGTAAGAGAAAGTGATGAAGAAGCCCAAATACTATTTGTTTACTGCATAAAGTGGCTAGAAGCCACTCGAGATATCAAGGATTTAATGGAATCAATTGAGTCTCAACTTGCAGATGCCTCCAAAGATTATAAGATTGTTGATGATACAAACTATGTTAGGTGGGTTTCTACTATAGATCTTCATAGTAAATTTTTCATCCTACCGAGGTAGAAGGAAGATGTTATGAGATGTTATGCCCAACTTGGAGACCCAGTCATGTCCAGACATGTCTCTATATCAAATGCATTGATGGAAGCAAAAAAGCTTGAGAAGACGAACATTGTTCCATCCACTGTGGAAGAAGAGGAAGAATTCCTGGCAGAATTAGAATCTCTACATAAAACTCTTTCCAGGGCAAAAGGAGTCTAGGATGATGGAAAGCTGGCTTGGGAAGTGATTTTCAAGGAGTTACATGGTGCCCCTAGTTCCTAATTTGAAGATTTTATCTTTTTCTGGTCCTTTTTCCTTAATGTCAAAGGGGGAGAAGAGGAGAAGAGGTCAAGAGGAGATGAGTAATTATAAATAATGTTATGTTATGTGTTTGTGTCCTATACATATGTTAGGGGGAGTTGAGCACAATATTTTGTTTTGAAGAAAGTCTCATTTTTGGCACATGTTTCCATCAATAACAAAGGGGGAGATTGTTGGAAGAATGAAGAAGGTGACCTCCAAGTTTGTTGTCATTAATGCCAACACTGGTTGGTAACTGACTGAGTAAAGTGTGTGTCTACACTAATCTAGTATTTTGATTAAAAAATCCTCTTAGTAAAAGGAAACTCTATAAGTTTTTGATATGTTGCTCTGGAGTGTCAGGAACATCTATAAACAAGTTTTCAACAAGTTTGTGTGATCGAGTTGAGTTTTCCAAATAATAGAAGATCGACATTCTTTTGGCTGACAGGGTTATGAATTGTTTATCTTATAAATGTTTAATGTGTTCCTCATTAGGTCTAGGCCAACCCAATTAATGTTTGTTATGATTTTTTGAATGTACCAAAAGGACTTTTGATTCAAGCCAACAAATATTTTTAAGTTATGCATTCAATTAGACCGACCTAATTGATGTATAAAGATTAAGCCATACATATATGTAAGTAATACAGATGAAGTAATCTAATGTGACAAATATAGATGAAGGAATAGAGTGCGATACAGTGATGTGACAAGTGTGATAGTGCAAAGGTTTTAACAATGTTTTATACTTGCGACTAGAGCAGAAGTTTTGATATTTCAGAGCCTAACCAGAACTAATCTCTACACATTGAAGGTGTATCTACTTAGTTCATTGAATTGGTAGTGATCCATACATTTTTGTATCTTGGCAATAAGCCATCTTTTGTATTCAGGTTGTGAGCCTTTCAAGGACAGTGCATCCTGGCAGTGAGCCCTATAATATCTTGTAACCGGTTATAATATATTGTGATCTAATCCTCACAGTGGTTTTTCCCTTTTGGGTTTTCCACATAAAAATCTCGGTGTCAATGTGTTATGATCTCTTTTATGTTTTGGTTTACTCTTGCAGCTAGACGTGGATTGATAATTGGATGGTTAGTAATTAATAGTGTTAGTAGAATACTAATTCACCCCCCCTCTCAGTATTTGGTGTATTCAACAAAACTACCATAATCCTACTCTCCAAAATAATTCAAACCCAACATCAATATAAGGATAACCTCTAATACTCCCTTATGTGCTAGGTGATGAATGAAAACAAAAGGAAAAACTTGTAAGTATAAATTGTGGCCCTCTACCAACTGCCAACATTAATACTAACTGAACAAATTAATCAAACACCTCCCTTTCTCACATGATGCCAAGAAAGAAAAATGAAACCTCCCCAAAAGGTGCACCACTATCACTCATTAAAGAGTGAGTTAAAAATTTAATAAAAGTCACCTCTTTGAAGAGAAAAACTACCCTCCAATATGCCACACTTTAATAGAGCTATTAAATATGCATTTAAAAACACATTAAATCACCACCTAGTGGCTTGCCTAGCAATTCAAACATTGGCTTACATTAATAACTAAAGTTGCATTTAAAATATAGTTCAACTATCACTTGCAAGGCTTCAAAATAGGATATGGAGGTGCCAATGTTAGCTTGTATCCATGGTGCCACTTATGACTTTAATGCTATTCTTATTCCCTTTTAATATTGGCTTAAATTTCCATGATTTTAACGTTAAGATGTTGCATATTAATGTGACAGATTTAAGGCATAGAAATAGATAGTTAGAGTCACCACTATGTGGCATAAGTTATGACTTATGCCATGCCACCTTATACGCCTTTAATAGAGGCTATATTGCCTCTCGAAGTGCTTTCATAAAAGGTAGATTAAATTACCAACTTCATACTTTTACAAGCATGGCATTTATTAAATAAAATTATATATTTTATATATATATCCATATATATGTGTGTGTTATTTTAATACAATATACATATATATATATGCATATATATAATGATAATAGAATCATGTCTATCCTACATATATACCTATATACATATGTATATACATTTTTATCTCATATATATATATATATATATAAATTTTAATTTTACTAATTCAATAAAAATTGACTTATCTCATTGAAATAACAAGGTCATTTAATTGATTATCATTGACAACATATAGCATTAAACACTTTTAACTTTCTTTTATGATAAGGAAAACAAGACTCGACTTGACTAGGTTAAAATTAACCTATTGACTCTATTTGATAACTCAATTTAACCTAACACTCAAATTGACTCAACAAGGTTTAAAGTCTAGACCTATGTGAGTGTGTGGAAACTCAAATGGAAATACTCATTTTTTTGAAGTCTATTCTCCTCTCTTGGGTGATATTCTCCCACTCTCTCTAGAGGGTAAGAAGTAATCGTGTATTTCACTTAGGAAAACATTCACATAGTTAGCCATTAAACATCACAACCTAATAATAATATTGATTAAATAACATATAATCATTAAAATATAAATACATCCCATTGCATATAATTTAATATCATCAAAACATTAAATATCATAATGACATCATCAAGTATCAAAATGTATTTTAACGTAAAAGTTAAAAGTAATTCAGTGAAGCAAAAACGAGATGTAACAGGCAGTTAGTTAACTTCCCTCCATTCTACATGTTAGGCTTGTTTCAATAAAAATGTTGATTTAGTCCATGTTTTCCATGATTAAAAAAAGTGATCATGGCATAAGATTTGGAATGAATATAGCCCTCATAGTAAGATTTTTTAAAAGTATAGATTTTATTACATTTTATTTTTATTATATTTATTTTATATTTTTTAATCAATAGAGGCTTATTATTGAACATAAAGACCTATGTTACAATGGATAAAAATCACAAAATATTTGATGTCCTTTCAACGAAAAAAAATAATAAATTGAGCATTTATTAAAAAAATGTTACAAGGAAATATTCATGTCTAAATTATAATAATCTCAATTAATAATTAATAATAAATAAAATATGTAACAAATAATTAAATAAAATATGTGGACTAGAAATTATAAAAATTTTTTGAACTTAAGTTATTAGTTATGGAAAAATATTGCTCATTTAAAATACTAAAATATAAGAGATATTTTATTAACAAACATTAAAAAAATGAGATTCTTTCTAAAAAAAATTAAAATCTACATAAGGAATCTCAAAAATATTAATGTTTACATTATATTCAAATTTTTAATGGTTTTTTTGCTATGATTGACAAAAAAGGAAATTAAAAAAAAAAGTTGGTTTGAGTAGCCTACATAGACCAAAAGTTGAGACATATCTTTATATTGACATTGTGCAACATGTTGGTATGTCACTATAGACACGTAAAATATACCAATTGACATTGTGCATCTGATCCCAACTACTAACACCATTTCATCATGAATCATCCTTCGGTCTAACCATTTAATCAAATTTCCTAATTTGATTAAATTCATCAATATTTCTCTCTTAATTGAATAAATCATTTTATCTAATTAAGTCAATCTCTTTTGTTAATTAAATCAATCCATCTAATCTAATTATCCCTATTTAATTAAATAATTAAATTTATTTGATTTAATCTAACACTATCTCTTTTAATTAAATAAATCAAAATCGTTATTTAATTAATCTCTGATCATATTCCTCTCTTAGTTGATTTAAATAAATCCATAAATTTGAGTCAAATAGGTCACATCATCTAACATCTCTCATTAAATTAATTAACTCTTGGTTAATTTAATCTCCTCTCATGTCCCATCCTCTAGATTTTGCAAGTTGCACATGAAAATAGATTTAATTCATTTATTAAATCTCTATTTTCCTTAAAAGGCATCTTTTGGAATATTCTCTAAATTTGAATTCAAAAATTCCAAGTCAACATGTACATCCAACAAGGCAATAACTTCATCTTACATGTCCTTTGCGTTGAGCCAAGTGGCATTTATTGCATTTTCCCTTCCCTCTTGCAAGTCATTTCAACAAATTTGAAATTCAAAAACATGCATTTATTGGCATAATCCCCAAATCTTGCACATCTTCCATCCATTCATAGATTGACAAGTGGCATCATACCATTGGATGAATGTTAGTCCCACATTGCTCAAATTTGGACATTCATCCATCTTGGCATTCTATAAATAAAGAGCTCATATCCTCATTTCATCATCCACAAATTATGCAAAGTTATTATGCTGAAATATTTAGCCATTTCCATCAATCAATCTTGAGTTCTTAGATAGGTTTTTGCATATTTTGGCTTGGAGCTCTCATTCTTCACCATCAAAGTGGATCAATCTCCATCAACATATCAAGCTTGCATCTTAGGAATTGGGAAAGGGCCAGTTTTCACATCAAATTGGCACCAATTCCCCCATGGAAACATGAGTTTGGACATTTAAATTAGGATTGAATCTATATTTCTTTGTTTCATTGTGTTCTTTGTTGCTTTCTCTCCTAATTCGAAGTTGTAAATGGATTTCATGGGGAATCCTTGTTTTAGCTTGCAATCTCTTGCTTAACTTGTTTATTCTTGTTGTTTTGCAGGTACTAGGATTGGGGTTCGCATAGTCACAATATCTAAAGATTTAATACATAATTCATAGGGGATTACAAAGATAAAGCATTAGAGTACACTTTAGTTTTCTAAAAGAACTTATTTTTTTATCACAATCATTATATGGACAATCTACATGTCTATGTGTGGTCTTTGATATCACTTTTGATTGTTAATCTAGCCCACCAAGGAGATTGACCTAAGAGAATACAATCACCTATTAAGTCAACAATCTCCTTGAAGATTTTCTTAAACATCAATTCGGCACATTTAGGTATAAGAAAAAAGGTGAATGCAAATTCATGTTGAAGTGCAAAGTTTGTTACTATAAATCTACACATCACAAATCAAATTTGCAACATTAAGATTGATCCACCAAATTTTAAGAACAGTTCAATTTAGATTTTATCATTTTACTTTATATATATATATATACACACACACACACACACACACAATTAAAAATTATGATCAAATAATAAAAAACTATCTATTAAAGATCAAAATCGATTAAATATTTTCATTTCTATTATTTTTAAATTTCAAAATTCTATTACATAATTTATCACACCTCAAATTTAAATTAATTAATATACCATTAAAATAAACTATTCCCTAAATTTGATTTTAAAAACTACTTATTTATTCACTCTATAAAACAAACTTTGAACAAGTCAAAATCAAATTAATTAATAAACTATTCATTAAACTCAATTTGAAAAGAACCATTTATTTATTCACACCTGTAAAATAGATTTGAACAACTCAAAACTAAATTAAGTACTAAAGTATTGAAATAAATTATTCATTAAACCTAATTTAAATCAAACCATTTATTTATTCACACCTATAAAACAGACTCTAAACATAAACACAAGTTAATGCAATATCTCTAGGTTTAAAATATCATTCTAACTAGGGGAGAGGACCCAGTAGTTGTGCACCCTAACTTCGCGTTCTTAATTCTTCTACATGAAAATTTCAAATCACTCCCAATTTTTTACAGTGGCTTGCTTGATAAGTCCCCTGCTTACAACTTTCGTTTCAAGTTGTCATCATTAATTTTGATACCTTAATTATGCGTTACCGTAAAAAGTGTAAAAAATCCCTATTTTCTAACCCCCTACAACCGTAGTGAATTACCACCCCCGATTCTTGAACACTTTACACCAATACTTGAACACTATCATAAAAAAAATCACTTTCTATTTTAAATATGATTGTACATTGTTGACAAATTAAACAACTTGTTACTAATAATTAATTAAATATGAATTACTTATAATTACTAATAATCTTTAAATAGCACATATTTTTTTTACTACATGAATAATTTATACCTATAAATTATTATTAAATTACATATAATTGTGAATAAATTATCTATAAACTTGTAATAGGCTATGTGCAGGATCATGATGGGCCAAAAAGTGGCAATATTATGGGTATTTGTAGGGTATATGGCTGATAACTTTTTTCTTACCCAGAATTGATGAAATGAAAAGGGTTTTTAAAAGAAATTCTCAGCTTTCCACCAATATAAATTATGCTTTAGTTTGAATTTAGTAAATAATTATTATTCATTTTCTATTTGAATTACGACTAAAGTCCTGATTGATAGGCTGATTGAAAAAAATTATAGCTCTCAAACAATATCACATTTTTGGAATCCAAAACATGCATCACATTCTATGCTTTGCATACTATAGGATTTTAAAAAGAAAAATTGAATTTCATGAAGTTTTGACCAAGTTAAGGTGGTTAGACATATGAGTTTTTATATTTTTAAAAATTTGTAATAAAAAATTCACAATTAATTATTTACTTGAAAAAATTACAAAAAAATAGGCATCACATCTGACATGAGTCCCTCTACTTACATATAAAATATTATAAAAAAATATTATCATTTTATTGTGGTTAGGGTGGTCGACAACACCTACTTCTTATTTTTCCTTGAAATTTAAGTACTACTACATTGAAATTTCAAATTTTCCAAATAGATTTAAAAACCTAGTAGTTTAGAAACTACATTCAATTTGCTACAGATTCTGTTCTTACATATTTTTGAAATAATATAGATAACTTATTCAAATTTTTACATCAAGTTTTCTAACTCTGATTTTTTTGAATTTTTTGCCACTTAAGGGCCTGTTTTTTCCATGATGATCCTGCACATACCCAATAAACTACTATTCCTTATGACCTATCGCTTATAACCTAACCCTGATTTGTAATTTTTTGTTACCTCCTCATTTTTTCGATCATGTAGCCACCGTGTCCATTGCTAAGGTCTACAACCAATGTGCCCATTGCTGAAGCTCTACAACGAACGTGTCCATCCACGAGATTTGCAACCATGCAATGGAAGATGCTAACCAAGCAGGTAAGGTTGCATATTTTTTTGTTCGTTATCTTGATTTTTGTTCGGTGTTTTAACAAGTTTGTTGATTTGCAGGTCACCTCCTCTTCCCATATTCATGAGCCCCTGGGTGAACTAACTTCCTGATCCGCCGCTGGCTTAGTAGCAGTGTTTTCGAGTAAGGTGCGCTTCGCCTCCTGTGACGAGAATGTCATCTACAACTTAATCCATTCCCAATGAGTATCCCTGGGACCAGAATGATTATACCTGTCCGATGGGTCTGCATTCATCCCCGTCATTGGGTACTATTCACTTCCCCACCAATCCTATAGCCGTCACCTGCTGCCGACCATGCAACTGTGTCTATGGACACAACCATTTTACAAGGGTTTGGAACTCTTTGAGCGGTAAGGTCTTTTCTAACCTTACTGGGGCTATGACCCATTTTCGGTGGTATTAATTTTTGCATTGCAATTTATTTCTAAAACTTTAAGGTTAGGGTTTATGGATACAGTTAGTTGATATAATAAGAATACAGTGAATTTGAAATGCCAGATTGATGTTCTTTGTTTTTCGAAAACCCACAATAAAATTTGGTGGTCTGATAAATTTAAGGCCTTCTTCTTTTTCTCGTTGTTCTATCAAAAGATTTTTTTTTTTGGGGAATACCCAACTAGAAAATTGGGCTCAGTAAGGTGCTAAAAGCATTTTAGGGTCAAACCGCTAACTTTTATGAGCATTTTCTGAAAGACCCACCTCAAAATTTATTGTTATTAGACACATTGTTATGTTTATTGATGTAGTTGGATACTGTGAGAAATTTAAGGCATTTTGAAAGGCCAAAATGCTAGTTTTCTGATATTTTTCTTTTGGGTTGAAAAAACCAAGTTAAAAATCTAAGGTTTTTTGATAAAAGTATTGGTTTTGTTGTTACAGTTAGGTGCTCTAATACATATGCATTTTCTGAGGTTTTCTGATAAAAGTAATGGTTTTCTAATGTTTATTGACAATACCTGAAGTAATGCGTTCATTAAGACACATGCAAGATAAATGAGAGGAACATATTTTTGTCCTTTATGCTACAGCTGCATCTTTTTCTTAGCATTTTCTTAGTGTTTGAATGTGTGTAGACTCTTCACATTCCCTACACACAATATACCAATGTAAAAAATATCATCTCCCTTGGCTGTGTACATAAAAATGTGTATTAAAGATAGAGATGAGGTGCAAACCAGTATATAAATGAAGGAAAATATTGTAAATGTCCAATAGCGTCCCCAGTGGGTATCTACAATGTATGCACCAAGTATAGGAGTGATCCAAATGGCACCACTCCAATTGTTTACATTCCTTGCAGAAGTCACTATGCCCTCATGCAACTTACTGGTTAAGTAATTCACTAAATTGGAGGAAATTCTATAGAAGGCCATCCTTTCAAATATTTCGTAGCCTGCATGTAAGCATCAATCCAGTCAATAATTTACTAGGAATTTATACAACTTTGAAGTAGAATCTATGAATGGCTTACTGGGATTTAGCTGCAGTGTTTGAAGTTAATTTTTATGGATGTTTACAAACCCCATCTCCCCTGATCAATGATTATGAATAACTCTCCAGGGAGGTTGTTATTCATTAAAAGTAAATTGACATTGCAAAAACAAAACATATTTGAAGATGACTATTTTTTTAACTTATTTTACCTACGAGAAACAAGCAAGTTTTCCATCTTCCAGTTTTGGATCTGAGAACATATCTGCCCTTCAAATCAACAGAGCCATCCATAGTGAATCCCTCCTAAGATTCCATACTAACTTCCTTTGTAACTTCCTCACCAACCAGAATTCCTTTTCTTTATGAAAATTTTCCCAAAATTATTGTATCAGTTTGATGATCAGTGCCAGAATGTTCATAATTAATTGAAAAATCATAATATAACTGATATAAACTGATTTATTTATTTTAAATCTTGATTTGTATACAATAAATTTCTCTGGGATCTTTGATTTGACATTGGGAATACTATATTATTACATTGTCGGTGGCTGACTCTTCTTGGTTATGTTTATTGGGCATTCCTTCTTATTTCTTTTTGTCAAGCAAATAATTGAAAGCAGTAAACTACTTTTTTAAAAGAAATTGATTCAAATCACAAATGAAACTACAACTTGAGATGCAACCCCACAATGTAAATAAAACACCAGATCTAAGAAGAATGATAATTGGCTGATTTCTTGCTCGCTCTTCCAAATTCTGATTGTAGTTCTTCTTCATGTTAATCTTTTACAATACATGTTGAAATTTCATTATATTGGCTGCAACTGTTTGCTTGAAAGCTCTGCCATTCAGCATCAGTACAAAATTGTAAAATCATCATCCTTGATAGAACGTTGTTTATCCATAGAAATATTTCTGCAGAAGGAAAGTACAGAAAAACCATCTAATTTTTATCTATATGATTCAGTCTATAATTTTTATCTTCAGTCTCCAATGTTTATATAGCAATCTTCATGATTGAAGACATGGTATATTCAATCTCCAATGTTTATACAACAATCTTCATGATTGAAGACATGGTATCTTCAATCTCCAATGTTTATATAACAATGTGCATAGACTGAAGATGGCATGCAATGAAAAAAGTTGATTCAACGTATTGTTATATAAACATTATAGACTGAAGACAACATGCAATCAAAAAAGTTGAATCAACAAATTCAACAAATTGTTATATAAAAAATATAGATTGAAGATAGCATGTGAACATTGTACGCAAAATAGTTGTTTCGACACATTGTGATACAAACATTGTAGATTGAAGATAGCATGTGAACATTCAAAACAAAAACATATTTTTGAAGAGATCATTGAACATACATATATATTTAGTTATAAAACATTACATGCTAGATTGAAGATAGTGTGTGAACATTCAAAACAGAAACATATTTTTGAAGAAACATTACATGCTAGATTGAAGATAGCATGTGAACATTCAAAACAGAAACATATTTTTAAATAGATCATTGAACATACATATATATTTACTTACAAAACATTACAAAATGACCAGCCTGTACATGCTACAAAATAGGCATGGTCTGCACAATTGTTACATGGTCATGCATTGATATATCCAGTTACAAAACATTACAAAATGGCTAGCCTATACATGTTGCAAAATAGGCATGGTCTGCACAATTGTTACATGTTCATGCATTGATATATTCAGTTACAAAACAAAATGACCAGCTTGTACATGCTGCAAAATAGGCATAAATAGGCATGGTTACAAAACAAAATGACCAGCCTATACATGCTGCAAAATAGGCATGGTCTACACAATTGTTACATGCTCATGCATTGATATATCTAGTTACAAAACATTACAAAATTACCATCCTATAGATGCTGCAAAATAGGAATGGTCTGCACAATTGTTTCAAGGACTGCAAATTGTAACCATTGCAAAATATACAAGGTCTGCTAAATCAAACATATATTACGCAAATAGGCAATGCTAAATAGGTATGTAGAATTGATTAGTTTACCATAAATTCAGGGAATGGTTCTGGCTCCTCCTCCATAGGACTCTTTGTTGAAGTTTTAGTTGGAGTAGCTGAATCAACATGGGGTGTAACAGGGGAAAGATGACCAAACATATGTTCATCTAAAAGCCCATAAAATTGGAACTGTTTGACAGGGGAGTGAGGGGGGCTATGGCTAGTAGCAACTTGGAACTTGGTAAGAGCAGCATATGCAGGGGTTAAAATGTTGTACATATCTCTCAAAATGTTATGGTGTTCAGGTAGGGGAGTTGATGGAGCACCATCTACCAAAACTAGTTGCACCTTCAGGTTATTATCGAAAGAGGAGCCGAGCACTTGTTCTTCAAAACCATGAACATAAGTTGTAATACTGTGCAGGGGAGCTGATGGAGGAATACTTCCCAACACTAGCTGGGTAACATTGCAAGTTGTATTACTATTCTGGATCTGGCTTTTTAACTTTTCCGGATTTTGCCTCTTTCCTTCGTTCTATTTCGAGTTTAATTTTCTTCCTTTATTTTTATTCACTTCATCTTCCTGACGATTTTTAAATTGCTAGTCTGCTTTGTTTTGTTATTCTCCTGTAAGCGAGACCGTTTCATCGCGACCTCTGATGTTTTGCCCAATCTTAGTGCATTATTGTCAAATGGAATGGACCTCTTTCTAACCCTTTCAATGGGCAGCTTCAAAAATTTGTTTAAAGAGCCTTGACTACATATCACCTCTTCATCTGTTGTTTCCAAAGCACCTTGGCTATCTTCAGCTTCATTCAATTTAGCTTCATTCAATTCTAAATTTGTAGAACCCCATATTGTTGTATTTGCATAATAATGAACCACCTCATTGCTTGGTATTGGAGGTGGAGAAGGCATGCTTAAAGATATTTCCTCATTTTGGAAATCAATTTGCACTCCTAAGTTTTCTGCTCTTTCTTTAACCCAATTTGGTGGGTCAAACTGAGTTGGTAGACTTAAGTCATTGTCATTTTGTGTTTGGCTGACATGAGTATGAGTATGTGAACTTTTGTCTTCATCTGGGTCAAATGCTGCTGTTGATTTTTCTGCTGTCATTTGTTTCAAACATTCTTCCACTTGAGTTTCTTCATAACCAGCCATCCTCAAGATGCTTGCAATTCCTTCAATCTCATTGTCTTCTTCTATATTGAATGCTTCACTTGGCTTCATGTCCTTACAAAGTGCATCTCTATCCAATGGCCAAATTCCAGTCCTACGAAAACCTGCTTTGATGTTTTCAGGCACAAGAGCAAGATTGAAAGCTTTGCTTGCAATTTTTTCCATTTCTGCTCTTCTTATTTCTATGTGTGGATGTTTTGCCATCCGCTTTGACCTCTCTATTTTGAAATGTGTCTTGAATGGAGAAAAGACACTTACATCCAAAGGCTACAGTTTGTGGCTGGTATGGGCAGGTAGCGTGAGAAGATCAATACCTAGAGATTTGGCTTTTTGGATAGTGGTTAAAGCCACATGGCTTCCATGTCCATCAAAGATAAGCAGTTGTCTGTTTGTGGGTGAAGCCCCACCTGGAACTGATCTAGCAAAGTGATGCAGCCAATTCAAGAATAATTCTTTAGTCATCCAAGCGTGTGGCTGTGCTGCCATGCAAGCTCCTGCTTCACAATTAGCAATGTAATTGTTTAGTTTTTTTTTTGCCTTGAAAATATAGAAACCTGGTATGCTGTAACCTGCTGCATTAATACAAGACAGTATTGTAATCCATTCTCTACTTTTAGATAAAATATATGGCACACTTTTGCTACCCACTTTTGCAAGCACTTTCATTCCATAATTTATGCCTGCTTGCACACCTGTTTCATCACAATTCCATATCTTGGTTGGCCCATATTGATTAGCTTTGTAAACTTTTTCCAAGTTGTCATAGAAATCAGCCACAATACTTAGTCGCAACATTAGTGCTCTGTCCCTATCTAGACCCTCGGCTGCCCGTAGTGTCAATTCTGGATGACGTTTGCGGAAACCCATCCACCATGATCTTCCTGGTAAACCATTCTTGAATGGATTTGGCCTATTTTGACAGATGTGGGCCACATGTGATTTTAGTTGAATAACCTCCATTCCATGACCAATTTGAGCTAATTCTTTGCACCACTCAACTACTTCTTTCTCTTCTTCCATAGACAGGATTGTTGGTGGTCCTTTTCTTTTTGTTGTTGTTAGTCCTGATAGCCAATATGTTAAACTAGTAGTAGGAATTCCCCACTTTTTAGATGCTGCTCTTATCGAAAGCCCATAGTCCTCAACATCTTCCAGGCATGAGACATATCTTCTTCTGTCCATGTACTATTATTGCACTTTGTCTTTTTTCTAGAATGTTGAGAAGTTTGGACATCAACATCCATAGTCTCCGCATTGTTATCAGTAGGTGGGTTGGCTGAAGTCTCACCATCATCTGAGTCAACCACTTGAAATTTCACACCCCGTGCTAAACGAGTTCTTGACATTCGGTTTGTTCTCTTGCTTTTTCTCTTTCCTGCAGCCATAATGCCTAGAGAAAAAATTATCAAATATTAGTTAGTTTGTAAAGGTATGTAGTAATATATCAAGAAAAACCATCCAGACCAAACCTTTACAAGTGATCCATGAATACAATGTTCACATCTTTCATGAAAGTTGCAGGTGTATTTGAAAGTCCAAACAAAAACACTAAACTCATAATGGCATTAGCATTTTTTATAAGATTTTTCAAAACATCTTTTCTTAATCTATAATTGATAGTGTCTGAATCTCAAATCTGTCTTAAAATAGACCATTGATCTTCTTATCTACCTTGCATCAGAAACTAGTTCTTGATCATACAACAGTCTATAAAAAAATGCAAGGTACAATTATTTTTAACAATAAGTAGTTTGGTTTTCAAAATATGTTCAAACTGTCACTTCCACTCATGTAAGTTCAGACACTTTCAACACGAAAGTATTCCAGAAACATGAACCAAGCATTTGTTCAAACATGTTTTATCAAAACTATAATTTTGATAATTCAGGAGCAAAGAACAGAACTATTTTTTTCTCACATCAAACATGTTTAACAAACCATGAGGTGTATTTATTTTATTAAGGGATAACTACAATTGAATGTGCTGCTTGAATGGCAAGCAACTATGATTAGAGCAATATCAAATGCATACTTTGATTGTTCTTGTGTTCTATTCTATTTCACTGCTGCTAGTAACTGCAACATTGTTCTAGTTTTTGTTCATGTTATGGCATCACTGCATAGTACCTAAATGCTCACTAGCTGAACCATCTTTAAGTAATATCTTTCTTTGCTAGATTAAGTGTATAATTATATTATGGGTACTAGGTATCAATATGATTACAGAAGAAAGTAATTTCATTAATTGACTTGTTTCAACAAGATTTAATATAGGACATGTGAGGCAACTGGTTTCTCGAACAGTCATGAATGTCCATAAGGACTACAATTATTTGACATGGGAGACTATATGAAAGAGCCCAAAATATGCACAAATAACTGGGTCCTCTCCCCTATCATTTCATTACTATTTTTATCATTACCGAACGTCTTTTTACTATTTTTAATTTTTTTAAATGATTTTTTTCTTCAACTAAATAAATTCAGTTAAGGAAAATTGAGGTCAAAACTTCTTCCATTAAGCCTGAAAAATCTTTTACGGCTTCACTCTGCAAATGGGTACAAAACATTAAGCACTGTATCCCCTTCCTCTACTCGTTTTCTACATAACCGTGGACGCTTTTGAACAGAAAAGACAGATTCATTAAATTTGAGCAAACACTCGATGTTACAGAAGAAATGCTCAGGATTCAATGGAGGAAGAATTTATATGATTCTTGAAAAATGAGACATTTAATCAAAATGTTTTTGACATATTTTGGGCTCTTTCATATAGTCTCCCATAATGCAGACTATATGAAAGAGCCCAAAATATGCACAAATAACTATCTCCAATAATGCACAGCTTTGATATAAATTAAAATAGATTTGTAATTTATACTTTTCATATGTAAACAAATTTCCTTCTCAGATGAATATAAATTAAAATAGATGAAGGAAATAAGAACATACCTGAACAGTAAACACCAGAACGGTCTGAACCTGCAATCTGATATGTTGAGTTGTCTGGTAATCTCTTAACAGCTCTGACAGTATGCAGAGAGAATGAGAATGTATGCAGAGAGAATGTATGTAGTCTGATACAGAGAAAGTAACTGTTTTTATTGCATTGCATGTCATATGAAATTGAAATTGAAATTGATTTGGTTGATCCGTGGCTTATATGAAAATGAAATTGGTTTGGTTGATCTGTGGCTTGTAAATGCTGCATTCTTATTGGATAAAATAAGATGTCAGAGATTGAAAGAGGCAATTTTAAATTTTGTCGTAGTAGTTGGTTGATATTGCTGGAATTGGTGAGTCTCAGAGCTGGTATTTGAATTTTTGCAGGTACTAGAGGCTCAACATTTATTGATATTGCTGGAATTGGTGAGTCTCAGTGCTGGTATTTGAATTTTTGCAGGTACTAGAGGCTCAACATTTATTGCTGAGAAGTATTCACAGATAGTACGAGTGATTGATAGGAGAAGTCTACACTACCAACAATTTTTGTTCAGATTTAATGAGAGATGGCAGTAGATATTGAAAATAGAGTTTTCTATATTAGTTAAGATGTGCACTAGAACTTGAAGGGATTAGCCTACTTACTAAGTAGGTAACAAGTACAAGTTTGACTATTCTGTTCATTTGTTTGGACAAAAGTGAATGTAATTTTTAATATTAGTTTTGTTATCTATGCAGAAGTATTCTGAAGTTGTTATAAATAATATTTTATTTTGTGTCATATTCAATGTGTAATGAATGATAAATGTTTATTATTTTTTTATTGATTATTGGTAGTTGCACAGTTTTTAGTATATCTATGATTGACACAAAAATATATAAATATTGATATTTAAATGTTCAATTCATTTACAACACAGACATCTGAGGACCACTGTTAGATGAGAATATGTTAAAATTCATTTAATAACGCATAATATATGATGATGATTATATATGTGTAGGGTGAATATATATGTTTATGTTATTTTTATTTCATTTTATATTTATTTTGAGGTAATGTTTTAAATAGCACTATCTTATATGAAGTTGGATTCATTTTCTTAGCTATTCATTTATACATATATATTCATATTCCTCTTTGTTTATGTGCACTCTTTTACATTTGTTTTTCCATCTATTTATCACACTTGTATATACACATACTTCCATTTGATCATTATCCACCTAGCTTTGATCATTATTATATTGTAGGATAAGTCTCCCTTCATGTACTTTGTCTTTCTAATTTAAAATGCAAAACTCAAGTTTGGCTAACTAGCCCCATTTAACCTTCTATCTTGACTTGACTAAATATAGTTTTGGTTTGATTTAATGTTATATGCTAGTATTTAAAGACATTTAATGCATTCATTTTAATCATAAATAATCATCTAAAGATTATAACGCAATCATTCTAGAGAGAAAATTGATAGTGTGACATGGTGTAATAAGAGTAAAGAATATGCATACTTAGATGATTGCTTGACAATTTTTATATTGTTAATTTTTGGGGAATTGATTAGTTAAAAACTCCTTGTGATGTAATGACAATCTTTTAAGGTATTTAAAAATATCACCAGTTCCTAAACTTTAAAAAAAGGATAGAGCAAAAGGCTACATATCAAAGGTATTTTAAGAGTGGTCAAGATCCTATGTTTTGACCTCCATGGATAGCTAGGGTAAAAAGAGTTTAAAAATAATGTTTTTTCTTAGTCTATGGGGAAGACTACCATATTGCATGTATTTGATAAATTAGTGGTGGTCTACATGAAAATAAGTTTTCCAAAAAAAAAAAGGAGATGCAATTTGAAAATTAAAATAATATTATTAAAGTTCAACAAGAACAATATTACCAAGAAATAATGAGCTCTTTGGATGATTTGATTGATGTGTAGCCAAAGCAATCTAGTATGAGCTTCAACCAATGATATAGAAAAAGAATAAATTCTTCATTGTAATAATTTTGTAGCAATTTTTTCTCAAGATAGAAAGAGACCCAAGATTCATCAAGAGTTCAAAAATTTTCTTTTCCAAAAGAATATTAGAGTATTGTTGGGTTGGATTTGTATGTAAGGAGTGATCCTTTGTCAATAAAGTGTTACAATAGGTGGTCAAATATAACTACGTGGGAAACCAATGGTTCAAATTTTAAAACTCCTAAAATTCTAACACATTATGTGGATGTCTACATGGTGTGCTTGCACCCCAGGAATTCTCTAGAATTTTGACTATTTTCCTAGAATAGAAACGAGAATAATATTACATTACCTAATATTGAAAAACCTTGATGAAGGGGAGACTAGCCAAGGTTTAGGCTAAAATGGACATAAAAAATGCTATAGGAGTGGATGCCAAAATAGACTTAAAATGTTGTGTGAAATTATGAGAATACACAATTTTTATGTCACATTTTACCCCCACCTTAGTAGGTTGATGACACTAAGTGATAAGCTACATTAAAGTACAAAAATAAAATGTCAAAAAAAATAACACTATGAAAAAGGATACTGTAGAGGACACATTTTTTAGGTAGAAGGATGATGCCCTTGGACTAAGAACCTACAAAAGCACATTGCTAGGTACCACAATCTTGTAAAATAATAATGTCAAAAAATAAATAATCCTATAAAAAAATCATATGTTAGTTTGAAATTAAATTAGGACATAGAATTTCACCCTTATTTCATTTCGATCCATTTTTTTTTCATATAGTTTCAAAGCAAAAAGGATTTGCCACCATAAGATTCAAGATTATTTTTTGTGAAATTCTTACTAAAGGGTTATTTTGAAAAGTTATAACTCAATGAAAATAATATGAAAATGAAGATGACAGAGCTAGCATTTGTAAAAGGAAAATGGCATAAAAGATAAAGTTCACATTAATAAGTTTAGATATTTTGTTGAGATCTAGGTGCTATCAAATATTATAACCACAACAACTTGGGCTACTATGTTTCCTATGAGGGCTACAGTCTAATGACCTATATTCTCTTATAGGTGTGGTAATTTGAGCAAAATTTACTTACACTTAACTAGTTAGTTACTAGATGGTGATCATATTAGATATGCATTGAGAACATGTGTATTCATTGAGGAGGTAGAGGTAGTTTAGATAATTAATTTTTGGTGGTAGAACAAGTCATAAGATGCCTACTATAGATAGTGTGGAGGATCTATAGTAAAATGATGGTGTGGAACAACATGGGCTATTAGATTCCCAAGATGTGGAGGGACTCATTATTTGTGCATCACCTAGGTTGCATAGGTTATAATAGTATGTCAATGATAGAAAACAGTTGCCCCTAAAGGATACCTTGGTCCACTTTGAAGAGACAAGGAGAGTGATGAGGATGAGGGGGATGCATACGTTCTAATAGTAGGTCATTAACAACAAAGGGATGAGATCTCCACAACTGTAGAGGATAGGTCTAGAGTTTAATTTCAAGTAGCATAGCTAGTGTCATCCAGTAGTGGTAAACCCAATTAGATTATACATAAGGAGTTGAGTAGTGTATTTACTATGGGTCTCTCCACTATACCATCGATGAATTCTATAACAACCATAAATCACATCACTAGCCATAATGTCTACTAGACTAATAGTGTTGCTAGATGGGTAAGTGCAGAAAAATGTGACATAAAAAATATGCCACATTCATTTTTTTCCAAGAAATAAGCATTTGAAAAGTTCCAAATGGTTCAAATGACCAAATCTAAGCCTTGGTCATCCCAAACCAAGTTTGGCAAGTGCTAAATTTGGTGCTTGCCAAATATGAAATTTGTTATAAAAACAAAAAAAACAAACCTCGTTTTCATTTTTCTACTATGTAAACCTGCAACCTCTTTGTTTTTTTTTTTGTTGCTCACCAAATATGAATTTTTTTATTAAAATAAAAAAAAAAACCTCATTTTCATTTTTCTGTTGTGCAAACTTGCGAGCTTCGTGTTTTTGTTTGCTACTCAACCTACACTCACCAAAATATATAACCATTTTTTTGATTTGAGGTTATGGAATCTTCACCAAGATGCCACCAAGATGTTCAGGAAGTCAAAGAGGTAAGTATCTCTACTTTTTTAGTTTCAATTTTTGATTAAATTGTAGATTGAATTAGTTTTTTATTAATTTTTAAAAAAAATTCTAGGAAATGAATTTCCACCCCCAAATGTTGAAAATCCTCCATCACCTCCTTGTGAAGACCTTCTTGAACAAGAACCACATTAAAAACCTCCACCAATTCCTAAACATTCCCTAGAAACATAAGAAAATTGTTACCTGATTTTAGCTTTCAACTGAAATCAGGTAACTTAGTGTTTATTCTTCTGTGTTCCATTTAAACATTAAAAGATAAACCATATTCTACTAAGTTCATTATTATGCATGAATGAGATTTTCAAGAATAGATTGCATTTTATTCTAGTGTTGCAATTACAGACAAATAAGAAAAAGAACCAATATGTATTGCAAATGTAATGTTTATTGATAATCATGAGCGTATAAATGTCCCTCACAAGCCAAGAATATAGCTATCCTTTAATGCTAGTGAAGAAGAGATCATACACATGTGGATAAAATAAATAAATGGCATATAACATGAAAAGGGACCCGTCATTGCCTTGTGGAATGACGAATCCCATTGACTTAGCCTCGCATCATCTCGATCCTTCCTATTGCTCTGGTTTCGTTTGACACCCTCCTCGCTGCTCCTAGATTTCCTGAATTGAATAAAAATAGTATTGTTAGAGCAATGAAAGATCCCTGATCAAAATTATATGCAAAACATCCATAAATGTGTGATCTAATGTCTACAAGCATTAAAATAGCAGCATACCATAAGTGTTCCTGAAAATAAGAAACGAGTGATCAAACACACCTATGATATGCTTTGTTTATCTAACTATTTGTTCCTTGTGCAGATATAGGACAAGTCTTGTTACTATTTTGATTTAGCTAATTACAGCATGTGGGTTAAATGTGGCTCCCATGAGGGTAGAGCTCAGCATGTTGCCCTCTGATGTTTTAAGAGGGATAGGAAATTGAACAACTTGATCAAATCAATGATAAACATGCTATTGATGCATTAAATCAATATGGAATCACACCAGTTGATTAACTTTCATTATCAGATTCAAAATATGCAACACATAATGTGAGTTGTCAAGAAATTCATACTTCATCTTTTCATAATGAATTAGTCATATGGCTGCCATCATGTCAAAAGGAAGGTACATTTTGTTGGACATGTCTTTCAATCATCTTAAGTGGATCCATGATCTATTTTATTAAAAGAAGTAAATGATTTCAGTGATACAACAAGTTCAATTATAGATGCATCACGTTCAATTATGCATTTATTAAAATAGAGAAGGAGATATCAAGACATGCCTAAAACCATCATGAGGCACATGGGGCAGCAAGAAGGAACAAAGATAATCATGCTTTGTGCATGAAAGATACTGTCCAATTCATCTTACCTCAATCCTATTGGATAGCCACACATCACTTAGGATGGTAAGCTTTCAAGTCACCACCATAAAAGACACATGTCTTCCCAATAAGATCAAAGCAAAAGGAATGCCAAGTGAGTCTAACAATGACCTTTAAGAGTCTGCAATGGGAAATCTTAGGTGAATAGGAGGACAACAACAATCATTTCATGAAAGGAGAAGGCAACCATTAAAGATGAACATAGGGCAATCTAGACAGCCAAGTGACTGTTAAAATGTATCAATCTCAAGATGCAATGATAACAATGAAGGATGAACATCCTATGGCACGGGAGCATTGTGAATATATGAGTGTATATAGTCATTTTTGACAGAAGAGGGTAGCAAGAAGGAAAAAAACACAGTGGTGACAGCAAGCTGCTATCAAGAGCAATGACAAAATACCAAGTTGAAGATGCCCATCAATGAAAAATCAGTCCCTAATCTCAAGGGTCAAGCCTCCAAACCAATAGCAATCCATTACATAAGAGAGTACAATGCATTCTCTTGATATGATAAAGAAATCACCACTTACACAATCCTATGATCGGTGTCAATGATAATGCCTCTCCCATGTGATAGTCATGGATGACAACAAAACACATAAGGGTGCATCATAAACATTCATCAAAGAAGAAGCAGTCTCCTAGGTATCACAGAGGTCAACCACAAGTAAATGAAAGTCAATCACAAAGGAAACATTAATGGTGTAATGAATTCTACACTCAATAGATGACAACCACACAACATCGGGAAGGGGCAGCTACAGTTATGAGTCAAGGAAAGTATGAGTCTTTGAGAAACTGATGAACAACAATATAGAGTTCCTTGGAAAGTATAGAATAGTGATGCCTAAACTTCCTTCAATGTTTTGCAAGAAGAGATTTTCGTAAAGTTTCTCTTGTATAATCACTAGTTTTATATCCAAAACTCATGCACAAAAAATCATCAATTGAATTTTATCACTACAATATCTAGTGAATGTGCTAAAGTCACTAGTTAAATGGACCAATGCCTATGCATTCCAGACTTCAAGAACACCTGTGAAAAAGAACCAAACTAGATATGTGATCTTGCAAGCAGAATGTTTTTTCACGATCAACAGAAGCAGGTGCAAGAATATGTACATGTTCAAATTCAGGGCATCTGAGCTATGGATGATATGTTGGTTTTGGATGAGCAACTAGAAAAACCAAAATCTTCTAGCACACCTATGAAACAAAGTACTCGTCGAAGTGGCCTTAGTTTTGCAGTAGGTGCAAACATGACATATCCAAATACAACTGTTGTTGCTACCACTAGGTCTATGAAAACTAGAGAATTGTCTAATGCTTTGAAGGAGTGCATTGGATACACTCTCGAGCTGAAACCATCACAATTATGCCATGAGGAAGGAGGCCAAGGGCTATATTTGAGTGGAAAAGTTGGGATTGGATCTGTCATCTCATTTTACCCTAGTGTGGTATATTCCCCATTTAATTACTGCTACATCCCAGGATACCCATGAGTAGATGATAAAAATCCATGTTTCATTTCAAGGTATAATGGAGTAGTTATAGATACCCAACCTTGTGGAATTGGTGGTGAAACCCGTGAATTCTGGAATGGCATTTTTGATAGGACTATAGCAGAATTCTCTAGGAGTATTCAAAGAAACAAGGAAGATATTTTGTGGAAAACACTAAGTAAGCCATAACAGAACATGTCTCTAACAAAAGGTGTTGTTGTGGAGAAAAGAGATCCCCTTGCTTTAGGACATTTTGCTAATCATCCAAATAAAGTAATGCATAAAAATTGAAACAAGTATGAAAACAGGTAGTGCTCATGAAGAAATGCAAAAAATATGAGTTGGCATGAAAACACAAAGGCAAAGGTAGTACTCATAAAAAATGAAAAGATGTGTAGAGCCTGTGAATTATACATGTATTGTGCAATGGGTTTGAATCATTTTGCAAACCACTTTTTATTTACAGGGCATCCATTAAAGCACATTTCAAAGTAATCACCACAAGGAAGCAAATACATCTATAGAAATTGAGTGGAGCACTGTCATCTTAGCTTTTAGGATGCTCATATAAATGAAAGTTGAGTGCAAGATTGGCCGCAACCTGATAGAAGTTTTTTCTTACATTATCTACAGAAAATGAACACAGAGCAGCTAAAGAAGCAAAGCCATGAAAAAAAATCACATTTAATGGAGCCTTGGCCTCAAAAGGGGTTCCAAACCCCCATAAAAAGGCCAAGCCATGGAGAAGATGCATGGAATCAATGAGATATGTCGCACTGTGCAATGGCATTGAATCATTTTTGAAAAATCATATTTTATTCATAGAACAACATTTTCTTGTGGAACGGTGGACGAAGTTAGCTCTTGTTTTGAATGACCACCTCTAATGAAATCTCATTCATTTATACTATAACCTTGTGCATTCTTTTCACAACAAAAGGTGAGATAACAGGGAAAATGAAGCAAAGGATACCCATGTGATAAAATGTTGAAAACTGGAAAAATGTGTAGGCCGCGGCCTAAAAACCAAATTTTCTTCACAATATCCAAGAACCTATCAAGGTTTTGTTATAGATTGCAAATACAGAAGGAAAAATGTTAAAGTTCCACTTGCTATTACTAGTTGTAGCTCGAGTTCAAGCTTTTTTTGCTAAAATATGAAAGTATATGGCTGAGGTGCACTTACTTGAGCTAAAATTGCTCAATTTATGTTGTTATACAAGCATTTTTTGTCACATAAAAGCCTCTATTCAAGCTTCAAAGAATCACCAATGGCGGCTATGAAACAAGATGAACAACCACAGAGAAAAGAAATGAAACAAAAATTTTAGAAAATGTTACATGGCCACAGCCTAAGTGCATCAAATGGCCTTCAAAAGGATGGAATATAGATTTTATGCAAAAAAACCACAATTACATGTTGTTCTCTACATATTTTATCAAATTTCATCCAAAAAATGGGTCAAAAATCATGTTCTATGTGCTTGCAATGAAACCCCATGGCGGCAGAAGGTCGACTTCCAGAAAGTTCAATGCAAAATGATGGGTTTCCTTTTGTTTTTTCATCTTTTGTTTAGGGTTGGAAACCCTATGTTGGAGGTCAATGGGATTTTTTCCCATTGTTTTAAAAAATGAAAACACATTTTGATGTGCAATGAGGGTCGACTGGTGAGTTATGACTTAGGCATTTATTTTTCCTTATATTTCATATCGAGTCATATGCCTTGCTTTTAAAATGTGCCAAGTCCCAAATCATGTGCCTTTGACCTTTGATCATATGGTGCCTTGAAGACTTTAAGTTATGCCTTCAAAGTTTCTGGAGTTCCCTATGCTCATATAGGCCGAAATATTGGGCCTTTTATTTGTTTTTGAAAATTAGAGCTTTTACCAAGTGATAATCATAAGCCACTTATGGCTTTCAAAATGTAGAAATGGTGTGTGAGTTAAATCCAATGCCTTGGAGGAGTTATTATTTTGGCCTAAATGCTTTTACAAGCATTTGATTATACCATTTATTTTACATTCTAAGCTATCTTGTAAAAGATCATTTAAGTGATTTGCAAATCACTTTAATGTTATTCATGTGCAAGGTATTGATGTATTTCAAGGAGGGTGGTGTAGTTTATTATATTTCCATCATTTTTGAAATGTAAGATAGTTTGGTTAAGTGATGTTATTATGAATTACTTAACCAAATTATCATTTTAAATGCCAAAAAGAGTCTTGTGTGTTCAAAACACACAAGTAGCATGGGTCAAGGCTATGGGAGACAAAATTATGACTGGCAGATATGAGGAGAGTGTGTGAGCTTGTTTTGATTATTTTGGAGGTTGTTTTGTCACACCTTCAGTGTGACCTTGGACTTAGCTTCACTTTTCTACATTTGGAGGACCTTTTGGAGGGGTTTTGGAAGCTTCCATTTTGGCTTTTGTGCTACATCCAACCAAAACCTTCTAGATGGATGTATGTGTGAGAGGAGTGGGTTTTTTTTTGCTTAAGTAACTTCAATCTTTGTTATTGGAGTTAGTTCTTTCTTTCAAGCAGGGTGATAGCTTGGTCTTGGAGTTATTTTTCAGCGGGAGCAATATTGTAACTCAAATGGACTTGTGATACAATGAGTACTTTGAATCAATAAGATAGAAAAATTACCTTCTTATTTCATGTTTTATGGTGTGTTGTTAGTGATTGATCAGTTTTTTTGTGAAATTTACCTTTCCTTGCAATCTTGTCTCATGTTTAAGCATCTATTTAGCAGAAAATGCATTGTTACATGTTATAAGTTGTGTTAGTTAATCCAAGTGTTGTTAGTTGTCATATTTTGTTTTCCTTCTAAGAGTCTTGTTAAAAAACCTCCTTATAAATTACTTTTGTGAAATGCATGTGAAAATGAGTTGTGTGAGCAAGGTTTTATGACATTATTTTGAATGTGATAGGTTGTTTACAAGTCTTAGTCATTTTTTGGTGTAACACCCTAGGTAGTTTCAATTGAATGTTCATTTTCTATGCATCTTTTCCTCTTTTCTTGAGAAATCATTAGTTAGGTGGCATCAAAAGGGGAGTCAGCCCATAATCTAGAGGTCTGCTTTCAAAATAGGACACCCACAACCTGAAAGCAGTCTCATGTTACATCCAAACTTGCTGAGTACTTTCACGGCTTAGCATAAGGGGTGCAGATTTGAATTATTAATAGTTTTTGGCACACCCGATGGGACAGCTGAACTGCTTCTCAGTTCATTTTTATGCATTTTGTTACTATTGTTTGGTGTGTACAACAGTAGTTTCAATGTTTTGGAGGCAATTTTCAACACACCTAGCGACTCTGGAAGGATATTAACTAGTTTCAAGTAGACAAAGTGTTGTTATGTACTTATTTTCAAAATTAGACCTAGTTTCTTGTTTTACCAGAAATTCCAATGAATTTCCAATCTCTTAAATGAACAAATATGTCTCCATTTCATGGAAATATGTCATATTACTCGCCATTCCATGAAAATCATGCATGTATGACCTCTTACCAGCCATATCACACTAAACAACTTGATAGTTTTATTTCAAATAACCTTGTGATAGCAAGTTACCAACATTCTCATTATGTTTCCCACCCTCCCACTCTCGCTCAATCTCAATATCATCTAGTAAATGCCCAGAGCCAACCTCAAGAAGGATATTTTGTTCCAAAACAATAGTATTGTTCTCATTTGCAGCCCCAAAATGTTGATGATATGAGGATTAGTAATATTGACAATATATTGCTAGATTTATGTAGGAAGTTGGATGAAATCAATAGAGAAAAAGAGTATCAAATGAAACAAGAGGTTGACATACATCAGGAGGAGTTAGCCTACTAGGCATACATTCAAGAGTAGAGGAATTCAAAGGAGACGCTTGACATACATCGAGGAGTTAGCCTACTGGCATACATTCAAGAGTAGGAGATGGAGATTCAAAGGAGACAGTTGACATACATCAGGAGGAGTTAGCCTACTAGGCATACATTCAAGAGTAGGAGATGGAGATTCAAAGGAGACAACATGAGGAATTTCTTGCAAAGTAGATAGCTACAAAGGAATGCCAACTAAGGTATGAAACCCAGTTAGCCCCTTGCATTCCTAGTTTCAATCCAACATCTCTTGAATCATTGAATCATCTTGTGAATGAAGAAGTTCCCAAGTACAAGTTCCCTAGATTTAAACAAGAAAAAAAAATTGAGCCCTTTAGTGGGCCTATCAATGAGCCTTCTACCCGTAAGTTTCCAAGTTGGAAAGGGTCATCTACTCTACCATGTGAGGTTCCTAAATCTATCATACAATTGGAACCATGCTCTAACATCCAGAAAGCAAAAGAAGAGCAGACCCTTGGCCAACACAGCTCACACAACATGGAGGAGACTAGAAGTGTGAACTTGTTGCATTTAGCTATGGAGGAATATAGGCTACAACTGCAAAAGGTTGAATAGGAGAAGATTTCGCAAGATATATCTTACAATGTTTTAGCTAATGATCCTCCTGTTGTTGTCAAAGATGGTGAAAATGTTCCAACAAGACAGCAAGGTGAAATGGTGAAAAAGGTTGACCAAGAAGAGCAATGTACAGTTTGGAACGAAGAAGGTGTGAGTTTTCCCACTCCAAATGTAGTCTCAGAGTAGCCAGAAGACATCAAGTAGTATGGTGAGTTGCAGGTTCAAGAATCAAGATAGCAACCTGAAGAAGCTAAAAAAGGTGATGTAGCCCATGGTTTCATATTTTCATTTGATGATCTTCCATGTTTCATTGAGCATAATGAGGAGAGAATAAATCTAGTCATAAGTCAACAACATGAGGTTGAAGGCCTTGAGGTTTTATTTCCTCAAGAGAGTTTCCATGAGCTCAATACTAGTCCTTCCACACAAAAATGCAATGAAAAGTGTGAAGAGGATCTATTTCAAATTGATATTGAGTTTTTTTTCTCATGTCTAGGTGTTATGCCAGCATCTTTGAGGAGGATTATCAAGAACAACAAGAACAATTAGTGGAAGTAACCCTGTTCAGCCCCTTTTGTATCAATAAATCAACAAAATTAGACATGGAGCCAAAGGAACAATATGGTCTTGATGGGGATAAATATTTTCTCTCAAAAAACTTCCCATGGAGTTGATTTGCATAATCTTAGTGAGCAACCTCATTTCTGTTGTATAGAGGAGCTTGAGGTTGTTACATTGATTGAAAGTGTGTTGGAAGAGGCTATCTCATTGTTTGGACATTTTCCTTCCTCCTTTGAAAAAGAAAATTCTAATTTGGGTATCTAGGAGGTTGAGCTACATGCAAGTATTATTCAAGTTGAACAAGAGAAAAAGCTGGATACTACTCTTTAAGATCTCAATCAAGAAGTCAGTAATAAAATTTTAGGCTTCATTCGTGCTAGAGGTTGTCCAATCAGATACTTAGCCAGTTCAGAGGCCACTTAAGCTACAAAGGTCATGCTTGCACCCAAGTATGAGGGTGCAATTGGAGAAGAAGCTAATTTTGGAGTTGCAGCTGAAGGTGATCAAATTCAACTCGCTTGTCTAGTTCAGGACAACAATATGCATGATCGTTTTCAAGGTGCAAGTAAGTTTATTTGCATTTTTTGTGAAATGCTGCAATAGTCTATTGAATATCTACACGTGTTCCATGTTCTTTTAGTAATACATAATCATGTAATGCACTAGTTATTGATTAAAAAGGGGTATTATTTTGTAAAGCATATCAATGATTTTGTTTGACCAGCTTCTTTGTTGGTTAGAGTAGGTTAGGGCAGTTTCATTTGAAATACTTTTTTTAGTTTTCCCTAAGTGTTGTTTAGCACAGTTAGCTAGTTTTAATTTTGTAGTGTTGGGTTTTCAATAATTTTTCAAAGTGTCTCTTGTTGGTTTAGTGAGTTACAACAACATACAATGTTGTTTTCAAGTGGTGTCATCCTTTAGATGACTCAGTGCCTAATGGATAATCTTTAGGAAATTGGTTGAGATTTTTTGCAGGAAAACATATAGCAGATGTCATCAAAAATGGTACATGATTTTAGCTTTTAGCTGAAATCAGGTAACTTAGTGTTTATTCTTTTGTGTTCCATTTAAACATTAAAAGATAAACCATATTCTACTAAGTTCATTAATATGCATGAAAGAGATTGTCAAGAACAAATTGCATTTTATTCCAGTGTTGCAATTACAGAAAAATAAGAAAGAGAACCAATATGTATTGCAAATGTAATCTTTATTGATAATCATGAGCATATAAATGTCCCTCACAAGCCAAGGGACTAGTTATCCTAATGCTAGTAAAGAAGAGATCATGCGCATATGGATACCAAAAATAAATTGCATATAACATGAAAAGGGACCCATCATTTCCTAGAGGAATGACGAACCTCATTGACTTGCACTCACATCATCTTGATCCTTCATGTTGCTCTGCTTCCATTTGACACCCTCCTCGTTGCTCCTAGATTTCTTCCACTAGATAAAAACAATGTTGTTAGAGCAATGGCAGATCCCTGATCAAAATTATATGCAAAACATCCATAAACATGTGATCTAATGTCTACAAGCATTAAAATAGCAGCATACCATAAGTGTCCCTGAAAACAAGAAAGGAGTGATTAGACACACCTATGATATGCTTTGTTTATCTAACTATTTATTCCTTGTGCAGATTTAGGACAAGTCTTGTTACTATTCTGATTCAGCTAATTACAACATGTGGGCTAAATGTGGTTCCCACGAGGGTAGAGCTCAACATGCTACCCTCTGATGTTTTAAGAGGGATATGAAATTGAGCAACTTGATCAAATCAATGATAAACGTGCTATTGACACATTAAATCAATATGGAATCACACCAGTTGATTAACTTTCATTATTAGATTCAAAATATGCAACACATAATGTGAGTTGTTAGGAAATTCATACTTCATCTTTTCATATAATGAATCAGTCATATGGCTTCAGTCATGTCAAAAGGAAGGTACATTTTGTTGGACATGTCTTTCAATCATCTTAAGTGGATCCATGATCTATTTTATTAAAAGAAGTAAATGATTTTAGTGATGCATCAAGTTCAATTATAGATGCATCAAGTTCAATTATGCATCTATTAAAATAGAGAAGTAGATATCAAGTGATGCCTGAAACCATCATGAGGCATACGAGGCAGCAAGAAGGAACAAAGATAATCATGCATTATGCATGAAAGATATTGTCCAAATCATCTTACCTCAATCCTATTGGACAACCACACATCACTAAGGATGGTGAGCTTTCAGGTCACCACCATAAATGACACATGTTTTCCCAATAAGATCAAAGCAAAAGGAATGCCAAGTGAGTCTACCAATGACCTTTAAGTGTTTGCAATGGGCAGTCTTAGGTGAATAGGAGGACATCAACAATCATTTCATGAAAGGAGAAGGCAACCATTAAAGATGAACATAGTGTAGTCTAGATAGCCAAGTGACTGTTAAAATGTATCAGTCTCAAGATGCAGTGATAACAATGAAGGATGAACATCCTATGGCACGGGAGCATTGTGAATATATGAGTGTATACAACCATTTTTGACAGAAGGGACAGCAATAAGGAAATAAACACAGTGATGAAAGCAAGCTACTATCAAGATAAATTCCAACATGCCGAGTTGAAGATGCCCATCAATGAAAAATCAGTCCCTAATCTCTAGGGTCAAGCCTTCAAAGAAATAGTTGTCCATTACATAAGAGAGTATAGTGCATTCTCTTTCTATGATAAAGAAATCACCACTTACACAATCCTATGATCGGTGTCAATGATAATGCCTCTCCCATGTGATGGTCATGGATGATAGCAAACCACATAAGGGTGCTATTGTCAAACAGATTGCACCTGAATGCTTGAATGATTAAATTCAGCAATCTGTTGAAACATGGGAACTATCTTAAGCTTGTGGGTATTCCTATAGCGAAGATAGACCTCCAGAATCTAGGTTCATTCCTATATGATGATCAATTTAGTACTTGAATGATTTGTCTTGAGAAAAGGGTAAAAAGGATTGAACCGAATGCATGAACTAAAATTAAAATTTGGTGATGCACCTAATTGGAAATCTAAACTGCAAATTGACTCACAAAATGATTACTCGGTACTTTAATCTGCACAACCTGATTTGATAGTCTAATCACCTAAATTTTTTAAACAGAGGCTTTGATTCAATACAATTTTGAGGGAAAACATGGTTTTCACGACTAAACTAATTAATCAATTACATGCACAATGTATAACCAGTGAATTTAAACTAAACTGCATACACATATTTATGAAGGAGAAAGAAAAATTAGAGATTAAAAAACTAAAAACACAATAATCCTGCAATCAAAATCCCACACAATAATGATGTCTAAAATCTTGAAGGAAAAACTTTGAAAATACTGGAAACTAAAGGAATCTTCTACTAATCACAAATAAATTAACCTCTAAAAATTGTTGCTGTATTAAATTCTGAAAGTTGGGTTACATGATATTTCTCTTTGCAAAATGCAAAGGCTGAAAAACAAGAACTAGAGAGAAATGACTAAGTCATTTCACTATATACAAAAATCCTTCTCAAGGCATGAAGGTGAAACTAAAAGTAAATTTCAATGTGAAAAATGATAACTCCAAAGCAACCCATGACCAGAAATAAAGATCTAGAAAAGAAGAGCTCAAACTCATGCAAAAATGCGTGAACTCGAGCTCAAACTTGTAGTCACAATGTGTACAACTGAAAAGTAACTCGAACTGGGTCCAAAATGCATGAAAATAGTACTCAAAATGAACTAAAGTCAAAAAAAAAAATCTCCACAATATGCTCTCACAAGCAAAAGAAAAAATCCTCATAAAAATGGCCCAAAACTAAAGAAAATTGATCTCAGTGTCTAGAAAACTCCACCTCTCCATGCACATGATCAAGATATTTCGTGAATTGATGCGAAACTAAAGCAAAGTGCCAATAATATACATAATTTGCATGATTTTAGTCCTGCAGTTAGCTTTCACTTGCAATCTTGCATGGATTTGAGAAGGCATTCATTTGATTAAATGTTAAAGATAATCTTCAAATGATTATTTTAATATTTTGATAGTTGATAATAACACCCTTATTACATGTCTAAATATTAAAGTAATAATATTATTACTTTTAATATTTAATTGATTATTTGATATTCTTTAAATCCATGCAAGGCACAATATTCCAAAATCAAAGTATTACTTTGAATTCGGCCTCAAAACTCACAGGCCCCTTATGCATCATTAGGTCGATTGACCTCAAGAGTCAAGACCACGGTGATGGTAGAATGAAATGATTTATTAAAATTATTAGAAAAAAGTCACTCTTGGTCGAATTAGGGTAGACAAAAGTAATCAAACCCTAATCATTTTGTCATTTGCATTCTTTTTTTTGTCTTTGGCCTTTTGGAAACTTCGTGCTCTGTTGCGCCACCATAGGGAGACCTTAGGGTTTGTAGAAAGTATGGAAATTTGGTCTTTCAGTTCCTCTGTGGCATGAAACTTCAATGGAAAATAGGGTAAGATAATTTTTTAGTCATTTTGTGACCAATTTTCTCCACTTTTGAACAATCTTTTGGCCTTAAGGCCGCGGTTTAATAACATGTATTTATGATGTTGTTTCTGTGTATATTTCTCCACTAAGTATACTTCTTCACTGCCTCTGGCTACCATGGACAAGTTTACTTTGAAGCTTGGAACATAGATTTTGGTCTGTTTTTGTTGATTTTCCCACAGTCTGAAGGCAAATAGAGGAGCTATGCTTCTATTTTTTCTATTTCAAGCTTCATGTTTCCCTTAATCTCCTCTATATGGCATCGTCTTATATTTTGGCCAAAAATGGAGTATCTCTGTTACATTTCTGAAGGTATTCAAGTGTATATTGGCCGCCACTATTAACTTTGACTGAGCTTTTTGGAGATTTTTTGATGAACAAAACCCATGGCTTGGAAGTATTTCTCTATTTTCACTTGGGTTGTATTCACAACAATATCTATACACATTTTTTAAAATTTTTGATGAAACCCTCATGTATGTGGACCTGATAAGAAGAAAATATGTAATTCTCTTGTTGGAACCCAATCTAGGTATATGTAAAATGCTTTCTCCAGGCCGCGGGCTTACTATGTTTGATCTGGATTTTCTTTAAGAACATTATATTTCTTATGTACACCTCAGCTGGACTTTGGAAAAACTATGTAAATTCCATTATATATTCTTGAAAATACAGTATTCTTCTTTTCTTGGGTTCAACCCATGATAACATCTTATGTCATTTTGCTTATATTCTGGAAAAACCCTCACATGGGTAAATTATGATAAGAGGAAAACTGCATCTTATAATTGAAACCCCCATGTGGGTATGGAAGAAAACCTCTTTAACTTCATATGGCTATAACCGCACCTTGATTGAGATTACTTCAAGTGTTTCTTCTTTAATTTTGTAGCAACTCTTTGATAATGGTATTTATGGGTTTCTATAACTTAAATAGAACCTTCCTCTATAGACTGAACTCATATTTTGCACAATTCTTATTGATAATGTTGTCCTTCAACCTAAAAATCATTGTAATGGATGTTTGTTATAACCAGTCTACATTTGAAAATAATGTTGCTATATTTATATCTGTGTTCCCTATGTAAATGAAACATTGGTAATAAGGATAAGAAGAATTCAGCAGTTAAAGCATTGTCTTCACCATGGAAACTGACTGATTTTACTTGATTATGAATTGTCCTCCTGTACATAACATTATGTGGTTGTAATTCTGATTTTCCTTTTGACAGAAAATAATGCTTCATTATTCCATTGTTGTGATGATAAACAAAACTATTATTTCCTACTTTATGCTCCTTATAATTTCATAATGATGGCTCAAAAAACCTTATCATGTGGGCATTTGAATGCTTTGATAAACAAATGGTGATAGTATATACCTCCGATCTTTTGGATGATGCTTTCCTAATTCTTTCATGTAGCAAATATTCATTTATTACAGTCTTGTAGATATGTAGCTAGCTGTGTTATCAGAACTTGCTTTGAACTAATACCCTCCAGTTATGCATTCATGCTAACATGATGATCACCCTTGAACCTTTGAAAAATGCATACTTATATGTGTAACCATCATTTATGACCATGATTTACTACTGATGGCATATTGATTTTAGAAGCACCTTAATTTGCATCATTTTTTACATTGGGTTTGCACTTTGATCATGGTCATTGTTCCATTATTGATGATAGATTTTGCAATGAATGATTAGTAACTGTTCTTGATATAATTTCAAATGATGAACAAGAGATGAATTTCCCAATCTGTTTCTATCATAATGAATTAAAGACTGCTTTATGAATTTCTATTACAACAGTCCTACTTGATGACTATTATAAATTCTTGATGACTCTCATGTATGAATGTTGAATGAGAGAATGTTTTCCTAATATGTCGGGCTCAACCCTTGTGGGAGCCTGTTTTGCTCCACATATCTAATGAAAAATGATCACGAACATATTGAACCTATTCCTACACATTTAAACAAACAAGTTAGCAAAAATAATCGAAGCTGAAAGCTTCCATTGAGTTATTTTTTCTTTTGAACAATGAAATCATCTAATGGATGCCTGATTGAATGTATGTTATATTTTTACTGGTAATGTAGGCATAGGATTGATCTTGATTCATCATTGCTTAGAGTAAATCTCTAACGTCATCTTCATTTATTCTGTAGAAAAATCAAGGAGACTGGAGTCGAAGGAGACTGAAGAGCTTCGACAGTTTTACTCAAAGATATCAAGTATCGATGGCTTCATCATTACAGGAAATGATGAACCATCCTCCTTTCTATGTTTACATTGTCAATAGTTGTCTAGTATACAATTTGATTTTTTAAATCAGATTAAGCTACTCCCACGGCATGTGTGGGACCGTGATTTTTACAATGTGAATAAAATAGTATTTGTTATGTAAATGTCCAATTTTTTGTTACAAGTACTTGCATAATAAAACTGAAAATCAAATGTAATCTGATTCTTCATAATGGATAATGAATACTTTAGCAGCAAAATTTGAAATTCTTTGTACCTCTCAATGATGAGTTTAATTTAGCTCTACCTGTTTGAGCTTGTAGTGAAAAATAGGTAACAAATTGGTGAACTTTGCGGAGTGTTTTCCTACTAAACACCATAGACCAGTATATAGCTTATCCATTGGGCATGGAGTCCATTTTTTCTTTGTTTTTACTTAGAAAAACTATAACTCAGCAGCAAACCACACAAAATAAAAGAAACTACAGAAACTCTGCTTAAGACAGAGTTTGAAAACGTGCAGCAACTGCACTTTATTGAAAAAAAAAATACTAAAATGAAATGTGCCATGGGGCACTTATTGAAAGCATAACTGAAACTGAAAACTACTCTACTATGTACATTTGCAAATGTTGCTCTTTAGTAGCATTGCTTGAAGTGAATCCCATTTACTGGGATTGGAAGTGTTTCACCATCTAGCCTTGAAAGCTGAAATGCATTATTCTATTTGCACTCTATTTGATGTATGGGCCATCCCACATAGCATCAAATTTTGTATGTTGACTAGGCCTGCTTTTAAGCTTATCCCACTTGAACACTAAATCACCTTCATTGAAGATCCTTGTTGTTGCTTTTTTGTCAAATGTTTTCTTCATCTGAGAATGATGAATTTGGAGCTTCTTGTAAGCCTCTTCCTTGGTTTCTTCCAACTTTGTCAATTGAGCAAGCCTGACTTGCATTGACTGCTCCTCAAGTAACTCAAGCTATTTTATGTAACTTAGAGTTGGCAATTCAATTGAAATAGGTAATTTGACTTCTTTGCCATAAACCAAAACATATGGTGAAAATCCTGTTGATTGTTTTGGTGTAACTCTATCAGCCCATAGGGCTAACTTGAGTTTGTCATGCCATGACCTTTGATTATCTTCACTAGTATTCTTTATGATCTTAATCAGATTCTTATTTGTTGATTCAGCCTATCCATTACCTTGGGGGTAATAATTGGATGAATTATTTAGATAAATATTATGCTTTACTGACCAATCTAAAACTCTTAAACCAACAAAGGCCAAAGCATTATAAGAAATAATTGAATCAGGTGTACTAAACCTAGAAACTATGTCTTGCTAGAAGTTTAAAACTGATGTTTCATTTGCATCTCTTAATGCGATTCCTTCAATCCACTTCGTAAAGTAGTTTTTGGTAGTCAAAATCCATTTGTGACCTACGCTTGAAAGCGGGTTAATTGGACTGATGAAGTCAAGTCCCCACTTTCCAAAAGGTTGTTCAACCTGAATTGGATTTAGGGGTAGGACTGCTAACTTCTGTTTTCCTGCAAACAATGAACATTTACTGCACTTTCTCACATAAGCATGAGCATCTTTGAATAGATCTGGCCAATAATAGCCAGCTCATTATTTTTAGAGTTGTAGTACGTTGTGTAAAGTGACCTCCAGCAGGTCCATCATGGAATTCTTCGAGAATTCTTTCAGTCTAATTTGGGTAAACACATCTGAGGAATACACCATTGAAATATTTTTTATACAAAACACCATCTATTTTTGCATATGGAATTGCTTGTAATCTGTAATATCTTCATTTCAATCTATCCATACCTTTTGGAAAATCTCCGATATGCAAGTAATGAATCATTTGATTGATCCAATCAATTGAAGGAGCTAGAACAATAGGTCCTTCTTCATTATTAAGGACTATAGCAACTTCTTCACTATTGTTTTCTTCATTTTCTAGAAGCTACTCGCATAGACCCTTACCTCTAACAAGCTTGGTAACCTTTATATTGATGTCATACTCCATGACTTTGGTTATCCATCCTGCTCTCTTATCGTTAATGTCCTTATTGAGCAGAAACTCTTTGACTATTGGGTGAGCTACCAACAAATGTATCTTATTATTAGACAGCATATGTCTAAAAATTTTGAGACTTCTCACTACAACAAGCACATGCTTCTCAATGAATGAATATCTAATTTAATAATCATGTAAAACCTGACTAAAGAAAGCTATAGGCTGCTCCATACCTTCATTATTTTGCTGACAGAGCATTGTGGAGATGGTATCCACTCCCCCAAATGTGTACAATATGAAATCCTTATCAAAATCTGGATTAATAAGAGTAGGGGCTACTACAAGTGCCTCTTTAATCTACTCAAAATTGTTCTTTCCTTCTTTGGTCCAGCTGAATTGAATGTTTTTCTTTAGTATAGTTGTTAATGGATGCAATAAAGCTGCAACATTGGGAATGAATCTCCTCATGAAGTTTATTCTACCCAGAAAACTCTGCAAACCCTTTTTGTGAGCAGGAAGTGGTAATGCCAGAATGGTTGCAATACAATTTGGGTCAATAGAAATGCCATCCTTACAAACAATATAACCCAGAAGTTTACCTTCCTGAACAAAAAAGATGCTCTTTTTTGGATTTAAGGAAATCCCATACTCTCTGCATCTCTCAAAAATTTGTCTAAGATGATCAAAGTGTTCATTAGCATTTCATGAGAAAACATTGATATCATCTATATAAACAAGAACAAACTTGTTTATCAAACCTTGGAGAGCCATATCCATTGCTCTCTAAAAGGTTGCTACTACGTTTGACAATCCAAACAACATATTTTTGTAAGCCATAGTACCCCACTTGGTGGTAAAGGTTGTCTTGTACTGGTCTTCTTCTTTAACCAATATCTGGTTATAACATGAATATCCATCCAACAATGAGAACCTTTTTGATCCTGAAACAACTTGCAGTATTTTCTCCATTGAAGGTAGCGGATAGTGATCTTTGAGTGAAGCTCTATTTAGATCACAGAAATCCACACACAATCTTATCTCTTTGCTCTTCTTCCTGATGGGCACCAGATTTGAAACCCAAGAAGTGTGCTTGATGGTAAAAATAATACTACCTTCAATTATCTTGTTTAACTTTGTCTTCATCAAGTGTTCGAGCTTAGGATTCAATGGCCTTTGTTTTTGTCGCACTAGTTTTGCATTAGGCTCTAACTCAATTATATGTTGAGCCAACTCAGGGTTAAAACCCTTTAGATCTCCATACTACCAGGTGAATAAGTCATTGAATTCTTGGCAAAGCAAGATAAAGGCTTGTTGTTCTTCCTTCATACAAACTTTTCCAAGCTTAAGGAGCTTGTCCTTGAATATCTCTATTGATTTGTAATGCTCTTGCTTCACTGTGATACTAGATTTATCTCTTCTAACCTAATCATCAGTTTGGAAGATGGATTCAAGGGTCACCAAACCCTTTGGTAGCTTATTAGACTTTAGTTGCATGATCTAATCACCATATTGCTGATCAAATTTTTGCTAGTCTCTAGTAGAAAACTCTGCTTCCTCCATCAGAAAGTGAATTATTTGTTCATCACTATCAAAAATCTGCCAACTTATATTATTATCAGGTACCGAAGGTCTGACAACTTCCTTCACATATTGTTGTAGTTTATCAACTTGCTTATTTTGATTTCTTGGTACTGATTGCAGATTAATTGCATCAAACTCCTCAATTAAGTCCCAAACATGATACTTATACAATTTTAGCAAGTCATTCTTTGTTAAATTCAGATTTCTAACCTAATTTGCTATTAATTGAGAATCACCAAATACCTGTAAGCACCTAATTTTCCTTTTTCTGGCCCATTCTAAACCATGTATCAATGCTTCGTACTCAACAACATTATTAGAACAATTGAAAGAAAATCTAAAAGCTAAATAATACATGTCTCCTTTAGGTGATATGAGCACTGCCCCTCCACCAGCACCTACTTTACTCCTGGATCCATCAAAGTACAACTTCCAAAGCTGATCAATTTGTTGTACTTGTTGTTTTTCCTCTTTCACCGGATTTGGAATAGTTGCATTGGGCTCCTGAATCATATAAATGCCCAAACCTACTTCATCCATGAGACTGAACGGATCAACCTCATGATTCTCAGCTACCCACTCATCTAAATTTATGTCAAGTATGCCTTCTATAGGTATAGTGGGGTCGAGGGTCATGGATTGATCCTCCTGATCATGGAAAGCTAGGTTTGCATTTATGGGATTTGGCACATAGGGCTCGATATGGTCTTTAGCCTGAGGTACTGACTTGATTGTGACTCTAGTACCATATTTGGTTCTGAAAAACATGTGTGACCAGTTTGATGACAAATAACCACCTAATTTTGCAGTGAAATCTCTAGATAGGAAAATGGAAAAATAAGGTGGGAGATCAATAATATATATGTCCTGTGGAATTTGAAAGTTCGGACAGGCATGCAATGTAAGCTTGAGGTAGATTTTTTATAACTCCTACAAACTTAATGGTTGTGCCATCCAATTGAACTACCCCTTTTGGCAATGGTTCATACTCAAGTCCTAACTTATCTACCAGTTGTTTAGGCATAATTAAGTTGCTTGCTCCTGAATCTATCATGCAATTATGCACTATATTATCACCAATTATCAAGCTGACATAAAAAGGTGGTGGATTTACCTCTTGAGCTGGTTGTTCCTTCTTATGATCTGAACTTTTTGCAAGAACTCTTGGTTGTTCTTTAGTTGTTTCATCAGAAATTGATATCTTAGCCAAAGCCTCCTGCAAACTTCTTTTTTCCCAAGCAGGTGTAATGCATCCAACATGGTAATGTTGACAGTTGCCTTTTTCATGTGATCTACAACATTGAAAGTTGGAGAACTAACCTTGTACTGCTCTTTCTGAAAAATAGCTTCCTTCTGCACTTGAGATGGTTGAGCTCTTGGTTGTTCTTTAACAGGTTCAGCTTGTTTCTATTGCTCTTTAGTAGTCTTAGGTTGCTTTCTTGGTAAAATTTGGAAATTTTGGGAAAAAGAGGGTTGTGACTGCTCTCTATTAGCTATTGGAACTTGATTTTTTTGTTGAACAGCTTGTTGTTTACCTTTATCAGCCTGTTGTTTGTCACTTTCTAGATGCGGTTCGTCAAAAACAGCTTGTTGTTTTAGGTCAATTGCTCTTTTCTTGGATCTTGTATTTGCTGCAATAGAAGTGGTTGATTGATTTTGACCTTGTGCATGATTAACTTCACATAATTTGTTTCCTTTCCAGTTCATCATGGCCACATCCATGTCACTTTTTTGTGTTTGATCACTTTGTTGATCACTATTTTCTTTGTCTATATCTTCTGTAGCAACATAATTGCTTTGTACAATCAGGGCCTGATTAATTATTTTGTTCATGCACGTGGCCTGATTATGAGGTTGATTGCATGGATAACACCATACATGATCTTGTGCCAAATTTTTCTGAGTAGGTATGAGCTCTTTAGAAGAGCTGGCAATATTCTAATTATGATTGTATGGTGGCCTGGGATTGAAATTCCTTCATTGTCCTTGATTGCCTGCTTGATAAGGTGGTCTGTTAGGCTGAAAAGGTGCTTGGTAAGGCCTAAAATTTTGGTTTTTTTGCCTCTTAAGACTCACCAAATCATTACTGACTGTCTGCAATAATTTTTCCATCTCTTGTTGATTACCCTTAAGTTCTTGGAAGTATGATTGTACTGGAAAAGCACCATTTTGAACAACTAGTTGATAACCTAAGGTTGGTTCAGTTGGAAGTGAGGCAATAGGTGGTAAATTAATGGGAATCATGGGATGAATATTTGGGAATATTGGCATAGGAGGTCTTGGTACAATTTTACCAGCCTGTATAAGGTTGTTTTCAGCTCTAATAGTGATGGCATATGATGTTGGTAATGTCAATCCACCCATTGACTGTATCATTAAGGAAATATCACTATTCAAAGATCTAAGGTAATACAAAAAAGCGTGATTAGGAGTTGGCCTTACTGTTACTAGAATTCTATTCCAAGTCCTTTGAAACTTGAAATTAAAGTCCATCATTTGTTCTTGTGGTGCTCTCTTTATAGTCGTCATCTGCTCGACTAGAGATGGATGATCAGACTTGTCAGAAAATTGTTTGCTCAGCTTGTCACCTAAATCATCTCATGTTGCGACAGTATTGACTGGTAAGCCACAAAACCACTGAAGTGCTTTTCCCTTGAATGACACTGCTAACAGCCTTAATGCCACATTCTTCTGAGTCATGTGATGAACTCCACATAGTGAAGCTATGTCTCTAACATGTTCTATTGGCGTAGTATGATCTTCACCAGTAAAAGAGGGAAGACTTTTGAGTGCTGCAACATGTATATCATCATGTTGAACGAAATTCAATGGGCTGCCCCCATTAAATGGAACAAAAGCATGTGCTCTGGCCATTGAAGTTGCTGGTATTCTGAGATTCACAACTTGTAAAATCGGTACAGGTGAAACCGATGCTCTGTAACTTTGCAAAGTTGAATGTGAACCTGGTTGCCTTGCTGACAATCTACCTCTCCTTCTTAATGTGTATACTAATGGTTCTGCTCTGAGAACTGGAGAAATTGATTGATTTCTTGAAGGCCTACCAAGTGTTCACTTGGTTGTCCTTCCTCTTCTCTTTGGTGAAGGCAGCTGCAAATATTCAAACGGAGAAGAAATTCTTGTTTGAATATTACTCATAAGCTATTTGCACTTAATCTACTGGAAACTCAGAACAGAGTCGCCAGGTATATGAAAATTATCCTCTGAAAGGCTAAAATACTATTGTATATACCAGAACAACAACTTGAACTGTAAATTTTTTTCTCTGAATTATGATTCAGAGTCCCACCGGGTGTGCCAAAAACTATTGTCAAACAGATTGCACATGAATGCTTCAATGATTAAATTCAGCAATTTGTTGAAACATGGGAACTATCTGCAGGCTATGGGTATTCCTATGGCGAAGATAGACCTCCAGATTCTAGGTTGGTTATGATATGATGATCAATTTAGTACTTGAATGATTTGTTTTGAGAAAAGGGTAAAAAGGATTGAACCAGATGCATGAACTAAAACTAAAACTTCGATGATGCACCTAATTAGAAATCTAAACTACAAATTGACTCACAAAATCATTACTCGGTACTTTAATCTACACAACCTGATTTGATAGTCTAATCACCTGAATGTTTTAAACCAAGGCTTTAATTCAATACAATTTTGAGGGAAAATATGGTTTTCACGACTAAACTAATTAATAAATTACATGCTCAATGTATAACCAGTGAACTTAAACTAAACTACATACAAATATTCATGAATGAGACAAAAAAATTAGAGGTTACAAAACTAAAAACACAATAATCCTTCGATCAAAATCCCACACAATAATGATGCCTAAAATCTTGAAGGCAAAACTTTAAAAATACTAGAAACTAAAGGAATCTTCTGCTAATCACAAATAAATTAACCTATAAAAATTGTTGTTGTATTAAATTATGAAAGCTGAGTTACATGATATTTCTCTTTGCAGAATGCAAATGTTGAAAAACAAGAACTAGAGAAAAATTACTAAGTCATTTCACTATATACAAAAATCCTTCTCAAGGCATGAGGATGAAACTGAAAGTCAATTTCAATGTGAAAAATGATAACTCCAAAGCAATCTATGAGCAGAAATAAAGATTTGGAAAAGAAGAGCTCAAACTCATGCAAAAATGAGTGAACTTGGGCTCAAACTCGCAATCACAATGTGTACAACTGAAAAGTAACTCGAACTGGCTCTAGAATGCATGAAAATAGCACTAAAAATGAAATGAAGTCAAAAAAAAAATCTCCACAATATGCTCTCACAAGCAAAAGAGAAAATCCTCATAAAAATGGCCCAAAACTCAAGCAAACGGATCTTAGTGTCTAGAAAACTCCACCTCTCCATGCGCATGATCAAGATATTTCATGAATTGATGAGAAACTAAAGCAAAGTGCCAATAATATCCATAATTTGCATGATTTTAGTCCTCCAGTTAGCTTTCACTTGCAATCTTGCATGGATTTGAGAAGGCATTCATTTGATTAAATGTTAAAGATAATCTTCAAATGATTATTTTAATATTTGATAGCTGATAATAACACCCTTATTACATGTCTAAATATTAAAGTAATAATATTATTACTTTTAATATTTAATTGATTATTTGATATTCTTTAAATCCATGCAAGGCACAATATTCCAAAATCAAAGTATTACTTTGAAGTTGGCCTCAAAACTCGCAGGCCCCTTATGCATCATTAGTTTGATTGACCTCAAGAGTCAAGACCACGATGATGGTAGAATGAAATGATTTATTAAAATTATTAGCAAAAATTCACCCTTGGTCGAATTAGGGCAAGCAAAAGTAATTGAACCCTAATCATTTTGTCATTTGCATTCTTTGTTTTGTCTATGGCCTTCTAGAAACTTTGTGCTCTATTGCGCCGCCATAGGGAGACCTTAGGGTTTGTAGAAAGTATTGAAATCTGGGCTTTCGGTTCCTCTATGGCATGAAACTTCAATGGAAAACAGGGTAAGATAATCTTGTATTCATTTCATGACCTCTTTTCTCCACTTTTGAGCAATCTTTTGGCCTTAAGGCCGCGGTTTAACATGTATTTCTAATGTTGTTTCTATGTATATTTCTCCATTGAGTATACTTCTTCACTACCTCTGGCCACCATGGACAAGTTTACTTTAAAGCTTGGAACACAGATTTTGCTCTATTTTTGTTGATTTTCCCATAGTTTGAAGGCAAATAGAGGAGGTATGCTTCTATTTTTTCTATTTCGAGCTTCATTTTTCCCTTAATCTCCTCTGTAATGGCATTATCTTGTATTCTGGCCAAAAATGGAGTATCTGTGTTACATTTCTAAAGGTATTCAAGTGTATATTGGCCACCACTGTTAACTTTGATTGAGCTTTTTGGAGATTTTCTGATGAACAAAACCCATGACTTGGAAGTATTTCTCTATTTTCACCTAGGTTGTATTCACAACAATATCTATACACATTTTTTAAAAATTTTGATGAAACCCTCATGTATGTCGACCTGATAAGAAGAAAATATGTAATTCTCTTGTTGAAACCCAATCTGGGTATATGTAAAATTCTTTCTCCGGGCTGCGAGCTTACTATGCTTGATCTGGATTTTCTTTAAAAACATTATATTTCTTATGTACACCTCAGCTGGACTTTGGAAACACTGTGTAAATTCCATTGTATTTTCTTGAAAATACAGTATTCTTCTTTTCTTGGGCTCAACCCATGATAGCATCTTATGTCATTTTGCTTATATTCTGGAAAAACCCTCACATGGGTAAATTATGATAAGAGGAAAATTGCATTTTATAATTGAAACCCCCATGTGGGTATGAAAGAAACCTCACTAACTTCATATGGTTGTAACCGCACCTTGATTGAGATTACTTGAAGTATTTCTTCTTTAATTTTGTAGAAGCTCTTTGATAATGGTATTTATGGGATTATGTAACTTAAATAGAACCTTCCTCTATAGAATGAACTCATATTTTGCACAATTCTTATTGATAATGTTGTCCTTCGACCTGAAAATCATTGTAATGGATGTTTGCTATAACCAGTCTACATTTGAAAATAATGTTGCTATATTTATATCTGTGTTCCCTATGTAAATGAAACATTGGTAATAATGATAAGAAGAATTCAATAGTTAAAGCATTGTCTTCACCATGAAAACTGACTGATTTTACTTGATTATGAACTATCCTCCTGTACATAACATTATGTGGCTGTAATTCTGATTTTTCTTTTGACAAAAAATAATGCTTCATTATTCCATTGTTGTGATGATAAAAAAAACTATTCTTTCCTTCTTTATGCTTCTTATAATTTCATAATGATGGCTCAATAGACCTTATCATGTGGGTAGTTGAATGCTCTGATAAACAAAAGGTGATAGTAAATACCTCTGATCTTTTGGATGATGCTTTCCCGATTCTTTCATGTAGAAAATATTCATTTATTACAGTCTTGTAGATATGCAGTTGACTGTGTTATCAGAACTTGCTTTGAACTACTACCCTCCAGTTATGCATTCATGCTAACATGATGATCACCCTTGAACCTTTGAAAAATGCATACTTATACCTGTAACCATCATTTATGACCATGATTTACTACTGATGGCAGATTGATTTTAGAAACACCTTAATATGCATTATCATTTACATTGGGTCTGCACTTTGATCATGGTCACTGTTCCATTATTGATGATAGCTTTTGCAATGAGTGATTAGTAACTGTTCTTGATATAATTTCAAATGATGAACAAGAGATGAATTTCCCAATCTGTTTCTATCATAATGAATTAAAGACTGCTTTATGCATTTCTTTATTACAGCAATCGTACTTGATGACTGTTATAAATACTTGATGAATCTCATGTATGAATGTTCAATGAGAGGATGTTTTCCTGAGATGCCAGGCTCTACCCTTGTGGGAGCCCACTTTGCTCCACATATTTGATGAAAAATGATCATGAACATAATGGACCTGTTTCTGCACAATTAAACAAACAAGTTAGCAAAAATAATCGAAGCTAAAAGCTTCCATTGAATTATTTTTTCTTTTGAACAATGAAATCATATGATGGATGCCTAATTGAATGTATGTTATATTTTTTTTGGTAATGTAGGCATAGGATTGATCTTGATTCATTATTGCTTAGAGTAAATCTCTAACATCATCTTCATTTATTCTGCAAAAAACTCAAGGAGACTAGAGTCAAAGGAGACCAAAGAGCTTCAACAATACTACTCAAAGATATCAAGTATCGATGGCTTCATCATTACAGGGATTGATGAACCATCCTCCTTTCTTTGTTTACATTGTCAATAGTTGTATAGTATACAATTTGATTTTGTACCTATCATTTGATTGTGTAAATCAGATTAAGCTACTCCCATGACATGTGTGGGACCATGATTTTTACAATGTGAATAAAATAGCATTTGTTAAATGCAAATGTCCAATTTTTTTTTACAAGTACTTGCCTAATAAAACTAAAAATCAAATGTAATGCGATTCTTCATAATGGATAATGAATACTTTAGCAGCAAAATTTGAAATTCTTTGTACCTCTCAATGATTATTTAATTCAGCTCTACTTGTTTGAGCTTATAGTGAAAAATAGGTAACAGGTGCGTCAGAAAAAATCATCAAAGAAGGAGCAGTCTCCTAGGTATCACAGAGGTCAACCACAAGTAAATGAAAGGAAATCACAAAGGAGACAGTAATGGTGTAATTAATTCTACACTCAATAGATGACAACCACACAACATTAGGAAGGGGTAGCTATAGTTATGAGTCAAGGAAAGTATGATTCTTTGAGAAAATGATGAACAATGTAGAGTGCCTTAGAAAGTATAGACCAATGATGCCTAAACTTCCTTCAATGTTTTGCAAGAAGATATTTTCTTAAAATTTCTCTTGTATAATCACTAGTTTTATATCCAAAACTCATGCACGAAAAATCATCAATGGAGTTTTATCACTACAACATCTAGTGAATGTGCTAAAGTCACTAGTTAAATGGACCAATGCCTATGCATGCTAGACATCAAGAATGCCTACAAAAAATAACCAGTGGAGATATGTGATCTTGCAAGAAGAATGTTTTTTCACAATCAACAGAAGCAAGTGCAAGAATATGTGCATGTTCAAATTCAGGCCATCTGAGCTATGGATGATATGATAGTTTTGGATGAGCAAATGGAAAAACCAAAATCTTCTAGAACACCTGTGAAACAGAGTACTCGTTGAAGTGGCCTTAGTTTTGCAATAGGTGCAAACAGGACATATCCAAATATAGTTGTTGTTGTTGCCACTAGGTCTATGAAAACTAGGGAATTGTCTAATGCTTTGAAGGAGTGCATTGGATACACTCTCAAGTTGAAACCATCACAAGTATGCCATGAGGAAGGAGGCCAAGGGCTATATTTGAGTGGAAAAGTTGGGATTGGAGTTGTTGTCTCATTTTACCCTAGTGTGATATATTCCCCATTTAATTACTACTACATCTCAAGATACCCATGAGTAGATGATGGAAATCCCTATTTGATTTCAAGGTATGATGAAGTAGTTATAGATTCCCAACCTTGGGGAATTGGTGGTGAAACCCGTGAATTCTGGAATGACATTTTTGATAGGATTGTAAAATAATTCTCTAGTAGTCAAAGAAACAAGGCAAATATCTTGTGGAAAACACTAAGTAAGCCATAGCAGAACATGTCTCTAACAAAAGGTGTTGTTGTGGAGAGAACAAATCCCCTTGCTTTAGGACATTTTGCTAATCATCCAGATAAAGAAATGCATCAAAATTTAAACAAGTATGCAAATAGCCAATTCTCATGAAGGAATACAAAAAAATATGAGTTTGCATGAAAACACAAAGGCAAAGGTAGTACTCATAAAAAATGAAAAGATGTGTAGAGCCTGTGAATTATACCTGTATTGTGCAATGGGTTTGAATCGTTTTACAAACCACTTTTTATTTACAGGGTAGCCATTAAAGCACATTTCAAAGTAATCACCACAAGGAAGCAAATACATCTATAGAAAATTAATGGAGCACTGTCATCTTAGCTTTTAGGACGCTCATATAAATGAAAGTTGAGTGCAAGATTGGTCATAGCCTGATAGAAGTTTTTTCTTCCATTATCTACAGAAAATGAACTGAGAGCAGTTGAAGAAGCAAAGCCATGAAAAAAAATCATATAATGGAGCCTTACCCGCAATAGGGATTCCAAACCCTCATAAAAAGGTTGAGCCATGGAAAAGATGCATGGATTCAATGAGATATGTCATACTGTGCAATGGTATTGAATCATTTTTGAAAAAACATATTTTATTCACAGAACAACATTTTCTTGTGGAACAGTGGATGGAGATAGCTCTTGTTTTAAATGACCACCTCTAATGAAATCTCATTCATTTATACTATAATCTTGTCCGTTCTTATCACAACAAAAGGTGAGATAACAGGGAAAATGAAGCAAAAGATACACATGTGATAAAATGCTAAAAACTGGAAAAATGTGTATGCTGCAGCCTAAAAACTAGATTGTCTTCACAAAATCCAAGAACCCATCTGGGTTTGTTATATATTGCAAATACAAAAGGAAAAATGTTAAGGTTTCACTTGTTATTACTAGTTGTAGCTTGAGTTTGAGCTTTCCTTGCTCAAAAATGAAAGTATATGGCTGAGGTGCGCTTACCTAAGCTAAAATTACTCAACTTCTATTGTTATACAAGCATTTTTGTCACATAAAAGCCTCTATTTGAGCCTCAAAGAATCATCAATAGTGGTTGTGAAACAAGATCAACAACCAAAAAGAAAAGAAATAAAACAAAATGTTTAAAAAATGTTACATGGTCGCGGCCTAAGTGCATAGAATGGCCTTCAAAAGGATGGAAATATAGATTTTATGCAAAAAAACCACAATTACCTATTGTTCTATGCAGATTTCATCAAATTTCATCCAAAAACTAGTCAGAAATCATGTTCTATGTGCTTGCGATGAAACCCCATGGCGACAGAAGGTCGAATTCCAGAAAGCTCAATGCAAAATGATGGGTTTCCTTTTGTTTTTTCATCTTTTGTTTAGGGTTGGAAACCCTATGTTGGAGGTCGAATGGATTTTTTCCCATTGTCTTAAAAAATGAAAACACATTTTAATGTGTAATGAGGGTTGAATGGTGATTTATGACTTAGGCATTTCTTTTGCCTTATATTTCATATCGAGTCATATGCCTTGCTTTTAAGATGTGCCAGGTCTCAAATCATATTCCTTTCACCTTTGATCATATGGTGCCTTGAAGACTTTAAGTTATGCCTTTCAAAGTTTGTGGAGTCCCCTATGCTCAGATAGGCCGAAATATTGGGCCTTTTATTTGTCTTTGAAAATTAGAGCTTTGACCAAGTGATAATCATAAGCCAGTTATGACTTTGAAAATGTAGAAATGATGTGTGAGTTAAATCCAATGCCTTGGAGGAGTTATTATTTTGGCCTAAATGCTTTTGCAAGCATTTGATTATATCATTTATTTTGCATTAGCTATCTAGTAAAATATCATTTAAGTGATTTGCAAATCACTTTAATGTTATTCATGTGCAAGGTATTGATGTATTTCAAGGAGGGTGGTGTAGTTTATTATATTTTGCATTGTTTTTGAAATGTAAAATAGTTTGGTTAAGTGATGTTATTATGAATCACTTAACCAAATTATTGTTTTAAATGAAAAATAGAGTCATGTGTTTTCAAAACACACAAATAACATGTGTCAAGGTTGTGGGAGACAAAATTATGACTAGCAGACATGAGGAGAGTGTGTGAGCTTGTTTTGACTATTTTGGAGGTTGTTTTGTCACACCTTCAGTGTGACCTTAGACTTAGCTTGACTTTTCTACAGTTGGAGGACCTTTTGGAGGGGTTTTGGAAGCTTCCATTTTGGCTTTTGTGCTGCATCCGACCAAAACCTTTAGATGGACATGTGTGAGAGGAGTGTGTTGTTTTTTGCTTAAGTAACTTCAATATTTGTTATTGGAGTTAGTTATTTCTTTCTAGCAGAGTGATAGCTTGGTCTTGGAGTTATTTTTCAACAAGAGCAATAATGTAACTTAGATGGACTTGTAATATAGTGAGTACTTTGAATCAATAAAATAGAACATTTACCTTCTTATTTCATGTTTTATGGTGTGTTGTTAGTGATTGATTAGATTGTTTTGTGAAATTTACCTTTCCTTGCAATCTTGTCTCATGTTTAAGTATCTATTTAGTAGAAAATGCATTGTTACAAGTTAGAAGTCATGTTAGTTAATCCAAGTGTTGTTAGTTGTGAGATTTTGTTTTCTTGCCAAGAGTCTTGTTAAACAACCTCCGTATAAATTACTTATGTGAAATGTGTGTGAAAATGAGTTGTGTGAGCAAGGTTTTATGACATTGTTTTGAATGTGATAGGTTGTTTACAGGTCTTAGTTAGTTTTTGGTGTATCACCCTAGGTAGTTTCAGTTGAATGTTCATTTTTTATGCATCTTTTTCCCTTTTCCTTAGAAATCATTAGTTAGGTGGCATCAAAAGGGGAGCTAGCCCATAATTTGGAGGTCTGCTTTCAAAATAGGACACTCACAACTTGAAAGCAGTCCCATGTTACATCCAAACTTGCTGAGTTCTTTCACAACTCAACATAAGGGGTGCAGATTTGGATCACTAACAAAAATATACAAGGGAAAATAGAAAACAATAAAAAATAACTTGAGAAATCTATTATAAGGCTTAAAGATAATGTTACAAAAAACTCTCATAGGAGAGGCCTTGTCGAATCCCTACAATATATCATATCTCATGTAGGATCAATGACTGGATAATTTAATTTTTGGTCCAATAAGAGGGAAGAAGAATAATTTAAACAATTTTGTGCAAAAAAACTTTCATATGAGCAAGTAAATATTGGCAATTTGGTTATCACTGATGTCAAAAGGATATCCAAGAATGATATAAAATTGGGAGGTTGTCGATTGATTTCAAATGGAGAAGATCAGTGACAATATAAATTTCATTGATGACAGTGGATCAATCACAGATTGATAGGTGATGTATGATGGAGAGAAGAGCATGTTTTGAAAGAATGCAAAGTTGATTGAAAATTTTTGTAATGTTTTCATGCACTATTGGCATGTTATTGTAGAGGTTGTTTCCAAAATTTTGTTAAGAAATCAGATGATAGATCTAATATGGGTTTTTTGTGCCCATTCCAATGGTGTGATCTACATGATTAGAGGATAAGAATGGAGCTTAGAATTGAACTTTATCTACTCTTTGGTCTTGTTAGGGTTTCTTAGTTAAACCCTTAGGGATTCAATCATGGTTCCCTCACATATTTTCTATTTTGGCGTTGAATGGGAACCGACAGTAGAAGGTCACTTAAGTTTTAAGTTAAGCCCTTTGGGTCATTCTACAACTGACCCCTCAACCTAGGCTTTACCAACTCAATGAGTAATATGGACTATGATTTTTCCTAAGTCTAGTGATAGGCATTTTCTCAATCAAATCAATGATAGATATCTGTGATTGATGATCAGGCAGCTCTCGCACGCTCGTGTTGTTTAGAAGATGACAAAAATAGTTGTCCATAAAAGTGCAGAAATGTGACACCGGTCTTGGTGGGATTGAGCTTAAGAAACACTACTCTGGAAGATCAACAGTCAGTGCTATATCTTGGTGAAATCAATGGTGGTTTTTGTATCAAAGTTTCGAATGACTCTAACGAGGGTAAAGATGCAATGTGTGAAATGTTTCCAAGTGGAAAAATGTGATTACATCACCAAGGTTCTTCACATTGTGAATGTTAATTGATAAGCGATGAGTTAAATGTGCTAGGCTTATGGCTTGCAATGAAAATCCAACAATGGACAATGAAGATTAAGATTAGACAATGTCTATTATTTCAAAAAAGGAATGGTGGCCCATCCATGTTTCAATTCAATGATGGTGTGGAATGATGATGTGTTTCCAAGTCAACAAGTGGAAAATGATGAGCGCGGATCACTAAATCCCTTTGCATCACATAAATAAATCTTTAAACCTTTGGCCTAAGTGCAATAAGCGATATATGAAGATCAATGATGTACATTGAAGATGAAGATCAGATGGTTTTCACTACTCCATAGAAAGGATGGTGGGTCATCACTTTGGTATTGTGGGAATGTGATATGTTATTGTAGAAGGACACAGGCACCCAAAAAAGCTTATTTCAACTACTGTAGAAGGACACAATCTCCCAAGGGCGTATAGGTCCCTGATAGGAGGTCCTACTCAAATTTTGGGGTCTTTTGGAGGTAGATCTAAGACTTATGCTTCTACTTGAAAAGTTTTCAGAACACTATCAAATAATTCTATAGGTGATTTTCCATGGCTTAACAAGATGTATGACAATAAATGCAATAATGTACAATTTTTCTTCAATATTTCTTCAATCCTCTTCAACCTAAGATCTACAAATTCATAAAGAATGGAAATTTTAGGCCATTTAGGGGCTTATCTCAGTCAAACCCCATGTAAGTGTTTCCACTTCCATAATGAAAATATCAATGATAAATTGATAATGGAAAAGAAGGAAATGATGAATGATCAAAATGTTGAAACTCACCACCCTTCAATGGATTCCTTGAAGGACTAAAGTCATCCACATCACCTCAAGGATTTAGATATTTCTTGATAGACTTTCTTGAATGCTTTAATGTTTGGATGCTTGGAGACCTACAACAATGTTAGCCTTCACAAAACAATGACATGAACACATATAGAGTTTGACATGATGTTGGATCTTGAATTACTGCAATAAACTATGATAATGTTTCTCTTGAGTTGCTCTTGACAATAGTATTTTCTCTTGAATGATAGATAATGTTGCTTAGATTTCAAATGGTAAAACAACTAGGTATTTATATGCAATTTTTCTAATTTCCTAAATTTAATCAAATTCTAAAAGTCAACAATTGAAATTTAAAATATAAATTTTAAAATGTCACCAACAACGTATTAAAAATTGGTCCCCGACAAGATAGGGGGACCCATACACCCATGCGTGTATGGGTCCTAGCTCTATCTACTAGGACATTAAGTGTTGGGATCATAACATTAATTATTTACATTTATTCAATGCTTGCAATTTTGTAGATAACAGTAAGAATAGGCTTTCGAATGCATAATTTAGGAAATTAGGGACTCAATTAGGCTCATTAATTTAGGGGGCATTGAAACATAGTGTGAAATTGTTAATGATAACAATTTTCTACACTACAAGATTCTATAGTGACTTCCTTACTAGTTTTTTTCTCTTCCTTTGATTCTTATTCCTTTTTAGTATCATGGAAGTCTTCATTATCATTTGTATCTGAATCTAAAACAACCTCAATGAAATGCACTTGTCCTTTTCCCAAGCATCTATGTCCTGGTACCCACGGTTCTCTACAACTAAAACCATTTTTTTTCCTTTGAAGTTCAAATTTTGTCACTTCATCCATCTTCTTACCACCTATGTTCAGCATATTTTTGGTGGAAAAGTTGGAGGAGTCTTTTTTTGAAAGTTTCCTTTATGTTGCACAATAGATTTGGTAGTTTGGACTATTGAGAGATTGCTTTGTTGGGCATGGAGACTTCAAGCTACAAACTTCTTTATATTACTTCATGTAGAGTGGAAGGTGAAAATTCCTTAACTAGACTCCTCATAGGTTCTTTTTTTTTATACTGTAGGAATCGAGTAGCCCTCCTATAAACAACAATACACATAGTAAAAATATTTCATGTGATTGGTGATGTTAGCGTGACATGCCCTCTGATACCACATGTATGGGGGGAGACTAGACCTCATGACCTCTTGCATGCAATAGGATGCTTTAGCCAATTGAGCTAGACCCTTTGCACCTTCCCTCATAGGTTCTTTAATACCCTCTAGGAAGAGGAGTATGATCCTCTTTTTAGACATATCTAGCACCATAACAAAAATCTTCTAAAAAAAATCAACATACTCATTAATGGAATGTGTTTGCTTTAAATTTGATAATTCTTTAAAGTACTCCTCTTCATCTTTGAGCTTGAAGTTGTCTAATAATCTTTGACTGAAATTGAATCAAAAGAGCTTACTAGATTGTGTCCCTGAGTGGTCTTCCCATGGTACCACCAATCATAATCATCTCTTTCAAGGTGAAATATTGCATATTGTATGGCATCTTGCTCCTTCATAGGAAAAAGTGTGAAATAATTCTACAACTTTTGTAACCAAGCTCTAGCTGAAATTTTATCTGTTCCATAAAAAGTTGGGTATGAAAGTTTATTTATTTTATTTTTGAGTTATTTTCCACTTGGATATGGATGATGTTTGTAACCCTTACAACCAACATGCCTTGCATCTGAGTGACATAATCACTGTAGGAACTGCATTCTTGAATTCTTCATCTTGATTACCATGGGATAATTTGATAGCAACTAACTTTATTGCCATTTCCTCCATGGGATTGGGTGGTTGATTAGATGTAGAGGATTCATCTTTTGGTAGAAAAATTGGTCCAATAGAATTAAACAAGGGTTTTCTAACATATTGTTCAACTTCTGAAAAGCTTCCTTTACCTTTTGGGGATGTCAAGTTTTGAAGCTTTTTAGACAACAAATGTAGCACTTCTCTTGTTTCTACAAGTCTGTCAACAGTTTGATTCTTCCCTTTTTTTAATTATTGGAGGAATTTCCTATGTATTTCCTTAGTATCCCCCATATTTCTTTTCCTTTGAAATTCAACTTTAGATTTTCTAGATGTGGTGTTTTCAATGAGACCCTTATTCTTCTCATTGTAAGTATCTATTTTCTCTTTCACTAAGCTACATAAAAATTTCAAATCCTCAGGCTAGAAAGATCATAGCTTTGAGACCACTGTAATGTCTCTTGCTAGAGATTATATCATATGTGAAATAAAATAATATCTCACTCATATTTACAATTTACATCAAATAGTGAAATCGGGTATGTCAAAAAAGTACGCTAACAAATCTTCAAACACTTAGCAACTTGATATAAATTACCAGTAGAAGTTTTTATAGAAATTTTAGCATTATAACGGCCTACAAATGGCACTTTGGATAGTCCACAAATCTACCATTACAATTTGCAAATAAACTCCAATACTAGATCTCTCATACACAAAACACTCACTAGATTTCACAAGAAATTCACAAAATTTGGAAAATGAAAATAGAACTCAAATATATATGCTATGGGAGTATTCACTACAAAAAATTAAACCATAAGTATGTTTATAACAACAAAAAAGCTCTAATTAAAAACTATGAACCAAAACATATTGAAAACGTCTTGCAACAATGCACTTGTACATAAAGCTTTTGAAGCACAAATGCAATAGATGGATGAAATTACCTCTTGAGAATTGTAAACACACTACCTGCAAGCCTTTATCTCCCTAGTTTATTAGCTTAGAAGATCACTCATTCAATGGTTTTTGAAGAAGAACAAAATAAGCCTATAAAATTTCCAAAGTATAATCAATGAATCTTGCAACACAAAACAAATATATAATAAAAAAAAATTCCAACCAAACTTGGGAACCTAGATTCCTATGTATAAGAAATGATTTTTTCATGTAAAACATGAAACTCCCAATGTCCAAATAAAGCCAAAAATCTGTCCATTCAGCTGTTAAACTTCAATCATTACTTTTCCCAAGAAATTTGCCAAGTCTTCACCTCTAGGAAAGCCAAATAAAAACCTCTTGATTTTCCCCCAAAATTCACACCCACTTGGGAAGAAAAACCAATTAAATAATATTAAATTATTTTCCAACAAATTGATTTATTTAATTTCACCTTGAAAATTGTGCTTCCCTTACTAAACCTCAAGTCCCGATTTTCTATTTTTGGAAGCCAATCCTGCTAAAAATAGTAAGTGTCAAATTCAAAAATTATCTTTAGAAAGGGTACATGACATTGATAATGTGAATTCCTAAATTATTGATTCGTATACTAATATCATGTAAAATGTGGAAGTAGTTATATTATTCAATAAATGGCTCCAAGTTATTTTCTTATATTAAAGTGTATTGCATGTATTTTCATTTTTCCTTCTCTTTTCCCTTTCAAGTGTTGATTCGGGTCATTGAAAATATAACAATTTTTTCACTTCTAAAATTCTAAAAGTTTTATTGCAAACATGTCCAACATCTGTAGGCTTCCCATGTTAGTGTAGGCTTGCATGCAAACATAAAACTTACAAATTTCAAAAGGACCCATGTGTACCAGCTTTCTATTATTGTTATTTTATGAGTGTTGTAATAATTATTATTTAGTGTTTCAATTTATAATGTAACTTTATAGATGGGGCTTATCCTTGAGCATTCAATTGTTAAAATGTGTAAATATTGCATTGTGTTGATTTCTTGAACATACATCACATGAAGTTATAATAGTGTATTGAGTTCATGTATTTAGTGTGTGTATTTACCCTAAACACGGGTTGGACAATGAGATCCCTAGGTGGGAGGAATAGAAAGTTCATCTATTTAGTGTGTGTATTTACCCTACATGGGTTGGACCTCATTGATAGCTTTTACTTAAGCTTATAATGAGATGAATAGCCATGATGCTAAAACATTCAATAGTTTTGGCCATAAATTACATGTCCTCATTGAAAACAACATTATCCATGTTGAGGGCTATAATGATCTAGGTAACAATTTTCTTACAACCACTTACCAAATCCTTTAAATTAATATTGATCATTTCCCCCAACACCAATATTTTATCCATCTTAATGCTAACAACAAGACACCCACTCCTAATACCTTTTACAGTTTTGTTATTCCTTCTTCATCCTTTGATGAATTTGTTAATACTCTTGTAGCACACTTTTCTCCTCTTTTTCCACTCTCATGACTTTAGTTCCTCAAAAAAATTGTAAATAATGGCTATCATGGACCTATTTATGTTAATGAGTAACTAGCTACTAAAATATGAGGAATTTTGTTTGAGTAAGTACTTATTATAAATTTGTACCGAGGAATTCCTTTTTAATCGCCATCTATAGTAGGATTCTTATATTTCCTTAGGTATTCCTCATTAATTGTTTAATGATACCTTTCTTAACACCTTAGGTTACATTATTCACCCTATACATACTAGTTTGAAGGAATTCCTTATACTATGTCACATTATTCCTACTTTTGAGTGATTTTGTATTATTTTTAGATGCCCTTGACTTGAATAGGGATAAGAGGTCCTTTTAATTCTCTAACAAAGTGAGATTCATTCATAATAATAAGATGGTAACTATTCCACACGAGTATAACCAATTTCTAATTATGGAAACTTCATCATCAATGAATTTGAAAACAAACAAACATACCACATTATGAACATCATGAACACTCTTCAATATTTACCAATGCTTCAATGAACAATAATCCTGATGCCACAAGAGTGATCCTTCCCTTGCTATAAACCCTAAAGAAACATCAAATAGCTAAATATGTAGTTTATTCTCACAACTACCATGACCCCTCTCCTCCATTAACAAAATTTTGGCATGAACTACCTCATCATCCTCTCTCATCTAATTTTTATTCATCAACTTCCTCTACACTCAAACACAATACTCATCCTCTTCCATATAAACATTAATCATCCTCCCAAGACCACACACACCAAAGTAGATTTGGTCCCTCTTCTCTTCCATCATTATTACCTACCCCTAGTATCTTTCTTACACTCATTTCACCTCAACACATAGACTTCCAAACTTAATCCATCATTACCTCCTAAAACCACTTCTAAATATAAACCTATGCCGAATCTTCCTCCTCTTATGATTCAAGACAATAATCTCAAACCTCCCCATCAACACACAATTACTACATTTATTTATATACCCCTATTATTCCTTTTGTAACCTCTACACCTAATGTGGAGGCCAATTCTACACACATTTGTTTTCTTAAGCCAAAATTTGAAATCCCTCCACTATCAACCATCTTTAAATTAGACCTATTATTCTCGATGTTCCTCTTTCTTTCATTGATCCCTTCATTAGCATTGATCTTGTTAAATTATCTCTAGAGGATCTCATGGATGATGAATTCCTTAATATCATGGCCTACACTAAATAGATTGGTTTAAAAACATTTTGACCCAGTTTTTTTATATTCCTATTATTCCCTCTTTTATGGATGATGCAAGCACATGTCAAGGTGTATATTGACACACAATGTGAGGAACAATGTATCTTTGTGTGTTCTCCATTTCCTTTCTAACCTTCTTCTACGTGCATTTATTTTCTTGTACTTGTGCCTACCTCTAATTTTTTTTCATCTTTGATTGTTTTTTCATTCTTGTGAATTTGGGGATGATGAAAAGAAACAAGATGCTTCACATTGATCATTTTCACCCTAAATTATATACTCCTTTGTTGCGCCTCTTATCCCCACTTTTTCCATTGTACCACATTACTTTATAACATTTGAGATGTTACAAAGCATTAAGGTACTCCAACTGCATTGTGTTGATTTAAAATTATTTCCCTTAGTGTGTGCACTCTATTTTTCTTCCTTTATCACAAACTTCCTCCTTTCCCATCTTATTAACTTATGGGGCTTTATCATTTGAGGACAATGCAAGGTACTAGCGTGCTCAAAACACACTCTTCTGAGAGGGTCAACTGAGGATAGTTAAAGTTTTCAATTTGTTGTTTCTAGTTTTGATTGTGTTGCAAATTGTAAGCACTATGAATTGTGGAAATCTCATAGCATTAATAGTTAAAGTTGTTATTCATCATCCTTGATTGACTGGGGATGGTTAAAGTTGTTATTCATGGAGCCCTTGACCACATACCCTTGGTTAAAGTGACTCTATATTAGTTCTATGCCAATGTTGGTTAAAGTGATCCTCCATGAATCTTGCACCAACAATTGATCATGGATTGTATCTTTCATGGAGCTCAACTCATTGAAAACTCCATGATTGCCTTATATGGCATGATCCTCTTAGAATTCTCTTGTTGACTTCCTACTTAGTGTCATGGAGACCACATTAGTTCCTACACAATGATAGGCCCCATCTAAATGATTCAACCATCGAAATGAAAATAACTTTAAAATATTTGCAACTCAATCTTCTTGATATTTTCATGTTATACTTGATAAAATATAGAAACCTAACCTTACCCTAACAATCTAACAATGCAACCCATTCTTAATCTAAATTTCCCTCTCTTATTAACATATTCTACACCTTATACTAATTCAATCTCAACTATATAATTAATTACTTAAATAAAATCTTAAACTATATTAAATATTTTGTTTGTTATCATAAATTAGAATACCATAAACAACTAATTACATGTTTTATTTTTAATTACATGATTTATATCATAGCTAACTCTAACTCATCTATTGACTAAGTTTGACCACCATCATATGCTATAGAAGACGAATGAAGCGATATCAAAATGAGGACAAAAGGTCGAATCCAACATTGTGGTGTACAAAAATGCTCTCGTAAAGGAGATCTAACATATTTTTAATATTTACAGATATCCTCTCGCAAAGTAATACCTTTCTTTAAACGTATAGGTAGGAGTGAACCAATCTTAAAGAACAAATTACCATACATCAAACTACAATTAAAATCAAATTTTATTTAACAGAGGAGCTCTCGGCTGGCACTGAAGCTGCACTATTTGGCATCCATCAGAGGGCTTAGCTTTGCAGCTTCTTTGACAAGCGCCTCCACATTGTTCATCACAGAATCCATGCTCTCTTCCACGATTTTATCAAGGTTTGCCTTAAACCATCTGCTGCTTAACCGGCAGTCCCATCTGTTGCAAAGCTTGTTACTCCTACCCCCATCCCGAACCTGAGCAACCCGGAATTTCCAATCCTCGGTAGCATATGTGTGCGCATCAATATACCTAATGTTCATTACCAGAAATCTTCCCGGAGGATCGAAGACAAGCAAGCCGTCGGGGGTTCGATTCTTGGAGGCCTTGTCAATCCATTGCACCATCTCCGCATCGGCATCCATGTCTGTTCCGTGACTGATAAGCCCGAGCCTGAAATCCGCCTTACACGACCCATCACGACACAAAGTCACAAAGGCGTGCCGCTTCCGTTGGTTTCGAACCCTGGTTATGGCAGTCACGCCGTCGAAACCGTCGCTGCTTCGAAAACAAACAGAGACGTTAAATTGCAGCTTCTTGTACTTAAGATCCGCCACTTGGATTGAAATTTTCTTTCGCCTTGACACTTTTTGGTACCCTAGGGTTTGGAGGCGAAGAGGCAGGGCAGGTTCTATGAGGGTCGATTCCGGGCAGGCCGTAGAGAATCTTTGCTTCAATCGCTTTCGCCTGCACAGATCCTGCAAGTACTCCACCGGCATGGCATCTCCCTGCTGCAGCTCGCTCCAGTTGGCCCCGTGGAAGAGCAATTTCCCGAACCGAATGGCTAATTTTACAGACCTCATCGTTTCGTAGTGTGAGAAAATGACAGGCTCCAGGCTCGATTGCAGATTGGTTCTGTAAGCGGACAAGTCCCAGTGCGAGTGGAAAAACAATTGCGAACTTAACTCCGCAAAATTTGCCGTTAAATTATCCATTTCGCTCGAATTGTTCTCACAGTACTGTGCACATTTCAAAGCGAAGAACGGCGTGTCTCTGTCCTCTTCTCTAAGGTTAGAAATATCGTTGTAAAACCTCTCGAAGCAAACTCTGTTGACAGCTAGCTTAGGGTTTTGTACAGATTTGCAGAAACAGAAGGCGAAATATTCTGGATAGTAGCCACTATTTTTGCTGAGTGCAAAGCTGACCAGTTCCTCGATGGTGGCGGCGACGGTCTCTAATGCTTCGTATGAATCGGCGTTGATCTGCAGAGTTCCATTGAGATTACACTTTACATGAGAAATGCCAGGAATTTTCTGGAAATTCTTCAGAGTAGTGCCGCCTTTGCCTATGATCAATCCAATAGCTATGCCTGGAATTTCCATTTCTCTGTCAAACAGGGGTTTGGACGTTGCTACTGGTGAAGACGAGATTTTGCTTTCTGATTTTTTTGGCATCTTTGGTTCTTTTCTGTTTTGCAGCATCAAATTGCTGAGAATGCTGTGTGGCAATCGAACTTCGCAAGAAAATTTGCTGAGCGCTTTAGGAGACACGTTTGATTCATCGATTCTGGCAGCCGGCAATTACAATATGCTACCTTGTCGGCTGCTAATCTGATGGGACAAAAATGTTCTTGTCAGGGTAATTTTTATTTATTTTCTTGCCGTCAGCCGTCGTATCGAATGAACGAGAAAATAATAAATTTTCAATTGAATCTTTATCCGGATCTTTGGCAAACGGATGCTTCATGTCTAAGCTAGTTCTAATCTCACCTTTCATTTTTGGGACCTAAAATAGGTGAAAGCACCACCTAAATGAATTCACAATGAGGGGGTTCTTGTCAAATATTATTTATGAAAGTTATTAGGGGATAGGGGTTACTAATTGTGTAGGTTAATTTTGTAAATATGTAGTAGTTATATGGAATTTAGTATGATCTTTATTTTTTAGAAATGTTTAGAAATGTTATATGGATTCTTATTTATTTATAAATAATGTTTGCAGGTGTGATTCATTAGACAATTCACATCAAAATGTCCAGTGATATCTTTAAAGTGAATTTTTAAAAATTCAACCAAAAATTAATCATGGATTTTTATTTAAAATATAACTTATATGAAAACTAAATAATCTCAATATCTTTTGGTAATCAAAAATTTTGTTATTATAATATTTATCCCTAGCATAAATAATCTAATAGTTGAACAAAAAATACTATTTATTATTATAAAACACCATATTCTAATTTGAAATAAACTTATATTCAACCTTAAATGATCATAAAATATTTTGCCAATTTTTTACATTTCATGATAAAATATAATGCATTTATCATACTCACCTTTTGTATTTGTCATAGGACATACATATAATATGAACTATCCCAATGCATGTGCATTGCTAGCTCACTAGATGTACACATAAGAACATTATTTGCAAGCATAAGAACAATAGTTATTCGCATGAACACCTTATTTTATAAATCATACACTTAAATTGGATAGTTGTGATATTTTATAAAAAAGAAAAGATATTTATTTTACTTGTTAGTGAATGTAAGATCTTTTGATATGCCATCCATAGTGAATGTAAGATCTTTTGATATGCCATCCATATGTCCTCATGTATTTATGTAAGGGTTCGTGTTGACCAACATTTGGTCCTTTATTTATTTACATGTGGAATAGTTATTAACAATATATAGTATAAATATATTGTAATACTAAAGTACTATATCAACAATAGGACCTTGCCAAACTATTGCCCCCTATTTCCTAGCCATTCTCTATATAATTGCATCTTTAATACATACTATATTGTCACAATAATATTATATTTTGGAGGCCCCTTATTTTATGGGAAGCAAAATTTCAAAAAAAGGTATGTGTTGCTACCATGTTTTCCATTTAGGTATGCTATCATCCATCCTTGTTGGTAGTAACAAAGTCTTTTTCATTTCATTTGTTTCTATTGAGAAAAAGGCATATGCTCATAAAATGTACAAGTTGTAGAGGAATTATTTTCCACTTTGGAAGAAAGGTTTCTCATAAGTGCACAACTTGCATTTTCATTATTTTTCACCTTTTGGTTTTTGAGTTTTTTATCCACGCCCCATATCATGGATAAAAGTTTGTGATTTTTTGTTTGATTTTTGTGGGATTTCGAAGGAATGAGTTAACCATTTTCTTGTCCATGTTTGTACAGGGAAGTGAAGAGATACTACCTTCTTATAAGACTCTACTCCAATGATTGTTTGTGTATGTTTCTAGGTACACAATTTATATTTTCATTATTTTCAATCTTCTAATTTTTGAACTTTTTTATTCATGCTCCATATTATTCCCCCAGCCCTTAATCACTTTAAAACTATAATAATTTAAATAAATGGTTTACCAATAACGGTGAACTTGACTAGACCTTCCCTAATTGAGACCCATACAACCTAGGATATTTCTTGAAAGTTTCTATATATGACTAGAACAATGCCAGCTTTGTAAGGAATAGTTTTCTTGAAAGTTAACTTAAACACAATAAAAATGAATGAGTGGGGATGGTGAGTTGATTCCACCTTCCTTTGTTGATAGCTCAAATCCAACCTAATATATTTCTAGAACATTTAAGGAGAAAATTCCATCCAACTAAGGACATTTATTTATAGTTACATGACTAGGATAATTCCAACTCTATCCAGAGTAGTTTTGAAAGCCGACTCAAACCCAAATGAGGGTAACACCATATATTCAATATGCATCAAATTGATACATATTTTGAAGGTAGATATAGATGTCATGGTTACCATTACACTATGGAGGAAGTGTAATTGTTGTTGCTTGTATTATACTGGTATACCACTTGTTAGTCACATTAATCTTCTTGAAAATTATTAGGATATGCAAACAATTACGATGATTCATTTCATGATAATGTTATTGTTGTTAAGTTCTTTAGTCACAATAAGAAAAGGGAAATTATTGATTTTAAATCTAAATTAAATTTTTTACATAAAATGTATTGCACAAACTATTTAGGAACATGTAGGAAGAAACTATGAGTTCTTATATGATTACATATGAAAAAATCATTTTTTTAATTTTTTGTACAATTTTTTTTGTGTGTGAGATGTATTTGTTAGGATTTCATACTATAGATAATTTATACATGCATTAGGTTTGGCATTCCTCGTGATTTTTTTTATCTTATAGTGCTATTTGATATGTAATCATGACTAGCATTTGTGAATGAATATATGTTTGATTGTTATTTGGAGACTTGAAATACAAAATCTTTGGAACTTAGTCTCCTATACAATGTTTAATAACCACATGAATATTTTTGGAAAATATTCTTAGATATGTTCAAACAAGTATGATGAATCATAAGGTAGCATTGTCATTGTTGTTAAGTACTTTAGTGGATGTAAATGCACCAAAGGATTTCCTTTGATATAATATTTGTACGCCAAACTTAAGATATAATTCTTGCCAAAGAAAAACCACAAATGAACAAACAAAGATCAACTTTAACTCTCCAAGAATATAACTTCATGATTTAAATTCTTGGATTCATCTTACTTAATTAGAAACCTAGGAAGACCAAGATCTTAGCTATTAACATTACTACACTTGTAAGAACCTAATAAACTTAAGGTAAATGATGACGCACTACAAAGTAGATATATGATTTGATAGGTTTAGTTGGAAACCTTAAAGAGAAAATAGACCTATCCTCATTAAGTAAAAAATCCAAGAGGGTAGATTAAAGGACATTAATGATGAAAACCCACAAGGGCACTGGAAGCTAAGTCTTGTAGGATTACCATCTAATAGATCAAAACAAGTAAGGGGTCACCATAGGCCATAGAAAGTAGGTTATAGTTCAATATTAGATTTCTTGTGATACATCCTACTACTAAAAATGTACAAAGATGAGATTAGGGATACATCATTACACATAGATGCATTATAATGATAAGATAATGAACCACACATATAAGAAAGGGATAATACAATATATGTGATAATAATATATAAGTGGATAAAATAAAAAATATGTATTAGAAACAAAAGTGTGGTGCCCAAGCATATGTGATATGTATATATATGCCTGATGTATGAAAGGCTATATATATGAAATGAATATATATAGAATGGTTCTATCTTATGGTTTATTATGAGTATAATATTTATTTTGTTTATGTGTTAATATACCTAATTTATTTAGTCTTCCTTATTGTATAACATTTGTTGGGAAAATGTGTCTCAAGCTTGCAAATAGATAAAGTAATATTGATACATTACAACAAGGGGGTGTAGGGGGTATCCCCCCTGTGAGGGCCCGGGGGGCTCATTCGAGGGTTGTGTGCCCCAACAAGGGTTTGAGGGCAATGCCTCTAAAAGCCACATTTTATGTATATTTTATTATTGTAAATCTAGACCATTCATCATTAGGTCTTAGATCTAATGGTCAATATTTTGTTGGCTTAACTTTCCCTAGAAGGAAACCCTATTTTATGAGGGTATTTTATTACGAATGTGTATTGTGATGTATTTTGAGAGTTTGATAGTAGTTGTGTTGCCTCTGAACCTCTCGTTGATGATACTCCTATGAGAAGCTTGCTTTTCCAGTATATTGTAATCTTTGTGATTTCTAAATAATATATTGGGCAGCTCATGGAGTGTGGGGTTTTTTCTCCTGAAAGGGTTTTCCCCAAGTAAACCATTGTGTTGTGGTATGCATGATATTTATGTTTAAATTTGTATTTAAGTTTTTGTAACTGTTAAAGATCTACAAATTTTTTGCATTATCCTCCTCTCAAGATTAGTGTAGGAAGTTGTTATACTACCTTAGCTTCCTTACAAGTGGTATCAATGCTTGATCACCTTTGGTTTCAATTGTGGGTTGTTGGATTTTTTGAATTAATCCATATTTGAGTGGGAGATTGTGCAAAAGATACTTTTTGATCTTGTTGTAGGATTTTTTAGATGGAAAGTTCATTATGGAGAATAGAGGTGGATAAGTTTTCTGGAAATAATTTTGAAACATGTGGAAGTTGAAGATGGAGGATCTGATGATAGATTAAGATCTATGGGATGATATTGATGAGAATGTTTGATGGCTTGTAGATCCTACTCAGGTTGCTCAATATGATGTTATGGACCATAAAGCCAAGAATCTAATCAAATTGTTCTTGGAATACTAGTTGTTTCAATCAATGTCCATAAGAGACCTTTGCACAAAAACTATGGAAGAAGCTTGGTGAGATGTATCAAGCCAAATCTTTAGTGGACAAGATTTTCTTGAGGAAGAAGTTGTAGTCCTTGAGAATAGAAGAGGGTGGACGAATTAAAGACCAAATAGAAGCATTCAATATGTTGGTGGCTCAATTGGCATCAATTAGGGTCAAAATGGATAAGGAGGAGAAATGTTAGATCTTGAGCTTTGTTCTTTGCCTGATTCATGGGATTCGCTTGTTATGGCTATTGGGAGTACTTCTATTATTTTAAAGATTGAAGATGTGGTGGGTTCTCTTCTTTCTAGAGAGATGAGGAGGAAGGTATCCATTAGTGCCAAGGAGGCCCTAAATTTTTGTAAAAACCCAAAGAAAAAGGAAAGAAGAATGAGAAGTGTGATAAATCCAAGTCCAAGGAAAGATCCAAATCTCCTGAAAAGTTCAAAATTATTTTCTAGAACTCTGAGAAGCTTGAACATGTTTGTAAGGAATGCAAAGAAGAAAAGAAGAAAAAGAAGAGATTTAATTTTGATTCTAAGTTTGAGAAGGAAGATGGTGATGCATTCATTTCATCTTTGGCAACTCGTGTAGGTAATGATGCATGGTTAATTGACTTAGGTGCATCTTTCGATATGACCTTTAATAGAGATTGGTTTTGTGAATATGAATAATTTGATGGAGGTAAGGTGTACTTGGGTGATGATTCTTATTCAAATATCGTTGGTCATGGTAAATTTAAAAGCAACTTTCCTGATGGTAGAATAGAAAGGATTAATGGTGTGTTGCACATCCCTGGAGTAGCACAAAATTTGCTATCTATGAGAAAACTAATAGATGTAGGTGTGCAAGTAGTATTTTCTGATGTGAGATGCAAGATGGTTAGAGCTGTTATGGTGATTGCTAGAGGTGTCAGATATGGTACATTGTATAAGCTTGATGCATGCACTATTGAGTGCAATAGTACTTATATGAAAAGAAAGTCTATCAAAGAGGTGAGGGTTTCACCTTTGGAAAATGGTCATGGATTTTGGGTACCCAAGTGTGCTATTTCTTTTAAATCAAAGTTACCTATAGAGAAAACTATGTTATGGCACCAAGGACTTGGCCACATTAGAGAAAAGGGTTTAAGGACCTTGAAAAATAAAAACCTTGTTGAAGGGTTGTTTGAATGTAATCTTGAATTTGATTTATGTGAGCTTGCATTTATGGAAAATAAAATTGCGTTTAGTTTTACTTGAGTTCTAATTAATCTTATGGTGTATTGGATCTTATCCATTCTAACATGTGTTTGGTCCTGTGTATGTTCCTTCAATTGCTAAATCCACATATTATGTTTCATTTATTGATGATTATAGTAGAAGGATATAGGTATATTTTCTAAAGAGTAAATCTAAATTTTTTAGTTGATTTAAAGAGTTTAAAGCAATGGTTGAGTTGTAAACTGGAAAGAAAGTAAAAATTTTGAGGACTAATAATGGCGATAAATTGTCCTCTAATGATTTTGATAGATTCTATAAATATTGTGGTATTCATAAAAAAAAGAAAAAATTGTATTTCCCACAATAGAATGGAGTTGCAAAAAGAATGAACAAGACACTAATGGAGAAGGCTAAGAGTATGTCGAGTTGTGCTCATCTAGAACAATGGTTTTTGGATGAAGCTATTGCCACTACTTGTTACAAGATTAATAGGTTTCCTACATCAACTCTTGTTAACAAGACACCTATAGAGGCATGGTCGAGTCGTAAACCTTCATTAAGATATCTTATATTTTTTGGTTGTGAGGCATATGCACATGTGCCAAAGGAGAAGTGAACAAAGTTAGAGAACAAGGTTGTGAACTCTATCTTCATTGGATATAGTTATGGTGTGAAGGGATACAATATTTGGGACCCTATTGAATGAAAGGTAATACATAGTAGAAGTGTTATTTTTAGAGAAACTAAGCCTTCTTATATTTCATTGCAACTAGAACAAAGTAAACAAGAAGATGTGATTCAATTTACTTCTACATTTGAGAAAGTTGATTCAAGGCCCATGGATAGACACGAAGTTGATGAGAGCTCGACTAGCTCTGAATCTTCAAAAGAGGAGGAAGAACCTCCAACTCACCTTGTTCATAGGTCTACAAGGCATAGACAACCACCAAAAAGGTATTTATGTGATGATTGGAGATGTATTTTTTCTTTGAATACTAACATGGATGAACCTAGATTAGTAGAAGAGGGTTTAAATATGAATGATGTAGAATCCTACAAGATTGGTATAGATGAAGAAATGACAACTTTGAAAAAGAATGATACATGGGATCTTGTACCATTTCCAGAAGGAAGAAAACCTATTGGTTGTAAATAGGTGTTAAAGAAAAAGATTGGTTCAGATGGAGGTATTGAGAAGTATAAAGAAAGGTTGGTTGCAAAAGGTTGCTCTCAAGTTGAGGGTGTTGATTATGGTGAGATATTTTCTCCTTTTGCAAATATGACATCCATTAGATTTTTGCTTTCTATTGTTGTTGCTTATGATTTAGAGAATGAGCAAATGAATGTGAAAACTAATTTCCTTCATGGTGACTTGGAGGAGGATATTTATATGATATAGCTAGAGCACTACATGGTGAAAGGTAAAAGTACATTGGTTTGAAAATTGAATAAATCTTTGTATGGCTTAAAACAGAGCCCTAGGATGTGGTACCGGAAATTTGATACATATATGTTGAGTTGGGGATTTGAGCGTTCTAAATCATATCATTGTGCTTATTATAAAATTGATGATGATCGTTTCCTATTCATTGCATTATATGTTGGTGATATGTTATTTATTGATAAAGGGAGAGGTATGATTTCAAAACTAAAATATCAACTTGCTACTAAATTTGAAATGAAAAACTTTGGTGCAGCTAGACACATTCTTGGGATGGAAATTAAAAAGAGATAGAGTTATCAAAAAGCTATGGCTTGGTAAAAGTAAGTATGTCAATTTAATTTTACAAAGGTTTGATATGTTGGATTGTAGACCATTAAGTGTCCCTATTTTAGCTAGAACAAAGTTATCTATTTCAAATTATCTAACATCCCCATTAGAGATGAAAGACATGAGTAGAGTGCTTTACCAGAGTGTTGTTAGAAGTTTGATGTATGCTATGGTTTGTACTAGACTCGACATTTCCTAAGCAATGGGAGTTCTTTCTAGATATATGTCTAATCCTGGTAGAGTTCATTGGGATGTAGTTAAAAGAGTCCTCAGATATTTGTGTAGTACCTCAGATTATTCCCTATGTTATCATAGTAATATTACTAAAGATGTGATTTCCTTTGATATTTATGGTTATATGGATTCCGACTGGGTAGGTGATGTTGATAGCAAATGATCCACCAACACTTATGTGTTTACTTTGTTTGGTGGCACAATCAGTTGGATGAGTAAGCAACACCTATTGTGGTTGATTTTTCCACTATTGAAGCAAAGTATATGGTGGCTACTCATGCTTGTAAAGAATCCATTTGGCTTAAGAGATTGTGTTCAAATATTGGAATAAAACAAGGTGCAATGAAAATTTATTGTGAGAGTGAAAGTGTGATATGTCTAGCCAAGAACCCAAAATTTCATACCAAGACCAAACACATTGATGTACAATATGGGTATGTGCAGGATCATGATGGACCAAAAAGTGGCAATATGATGGGTATTTGTAGGGTATGTGGCTGACGACTTTTTTTAACCCAAAATTGATGAAATGAAAAGGGTTTTTAAAGGAGATTCTCAGCTTTCCACCAATATAAATTATGCTTTACTTTGAATTTAATAAATTATTATTATTTATTTTCTATTTGAATTATGACTAAAGTCCTGATTGATAGGCTAATTGAAAAACATCTATAGCTTTCAAACGGTATCACATTTTTTGAATATAAAGCATGCATCACATTCTCTGCTTCGCATACTATAGGATTAAAAAAAAAAAATTGAATTTCATGAATTTTTAACCAATTTAAGGTGGTCAGACATACAAGCTTTTATAATTTTTAAAATTTGTAATAAAAAATTCATAATTAATTATTTACTTGGAAAAAAATTACAAAAAAATATGCATCACATCCGAATATGAGCCCTCCAATTATGTCTAAAATGTTATAAAAAAATATAATCATTTTATTGTGGTTTGGGTGGTCAAACAGACACCTACTTCTTATTTTTTCCCTGAAATTTAAGTACTACTGCATGGAAATTTCAAATTTTCACCAACTAGATTTTTATTTTTTTTAAATAAACCTAGTAGTTTAGAAACTACATTCAATTTGCTACAGATTCTATTGTTACATGTTTTTGAAATAATATATATAACTTATTCAAATTTTTATCTCAAGTTGCCTAACTCTGATTTTTCTGAATTTTTTGCCACTTAAGGCCCTATTTTTTCCATGATGATCTTTCACATACCCATATAATTTTGATAGAGATATGCTCAAAGATGGAAGGGTGAAGTTGCTTAAGGTAGGGACTTGATGAATGTTGTTGATTCTTTAACTAAGCTTGTGAGCACAAAGAATTTGCGATGGTGTTTAGAGTCTATGGGCCTTTCAACCCCTAGCAATTAAGAGATGATATTATACTCCTTCTCGTTGCTCTTACAAGGTGTTCGACAAGTGGGAGATTTGTTGGGAAAATGCGTCTCAACATTGCAAATAGATAACTTAGTACTTTTGATACATTAGCACAGGGGATACCCCACCTATGGGGGTACAAGGGGCTCATCCCCTTAGTGGGGGATCTGGGGGTTGCACACCTTAGTGAGTGTTCGGGGGCAATGCCCCTAAAAGCCATTTTTTATGTATATTTTATCATTGTAAATCTGGACCATTCATCATTAGGTCTTAGATTTGACGATCGATATTTTTTGGCTTGACTTGCCCTAGAAGGCAACCCTATTTTATGAGGGCATTGTATTACGACTATGTATTGTGATGTATTTTGAGAGTCTAATAGCAGTCATGTTTCCTTTAGACCTCTGGTTGGTGATACTCCTATGACAAGCTTGCTCTGCAAGTATATTGTTATCTTTGTGATTTTTGAATAATATATTGGGCGGCTTTTGGAGTGTGATTTTTTTCTCACGAAAGGGTTTTCCCCATGTAAATCACTATGTTTTGGTATGCATGATATTTATGTTTATTTCTATTTAAGTTTTTATAACTGTTAAATATCTATAAAATTTTCTCATTATCCTCCTCTCAAGATTAGTGTATGAAGTTGTTCCACTACCTTAGCTTCCTTACAACATTAAGATTACCTTTTGGATAAAAACAATCTATAGACCTAAGGTCTATATTTATTATCAACATTTGGTTCTATATTTAGGACTCCACTTTGTTGGAAAATAAGTAGAAATCATAGAAGAAAGGAAAACGTTTTTTGGTAAAGAATACTCTACATATATCAAGTATTAATGGTATTTATTTTGTGATGAAGAAGTGGAGTAATACATACTAGTTCTTAGCCCTCATAGGGTGTAGGGATAGGCACCTAGGGATGACCATGGAGTGAGGGGAGATCCTAAAGAGATGTGACTATTAAGTCAAATTTGGTTTGTATTCTTGGGTTGATTAAAAGGGAATTAGTGATGGATAAACTAAAGCATCAATACAAAAGGCAATAGAAACAGGGTAAAATAACTTGTTTATATTGAAATAAGTATTAAATTAAATAAGAAGGTGCTCCTTGCAAAAAATAGAAAGAGTAATAGAAAGCACTTACATAGACCTAGGATATAGAGAAGAAAGGCATTGGAGAAGGTTAGAGAAGGTGCGTAGAGCATCAAGAGAGTGCACCAAGAGGGTTGTGATTGGTGAAATGCCTAACATTGATACATCATGTTGCTAAATGGATATGAAACTTTGTAATAAATTGAAGAACCGTAGTGGTCCATACCACAAATAAAATTTGCAAAGAAAAATTTAACCAAAATGATAGACCAATTTAAAATATACAAGTCATAGAAAATTATGAATGACATGAAACCTTGTATGGAATATACATTACATGTGTTGTGGAAAGAGAGACGATTGAAAGTAGTGGTGTGTAACCTAAAAGATGGATAACCCTAGGGTTGATTGCTAATAAAAATTCTAACTATTTCATTCTAATGTATATAATAAATGATGGATTTAAGGAATCGTGATGCCACTATCTAGAATGAGCACATACAAAGTAGAGAAGTACAAAAATTGTTAACTAGGAGAGATAGAGAAAGAGAAATCATTAAAATGAAATCAATCATTAGAAATTAAAAAAATGTAGAGAAAGTTTGGAGATGATCAAAGAAAATAGTCTTAATGATAAGGGAGAAAGTAACTTAAGCAATAACAATGATAATGTTTTGACTAATGAATTTCCAAAAAATACACCCATAAAAAATAGTATAGTTGTGCATATCTGAACCCAAAGGATATATTTAGCTTCTTAAGAAAAAAAAATTTAAAAATGTTGAAAAATATTTAAGCATTCATCAATGGTGGTTTGGATTTTTTTATGGTTCTTCCTTTAAAAATATATATATTTTTTTTGAAGATTGGTCCAATGATTTATGAGGAACTAGAATGGAGGAAAGGAATAATCCTTCTTATTTTTTTATTTTGAATCTTTTGGGACTATGTCCAAATTTTTTCATCCCACTTTTGTACAATGACTTTTATGTCCTATCCCAAATAGTAAATTGGTGTGATGAACCTAGGAATTGAGGTTTGAAGGATGGTTAAGGGGTCCAGGTTCTAAATGATTTTTAGATCCAAAGTGATATGTGGGTATAAAATAGGTGGAGAGTTGTTAATGAAGTGATAACCCAAGATCTTTATGGTTTAAGATGCACTATGAGGAGATAAACCCCCTATCAAGAGGCTCCTCCCTCGAATGTTGATTATGTGTAGAAGGATATCAACATAAGGCATAAATAGTGAAACCTTATGAAGCTTAGACGAAACCAAAGGCATAAGTGCTTTTCCAGGAGACTTTGGAGATATAATTGGAAGTGGATTCTTTGACATTCAATTGTCAAGAGATATAGACAAAGAGAAGAGGCTTATAAAGTAGTGAAGAGGTGAAATCGATTAAAGTAATTTTGAGGTAAAGAAGAAGAGAAAATCCAAGTAGAGAAAGCCTAAAAGAATAGAAAATAAGACTGAATAATAGAGACTATATCAAGAGGAAAGATAAACCCAATACAAAAGATAAATCTAAAACATTTTCATCATCTACAAGTATGACATAAGTTACAACTTGTAGTTTCTTTTTTTGATGAGGAGTCAAGTTCGAAAGTTGATTTTATAGGTGGAGTTGTGCATGAAGGAATTTTTGTTTTGAGTTTTGAGTTTGCATGGAATGTGATTTTTTGAGGTGTAGTTATTTTGGAAAATGTAGGTTTTGCATGTGCAAGTTTGGTGACAATTGGAAACTTATCATTATGCGTACGTAGTGGTTTTGGTGCTTTTCATGTTGCATCTTCAACCTTTGGCAATCGATTTAGAAATGTCTAATTTGTGCATTGTAAGCTCCATAAATATTATATTTTTCTTGACGAGTTATGAGAGGAGAAACTAGATTCGCAGGGGTTATGCCTCTAGATTTTCTCCAAATGGACCATGATGTAAATCTCCATATAAAGGATTAGAGCCTACAATTATATTGTAACTGTGTATTTGGTTGATGAATAATACAATAGATCTATGCTTTTGGAGTGTGGAGTTTTTTTACCTGAAAGGGTTTTCCCCACGTAAATCTTTGTGTTCATGTCTTTTTCTTTATCTTTCATGTTTAATGATTTTGTTTATTGAATCTATTTAATGCATGTTGTTGAAACTGGTTGATCTCGCAAGATCTTAAATCACAATCACTTTCCTCTATGGATTAATGGTGGGAAATAAACTATGTCTGATTTTGCTTTATGGCATAGTAGTACATGCTTTTTGAGGTTCTCTAAAGAAACATAGCTTATCAAAGACACCTACTGATTTCAGATGTTTTTTCTGGGATGAACCAATTTCCCTTCAATTAGCATCAGAGCTTTCTTCTAGTATTTTCTTTTTTCTTGCATGTGTAGGTTTGTTAGTTGCATGTACTTGCATGGACTCGCATGTGCTTGCATGTTGATGCATGTAAGAATTCCTAGTGTTTCTAGTTCTAGGTATTCCTTCTATGAAGATTTTTTAGCTTGGAAAGCTTGAGGAAATCTAAAGGAATCAATTGAAGATTGATCCTTTGGTGAATGGAAGTTTTTTTCATTTTTCTTTTAGTTTCAAGAGACAACACACAGCTTGAAGAATTGTGAAGAAGAAGAAATGGAGTTGGTCATATTGAAATGATGTGATCTAAAGATCCTAGTTGACAACAAAATAATCTTGATGCATGGGGTGTGGTTTTTATGCTTTTTGGTTGTGTTGCAGCAAATATTTCATATTGGGTGTCTATATGGGAGGCTCCTTGGTGATATGAAGAAGCTTGGGTTGTTTTTCAGCTATGAAGTAATGTGCTTATGTTGGATAATTTTTCTTGGTATTGGAAGGAATTTATTTTTGTTACCCTGTAAGGCTTATGGAGTGTGATAATCCAATTAGAGGCTTAATTAAGTCCATTTAAATTGAGGGGACCCAAACAAAGTGTGAAAATTAATCCTTAATTTAAATGGACTTAATTAAGCCTCTAATCGGCCCAAAATTGTATTTACAAGCCTAATTAATTATAATTTTTGAAGGGGGAAGTGTGCTTTAATTAATTCATTTATCATTAAATTAACACCCCAAAATTCACAAATCCTAGTAACTTAGGTCAGGACCCAATGGGTGAATGGGTCCCCTTTAAGTTGCAAATTTAAATCTTAAATATGTTTTTGGTAGTATTTTCATGATCCCAAATTCATATTCAAATGTCGGCTTGTAATGTTTAATTTTTGGGAAATTAGAAAATCATCTATAAAAGCAAGGCTATTTTATCAATTCAAAACATCTAGCAAGAGGTGAACTTTCATATAATCAAATATTATTGTCAAGATCATTCAAGGGAAGATTTATTAAGCATCTACAACAACAATCAAGATCTCAAGCATCATATCAAATTCTTTTGCAATCATACATGTTTTTTGAGCTAACATTGTGATGTAGGTTTCAAAGATCAAGTCAATGATTCAAGTCAATATCCAAATACCAAGATCCACATCCATTGAATCCATTTCATGCAAGATCGAGATCAAACTTCCAAAAGTTTATTCAAGGGTTTGGTGAGTTACAACATAGAGCTTGTCCATTCATCATTCCTTTCATATTTAATTATTTCAATTCAAGGTTTAATTACCAAAATACGATTTGACCAAGGAAAACCCCCATTCACCAAAAAAAAAAAAATCCCCTCTTGTGTATATGTAGGTTCATAGGTTTAAGAAGGATTGGATATCTCTTGAAGAGAAAGATTGGAAAAGTTGTCAAAGTTGTTGCCAATTCATGGCATCTCACTTACAGATCCGATTTTTGACTTTTTGACACTGAAACCTAGATCAAACAGAAGCTACTAACTGACATCAAAGGCTCCCGAAAGTTGGTTGAAATCCCTGACAAAATACCCATTCACCTATAGGAAAATTAGTCCCAATTAGCCTCTTGAAACTACCTTTTGGTGACTAGTACACAATATTTAACCCTTCTTAGATCTGCAAGAAAATTTCCATTTCTCAAAGGTTTATGCTTCATCTACAAGATCTAAGTTTTAGCTTGTATAATTGTGGTGATTTACTATTTTTAGTTTTTCTCCCAAGAGTGTGGTTCAGGCTGATACCCCTGTCTTCAATCATAAGGAAAGGTCAATAGATTCCCCCATTGAGTTGACTTAGCCAAGGGTTGTAAGTCAATTCTTTATGGGGATCTCTTTTCCTAATGAAAATAGGAAGATAAGTTTATCACCCACATTTTCCCCATTTCAAATTGGTGAACCCTATTTTTCTATGTTTCAACTGTTATGGTACTTTTTTAGACTTTTGAGTGTTTTGTGGATGCACATGGGTATTTTTCAAACACAGTGGTTTTGCAAGGTTTACACAATCAAGCAAATCTTGCAGTTTTATGGAGTTGTGGTTAAGCTATTTTCTAGACCCTAGCTTTTGGGGTGTTATTGGATGAGATAGTTGCAGTTTTATGGAGTTGTGGTTATGCTATTTTCCCTGGTTTTTGGGGTGTTACTGGATGAGATAGTTTCAGTTTTACATGGATGCTTCATGTATGGTGTGAGGAGGTGAGATTCTTTCTTTGTACAAGAGTGTTGGTATGTGATTAGTCACTCAACATTTCTATGGTGATGCTTGGTGGATTCCTTGATTATGGTGCTCATTGTGGGCATGATTGGCAAATCGGATCTAGGATCGATCTAGTGCTTGAGTCATGTTGTCTACATGGTTATTCTCTTTGAGATCTTATATTTGCAATTTCCAATGTGATAGTGGGTTTGCATGTTGTATTCATTGGATCTACAGGTTGTGCAATGTTGTGGACTATCTTTACCTACATGTTTATTGTGCGACAACTCGGATGTGGACTATCTATATCCATGAGGTTTGATTCAATGTTGATGTAGACTTGTTAGCTGGCATTTTCTTTGGTCACTTATGCATTGGTGTGGTTGCTTTGAGATGAGAGGATGGATGATATGAGAGTACTTGGATAGTTAGTGTTGGGGTCCTATAGCATGGTGTATTTCCTTGTTTTGGAGATCATGGTTTCACTTGCTATAATGAGCAATACACTTGTATGTCTATGGACCTAGATGATTTTTAGTTTTGGGAGATAGTGTGTCATGTGATTGGAAAGCCTGGTACCACAGTTTGGTGGTCCAATTTTAGTAGTGACTATTTATTCATCACTATGTGGTGAATGATCTTCTTTAGTGATGTAGATGTTTCAAAGGGACCCTTAGATCCTGTTGTTGCATAAGGGTTTCTTCACATTTGCATGTGAACACTATTTGAGGATGTGTAGCATCTTGAAGCAATGGAGGACTCTTATAGTCTTTAGGTTGAGGTGTTGCTGGTGCTTGATAGGTGATGTTGGTTTAGAGTTTGTTTTATGTCATGTTATACTCTTGATTGTGAAGCATGATGCATTGCTCTTGAGACCATGGTATGTTCACTTGGAGAATGTGATCTCCTAAGGGGGATGGTAAGATCATGATGTCATGATAAGTTCATAATTCAAATGATTGGAGCTTTGATAGTGGTTTGGTGATTCTTTTTGTTTTGGGTGCATTGGTCATATGTTTAAGAACTTCATGATAGTGTAGTGATGCATTTGGAGTTTAGCATGAGATGAATATTTTCTAGTGTAGTGTAAGAAAAAGTATCCCTTTTTCCTACTTAATTTGGGAATAATTAATATTAAAATGAGCCTAATGTTGCCTTAATTTAGTGTTGTAATATGTAAATTTCATATTTGCATTAAGTTTAGGGCCCTTTTAAACTAAATGGACTTAATTACAGTGCCTTTTTTTAGTGTTATAAGGTGTACCTTTACACTTTCACACTAATCTAGGGCTTTATTAATTGATTGAGGATAATTTTCCTTTATTGGCCCCTTTAATTCAAATCCAAGCCTAATTAAATGCAATTTTTGAGGGATAGAACCCGACATTCATAAATTCCATTACATAACACTCAACTTTGGAAGATGTGTGTCCTAGGTAGGTGACCTATGATTCATTCGCCATAGGGAGAATGGATCGCTATGGAAAATGAGTCCTCACTTAGACCTAGGACCCCTCTTTGAAATATGTTTTTGGTAGTATTTTAATGATCTTTCAAATCTATAATTCAATTCTAGCTTGTAATATTTGAATTCAGGAATTAATGTTAAGATATGTATAAATAAGAGGTTATTTCACTAAGTTTCATCCTAAGATTCTAGCAATTCAAGTTATCTCAAGAGCACTTTCAAGAGAGCATTATAGAGCATTCAAGAGCATTTCTAAGGTGTTCAAGGGAAAAATTGTAGAAGATTATTGCAACAATCAAGATTCCTATCATCATGTCCAAGATGGATTGCATCATGCATGTTGTTTGAGCTAATGCGGTGATGTAGTGTTCCAGATCTATCAAGCACATTCAAAGGAATTATCTTCAATCAAGTTTCATGATCAAGACCTATATCCATTAAGGAAAATTCATGCTAGATTTTAGATTTATCCAAGGTTCAAATAAGGTGTGGTGAGTTGTGACATTGTATGTGTTCATTCATCATTCCTTCGTGTATTTCTATTTCATTTCAAGGTTTAATTACCAAAATGGGGTTTGACCAAGGCAAACCCCTATTCCCTAACAAAACAAAAAATTTCTCTCTTTGATGTGTGGTTGCAAGTTTTAGGTTGAAGATCATTTGAAGAGAAAAATTGATGAAACTTGCAAAGTTGTCAAAGTTGCAAGAAAAGTTGCCAAATCATGGAAATTGATCTACAAAATTTATTTCCAACAGTGACCAACTAGAATCTAGGAGTACAGACCTGGCAGAACAAAACCTAGAAACTAATTTTTCAGAGCCCTAGCTAGGACCCATTTTCCATAGGGAAAAAGAGTCCTTAGTGAGAACTAAAAAGCATATTTGGTGATCTAGGTACACAACTTTCTCACCTTTCCAAATCTCCCTTTTGACTATTGTTTCAGTTACATTTAATTTGTGTTACTCATTTGCATATTATAACACACATTTTGAATGAAACTAGGAAGATAGGTACATTTTTATCAATTCATTTTGCTAAACCTATTTTTCTATGCTTCAGCTAGTGCTCATGGATACGTGGAGAATGAGGTGAGAATGTATTTCTCTTGAGATGAGAGATGTGTTGTTGAGATGGTTACTCTTGATGAGATTTCAATAGAAAGTCCAAGGAGCCTACACCTTGGTTGGACATGAGCTCAACAAAGACCTGTGAGGAGATTTATCTTGGAGGAGTCATGATGGCTTGCATATCTTGGAGGAGCATTCTCATTCCCCACTCTTGGTCTACTCAACATCTTTTCGCTTGAGAGGTATTGCCCATTGTTTCTCTTAGGTGTTTTATTATTTCTTTCATAGGCATGGATCTTGAGCTGCTATTAGATGGTTTTGGATGATTCATTGTGAGAGATGGATAGCATGGTTGTCTCCTTGGGTTTTCATTTTCATTTATGATGGTCAAAGGGGATAGTAGTGGGCTGATTTCCTGAGATGGGAAATGGAGTAGTTTGATCTTCTTTGAGAAGGTTACATCCATGTGGATACATGATGCATATGCTATGTTTAATCTCTTGAGGTTGAATAGGTTTGGTTGTTGCTATGAGTTTTCTCTTGGGGTTGTGAAGGAGGTATTACTTGACACACTTGGCATTTAGATGTGTATGTAGAAGGGCATGCTACATGTTTATGATTTGCAGTTTTTTTCTCTTTAGTTTGGTTCTTCCTATATGTTTGGATTCATATGACTTTGGATGTGAGATTTCTTTGTGGAGCTATGATGATCATTAGTTTGTGGTCATGTGTTGTCTCTTGGGTGATGACATGGAGGTTCTTGTATCTTTTTCTTTTGTTGGATATGGAGAACATGGGAGAGTTGTGCAAGATTGTTGAGGGAGATGTTTCTTGTAGCAATTGGTTGCAGGATTTGCAGATCTTTATGGATGGTCCTTGGTACTACATAGCTACACTTTCTATGTGCTATGATTAGTAGACTCAGTATTCCTTTGATCGTTTCAGATTCAATATTACCCATGTAGTGGGAGTTCTTAGATGTGTTTGGTCTTCTTCGATTGGTTGAAACATGGAGCTTATATTTGTAGTTGATGGATTGTCTATGTAGGTGGCATGATTTTGTTGATGAGGATACCTTTGAGGTATGGGTGATTGGATGGATTAGCACTTGTTGTGGGTGCTATTTTCAGTCGCATGGGTTGGTCAGTTGGATGGAAGCAGTTAGTTTCTTGGTTGTTGTTCTAATTGATGTTCTATCTTGTTTTCTAGAGTATGACTTCATAGTTGTGTTTAGGTTGTGGGATTTGAAGTTGATGTTGTTGATGCTTCAGTATAGCTTGTGAGCACAGTGGAGTGGTGGCAATATTTTGTAGCCTTTTCTATCAGTTGGATTTGATGCTTGTGTTCTTTAGACTAGTGCATAGACACTATGGCTCATTCCTTTCCTTGGAGGATGACAAGAACTATTGCATGGGATGGTCACCATCTTGGATGTTGTTGTAGGTATCTTGGTTGGAGCACAAAAGCATTGTTCAAGATTCTTGTGATTGCATGTATGGTTGTGATGATGTGTTTTCATCAGTTGACTCTTAACAGTTAAATCATGTTACTTTCATGGAATCTTCAAAGGTGTTTGACAAGTGGGAGAATGTTAGGAAAATGAAGGTGTCTCAACCTTTGATTTTTCCAATAGCATTGATTTTTTAAATGTTACTAATTTTATCACGTTGTCTTTTGAGTTACAACTTGTAGTTTTTTTTTCTGATGAGGAGTCAAGTTAGAAAGTTGATTTTACACATGGAGTTGTGCATGAAGGCATTTTCTATTTCAGTGTTGAGTTTGCATGGAATGTGATTTTTTGAGGGGTGGTTATGTTGACAAGTACAAGTTTTGCATGTGTAGGTTTGGTGACAATTGGAAACTTACCATTATAAGTGTGTAGTGGTTTTGGCACTTTTCATGTTGCATCTTCAGCCTTTGGTAGGTGATTTAGAAATTTCTAATTTGTGCATTGTAAGCTCTATAAATATGGTATTTTTCTTGAGGAGTTATGAGAGGAGAGACTGGATTCATAGGGGTTATGCTAGGCCAAATTTTCTCCAAATGGAACATGATGTAAATCTCCATGTAAAGGTTTAGAGCCTACAATTATATTGTAACTATGTATTTGGTTGATGAATGATACAATGGATCTATGCTTTTGGAGTGTGGTGTCTTTTACCTGAAAGGGTTTTCCCCACATAAATTTTTGTGTTCATGTTTAATGATTTTGTTTATTGAATATGTTTAATGCATGTTGTTGAAACTGGTTGATCTAGCAAGATCTTAAATCACAATCACTTTCCTCTAAGGATTAATGGTGGGAAATAAACTATCTGATTCCACTTTATGGCATAGTAGTACATGCTTTTTAAGGTTCTTTGAAGAAACGTAGCTTATTGAAGGAACCTATTGATTTCAGATGTTTGTTTTGGGATGAACCAATTTCCCTTCAACATTGCATTAGAATATTTAATTATTTTAAGTAATGGCACATCATTCCATCTATGAAAAGAATGACTCAAGCAATCGAAACTAATGTGCAGATATAAAAAACATTGCACTTAAACTTAGAGGCATCAAGCCAATAAGAAGAACAATGCTAACCCAAACCATAATAATACCTAAATAGCCCTTAAAATAACATTTGAATCATTTCAACAATTAACACATCAAACAAACATCATTTTCATTAAAAAAAACCAATAAAAATGTCAAATTATTTACAAACCTATACTCAACATTGAAATACCTTGTACAAGCACCTAAATCTATAATTAGTAAAGAATATACTATATGCCAATGATTCCAATATCCAGCGTACCCTCTTTTTCCTTTTACAACCATATTAAAATGGCATGACTCTATAGCTAAGACAAGTATTCATGTTAACTGCTTAGGTAGAGCTCATGTGATTAAGGTGGTGGCATGAAACTTTCATGATTGGGAATAATGATTCATATCATAGGTCTCCATAACCCTCAGCCTTTTGAAACTCTTACAATTTAAAGGAGGAAAGAGTAATAAAGAGCAGCATAGTTAATCTAACCTTGCAGGATAAACATGCCTAGAAATTTAAGAAAGGCATTTGCTGGGTATTTCATATTAACATTCTACAAGTAGCGCAGGAAATTTTCTTTCAACAATACAAAGACAATTACTAAGAGACACTGTGGAACCTCCAACTTCAACATTACAACATCTATACAATGCCTCCATGAATTTGGTGCTGAATCTATACAATAGCCAACACCTCCATTCCTGCACAGCCATTAAGAACATCCCCAAGGATGGCACAGGGTAGTACTAGCAGGGTAGAACAATAGTTTTCAAACATGAAACAAAAGCAAATTCAACTCAATGGCCTGTGCAGCTGAGAGAAGTAGTAGAGATTAGTAGTATTGAAAGATTTGTTATTGGAATAGAAGATGATGAGGTGGATTGAGGTGCCCACCACAAACCAACGAGCAGTCTGAACCATTGGATTGGAAAGTAATCCGGCAGCCTGTAGGCATTTTTTAACTTGTCAGAGATGCCTTCCTTTAAACATTGGGCTACGTACCGTAAGGCTCAAGGTAGTATAATAGAAAAGTAAATGATTTACTTAATCTTTATTTTTCCTATTGTCCAAAGCTTTATTGAAGGCATAATATTATGAAGCAATATTTTATAATAGATTTACTTTAGCTTTATCTTATGGGAATATAAAGTAGTTTTAATTTTCCTTATACTAATATCTATTGGAAGAGTTCACACCTAGAAAATAAAGCTTTTGAGCAGGAGAATGTAGTGGCCACACACGACTAAAGCTTGGCATGCAAATAAGTAGGAATCTTTCTTCTTTTGTTGGGGCAGTTGTGGCATTATATAGGAAAGTTGTTTTAGTTTTAATATACATTTATTGAGTAGTTTCAATAATATGATAGGGTTGGTTAGCAAAAAGATAAACAAGAGTTCATTATGCAAAAATTAAAGAGATTGTGGAGATTTGATGTTTCCTCTTTTTCTTCAGAATTTCTATCTCTTTTTTGGTATAAATTTGTGATCGCTTTATTCAAAAGGAAAGGTGACTCACTAGCAAGACTCTGTCATTTCATTTGGATTGTTTACACAAATATTTTTATTTATGTTTGTAGCTTTGATTATTATGTGATTTGCCTCTTGTAATTGCTGATAAATATATTTTTACAAATGAATAAAACCATTTAGTTTATTGTACCTCCAATGATTTTTTTTGTGAGTCCTTTTTATTTTGCATTTATAGCCTCGATTCATGTTTATGGAACTCCTCGACCTTTTGCAAGTTAATGGCCATGCAACCTATGCCTTTCATTATTGCATCTATGTTTAATTGTTTCATGAGTTCTTGAGTCTTGTACATCTTAATAGTATTCAAATAGAAAAGTTTTATTTGATGTATAACCTTATTAAAACTAGCACTTGCACCCCAATGAGGTGCAATACTTACGCCGATAGGCTGAGCCCACATTATTTATAGTCGTGAAAGAAGTGAATGGTGTGAAGAAAGCAGTGATCTATCTCACCTATCCCTCTCTACCTCTGCCTCCCTCTCTCCCCCCTCCTATATCCCTCTTGCTCTCTCCTTCCCTCTATATTTCTCTCTATATCACATATCCCTCTCTACCTATCTCTCTCTCCATCCCACCTATTTCTCTCACTCTCTCTTCTCTCTCTACTACTCTCCCTCTCTCACTTATTCCTCTCTACCTCTCTCTCCTTCCCCCTCTAATTCTCTATATCTCCCTTATCCCTCTCTACCTCTCCTTCCCTCCCTCTCTCTCTCTCACTCTCTCTGGCTCTCTCTTTCCTTCTCTACTTCTTTCTATCCCACCTCTCTCTCCCTCCCTATCTCCATCTCACTTATCCCTCTCTACCTCCCTCTGTCCCTTTACCCTCCTCGCTCTCTCTCTTTCTCTATCCTTATCTCTCTACTTCTTTTCCCTCCTCTATCTCTTTCTCTATCCTTCCCTCTCTACTTTTCCCTCCTCTCTCCCTCTTTCTCTATCCTTCCCTCTCTACTTCTTTACCCTCCTCTCTCTCTTTCTCTATCCCACCTATCCCTCTCTACCTCTCCCTCCCTTGCACCCTCCTCCCTTCTCTCTCCCTCTTACTCTCCCTTTCCCTCTCTACCTATCCCTCCCTTGCATCCTCCTCCCTTCTCTTTTCCTCTCTCTCTCCTTCCCTCTCTACCTATCCCTCCCTCCATCCCACCTATTTCTCTCTCACTCTCTCCTTCCCTCTCTACTTTTCTCCCTCTCACTTATTCCTCTCTATCTCCTCTCTCCTTCCCCCTCTAATTCTCTATATCTCCCCTATCCCTCTCTACCTCTCCCTCCCTCTCTCTCTCTCTCTTTGGCTCTCTCTTTTCTTCTCTACTTCTTTCTATCCCACCTCTCTCTCTCTCTCCCTATCTTTATCTCACTTATCCCTCTCTACCTCCCTTTATCCCTTTATTCTCCTCTCTCTCTCTCTCTCTTTTTCTATCCTTCCCTCTCTACTTATTTTCCCTCCTCTCTTTTTATCTATCCTTCCCTCTCTACTTCTTTTCCCTCCTCTCTCTCTCTTTTGCTATCCTTCCCTCTCTACTTATTTACCCTCCTCTCTCTTTCTCTATCTCAATGCACTCAACTATTACCATCACCAGAGGAGATTCCAGATCTTCCTGTCAAAGGCATAGAGGATGTTGCTACTTAAGTACAAAGAATGTAATCATGTGATCTCTTGTTTATGCTATCTATTTTTTGTCTTTCCTTCTTTGCTTTATATTTACTTATGGTACTGTTGTAGATTTAATGTCCTTAACAACATTTCTAAGGTTCTATGTTTGGCATATAACACCTATCTGTATTGGGTTTCTCTGATCCTATTATGAGGAAATGATTTGAGATTTAACTTCTAGTTTTGATATGGTTCTTCCATGACCATCTAATATCTAGCATTCTACAATACTTAATTTTGATGTAAAAGTTTACTTACCAAAAAAAGGAACAACATCCAAAAAACATAATTTTTATGTAGGTGACAAATGTGTTATCCTTGCAAAATTGTTCCATGTTACTCATCCAACCTGTGTTATCCATGTTTTCCTATTAAATAATTAAAGTTTTACCCTAAGAAACAACATATGACATATTATAGTTAAAGTAGGATAATAGACAAGGTAAACGAAGTTCATTTCTTTGGGGTAAGCAACAAAAAACTGTAATAAAAGAACCCACTTCAAACTGTCTTATCAGAAATAGAAAACAAAAAATGACATCAAAACAGGCTTGGACCGAGAGACCAAGGTTCTAATGTTAAGGTGTATAAATCCAACAATTTACACATTTTAATTATCATTAAAAAAAAGACAAATTACAAATCATTCAATTTTCTCTAAATATAAATATACATCATATTGATATACAGGAACCGGCATCAACTTGACTTGAATTCAGATATAATCCCAAGAATTCCTTCATGGATTCCTCTTCAAAACTTGCTGTGTTTTAGAATCAGTGGTGGGTATTTCCAAAGATTGTGGCAAAGCGATATGCCAGTATGTTGTCCTTCTCCATTGAAATTTAAGTCTTCACTAATGGTAAATACATATTAGATGTGAATTATGTTACGATAGTTTCTTTGCTATTGGGTACAACCAAAGTTGAAAATAAATTTATTTTGATTATCAGGCACCCTCCCATTTAAAAGAGCTGCACATTGCTGGAACCTTTGTGAAAGAATTGAAGATTTGTCAGGAAAATCAAATAACATGGAAGTAGTAGTGTTACATGCTGAAGAACTTCAAATGGATATTTGTTCTTTATTAGGATCTCTTGGAATGAATCTCGGTAGTTTAAATGTGGTGGGCCGGGAATTGACAGGAGACCTGGCTTCTGCCGATACTACAGAGGGGACTCCTTTTAAGTCCTTAGTTATCTCTGATTTCAAACTACCTTGGGAGGGGGAGGTGGCTTTGAATAATGAGGGGTGCTCTAGAGTAGTAATGAGTGACGTAAAAAATTTAGAGATTAAATGCCATCATCTTGTAACTAAATTTTTTAATTACTGGCTATTGTTGTCAACACCTGCAATCTCTCAAAATTTGTAAGATGGAAAATCTTAATATTGAAGCGGATTTAGAAATGATAAAGATGTTGAATTTTCTTGAGATTACCAACTGTAATTGTTTTAAGAGATTGTCATTAATACCTGATCTTTCCAAGCTTAAAGAATTGAAGATTGAGAACTGTTTAGTTTTGGAGAGAGTGTCAGGAATGCCAGATCTTACAAAGTTGACACGGTTGTACATTAAAGAATGTCATGAGCTTGAGGAGTTTGCAAATAATCTCCGGCCCAAGGTGCTTACACTGGTGGAACAGGACGCCAGCCATAATGGACCATGTAAGAACCACACAGTGCAGCTCGACCACACTGTTCACAGTAAATATTAAATGTTTCAACTGCTCGGGATTTTCTTCGGGCGTGAAAAATATAGTTGGCCATGTCCAAGCATGAAAAGTCGTACATTTTCCACATCATGGAAGATAGGGACCTGGGGTTCCCGCCGGCGTCAGACTGGGGGAAATGCCGGTGGGGTTCCCCCACATAGAATAGTCTATTGGCTAATAATTAAAAATAATTTTTTTCTCTCTTTTCCAATACAAGTGTCAAATGAACTAATTGAAAACCTTATGAAGAATTGTCTTTTAAAATCCTAGATGTCACTTTGTAAACTGAGTCCCACATTGTAAATTTCTCATATTGGTCCAAGTTTGCATGAAACTACAAACTTGAATGTAAATAGTTGTGGCATGTATAGTGAGACACAATAAAGGCCTCGATCTATGTCTCCTTGTTCTCAATTTTGTGATTTTGGAGGTAAATCACAAAAATACTAGCTCTGAAGAGCATGCATCTTCATGCTCCTTCCACTTGGTGACTCTTTTGATGACTACACTGATTTAAAGATCGTGAATTTCTGTTTCTATAGACAATGGTAGCTCCTAATATATATGTACATCTTAAAATTCTAGCAAGGAATTTACCATTTATGAGATGGAATTCAAATGATCCGTTGTGACAATAAAATGGGTGTTAGATTCTTAAATCAATATTGAATACATAACCTTCTTTCTACAAAATCCATAATTAATATTTATGGAGGTAATATAGAAATTTTTTTACTAAAGGTATGATATTATAAAGCAATATTTTAAAATATTTAATCTAATTTTGTCTTATGGTAATATAAAGCAATATTTTAAAATATTTAATCTAACTTTGTCTTATGGTAATATAAAGCAAGAGTTTTATGTTTCCTTCTAATATCTATTGAATGAGTTGATGAGAAGAAAAAAAAAATCTTTTCAGTAGGAGAATGTGGTGGCCACACATGAATAAATCATGCCATGAAAATAAGTAAGAAACATTCATTGAGTAGTTTCAAAAATATAATAGTGTTGGCTAGGAAAGAGATTAGCAAGCATTCATCTTGCAAAAAATCAAGGAGAATGTTGGGATTTGATCTTTCCCTCTCTTCCTCTATCTTCAATTTTATAAATTTGTGGTTGGTTCATTCAAGAAGAAGGGGGATTCATGGATAAAAATTTATATTTCATTTGGTTCTTTCAAGAAAATATTTGTATTTAGGTTTGAGTGTATTGCAACTCTTATAACTATGCAATTTGTCTCTAGTAATTTTTAATAAATATATTTCTACAAATTAATATATAATTTTGTTTATTGTGCCTCCTATGGCTTTGCTTGTGAGTCCATCTATACTTTTTTATTTTGCAATTATAGCCTCGATTCATATTTCTAGAACTACTTGACTTTTTTCATGTTAATTTAATAATTGTGAAAACTATGCCATTCATTATTACATCTGAACCGAAGAGAAAATAGGTGGGGGGAAAGGCCCAATTATTCTCCTTAGGTCATTCAATAATGTCCTAGGAATCCAAATCGGATTGACCATCAACCCCAAAGGGTGAGTCAATATTTTAGGCTTTGAAGGGTTCACCACCAAGCAAAAGCTTGGAAAAGATAAGTAAACATTCAAATCACAAAACCTAGTAATGCAAGCTAAATGATGGATGTAAATGATGAAATTAAGCAACATGAAGTTATGACATGTGTACCTAGGAAGTCTAAAAATATGATGAGGATTCTGAAAATGCAAAAATGTTATCAAAATGTCTTATGCAGGACTAAGATGCCCTTACTATCTTATTAGTCTCGCTACTAGTTTTTGGGGCAGATGTAGAATCTTCAGATGTCAAAATAGGATCCAAAAGAATCTCTACAAAATTACACTTGGAGGACTAAGAGACCCTTGCTACCGTCTTAGTCCCGATCTGAATTTCTGAAATCTCTAAATGTGATCCCAAGTTCCAAAGTTTGCACTTCCTTCTTCACCAAGTCTTCAAATTTGAACCTATAAATAACCTACAAAATAAAAGAAATTTGATTGATTATTTATGGGTGTTTTCCTTGGTCAAACCCCTTTTTTGGTAATTAAGCCTTGATGGAAATGCATACATATGAAAATGGAAATATGTGTGTGCCCTAATCTTAAGTGTGTCTAAGATTATGCAAGCTAGAATATGGAGAAACCCTATTCTTGAAAGTGTGTTAGAATAGAATTCATAAGATGCAAATGAAAATGACCTACAAATGAGATCTCTAATCACCCTAATAAGTCATAAACATGAAACGTACCTGGGTATGTGCAGGATCATGATGGGCCAAAAAGTGGTGATATGATGGGTATTTGTAGGGTATGTGGCTGACGACTTTTTTTTAACCCAAAATTAATGAAATGAAAAGGGTTTTTAAAGGAGACTCTCAAATTTCCACCAATATAAATTATGCTTTACTTTGAATTTAATAAATAATTATTATTCATTTTCTATTAGAATTACAACTAAATTCTTGATTGATATGCTGATTGAAAATCATCTATAGCTTTCAAACAGTATCATATTTTTTGAATCCAAAACATGTGTCACATTCTATGCTTTGTGTACTATACGATCAAAAAAAAAAAATTGAATTTCATGAAGTTTTGACCAAGTTAAGGTGGTTAGACGACAAGTTTTTATATTTTTAAAAGTTGTAATAAAAAATCATAATTAATTATTTACTTGGAAAAAAAATACAAAAAATATGTGTCACATCAAGACATGAGTCCTCTACTTATATCTAAAATATTATAAAAAAATATTATCATTTTATTGTGGTTAGGTATTTATTAACCCATTCTTATTTTTCCCTGAAATTTAAGTACTATTGCATTGAAATTTCAAATTTTCACCAAATAAATTTTGATTTAAAAATAAACCTAGTAGTTTAGAAACTACATTCAATTTGCTACAAATTCTATTCTTACATATTTTTGAAATAATATAGATAACTTATTCTAATTTTTACGTCAAGTTGCCTAACTCTGATTTTTCTAAATTTTTTGCCACTTAAGGACCTATTTTTTCCATGATGATCCTGCACATACCCACCTTCCTTAGGAAGAAAATAGAACAACAATGGAAGATGGAATCAATCAAGAAACAAGTCCTTAGGCTTGGAAGTATGGCTAGTTGTATCTTCAACTTAGAATATCTCATGATCCTCCATAGGAATCCATCATTACTCTTTGGCAATGCTAGATCTTGACTTGAAAATAGACTTGAAAAACCTACAAAAACACAGTAGAAGGCTTCTCCAAGACTTCAATTCCTTGCTTCTTAAAACTCTCCTTCTTGATTACTTCTTCTCTCTTCAAAACCTCAAACTTTCTTAGGTGAAAATGGGGTGTGAATCTTACTTTTATAGGCATTCCTATCTAATAACCCATTTATTAGATCCCAGAGGATGACAAAATGCTAATTTGAATCAAAGATTTTCATTTCCCACTCTTAATTCTCAAAAAATAAAGCCCTTGGGATGAAGATGCCCTAGTTGGTGTCTTGGTCCCACTAAGGGGGACTAAGACGCCACCAAGGGTTTCTTGGTCCCACAAGACTTATTTTGCAAATTTGAAAGGTGGGTTACCAAGATTAAAGGTTTCTTATGGATTTCTGTCGGGTTTACAGTTGAAATATGCCTCGGGATGCACCAAAAGAGGTCTTAAGGGCCCATAATAAGTGACCTAAAGGGAATTTAATGCAATGGGTTCCAAAATAGGTCCAAATTAAGTGTGAAAATGCAAAGGTATGCATTTTTCTACACTACATTTAGCCCCAACTTTAGCACCCATATGACTCTACGTGCATATGAAAGCTAAAGTACTTCAAAAAGTAACTTTATAAAAGGATACTCATATGGATTTGTTAGGGAGAATGAAGCCCCAATTGTAGTTACCTAAAAAGCACAATGTTAGGAACCACATCCTGCATCAAAGATTCATTAGTAGCTCAAATATAATCCTCTTATCTAACTTGCCTAGCAAATTGAATTCAAGGGTAGATGTATGCCCCCCCTTGATTTCGCTTGCTTTATGGAGGTGGAATCAAGGTAGCAATCCAACCACATCAAATTGCACAATTCCATCATAGGTCATTTCCAAGTACCATGCCACCTGATGATAAAAATTTGATGAGAACAAGAGCGGAACCATGATTCCAATGCAACAAACGACATCAAAAATGGAGTTTTCTAGCTCCTAATATGTTAGTTTAAATAAAAAGTACTTCTTTTCTTTTTAACAAAAAATGACCTAAATATGCATGTATATAAAGATAAAAGAGAAGGTAATTCATATTCATTTTATCTTTTACCTTTTTTTAGAGTGAGCTTGGAGTAGAGTGAGCCATCATACCAAGTAGACACACATTCACATGTCTGTGGATCAAACTGCTATAGGAGGCAATCGCATGGGATGAGCTACAACCTACAATGAGTGGATTTTTTCTTCTTTGTACTTTGATTTAGTCAATTTTTTATGTTTTTATGAAATTTTTAAATGAATTTAGGGTCTAGGGAGGGTTTTTCTTTCTTTTTCTTTAGATTGTTGCAAAGTGTCCCAGTTAAGGAATAAAGTGTCTAGAACCCTTAATTAAGATATTCTAGAGCAACTTTAGCACACTTTTTGACCATTAAAACACAAATTTAAGTTTTTAAGATGTTTTAAATGACATTTTTCTTTTTTCTATTCCAAAATGCACCTCAGTCGCACCAACACATGTGCGGCCAAACATTCAACCATCTACAAAAGCTAATCGATCAACTACCTAAGGAGGACATGTAGATCCTCCAGGAGATGGGCCTCTACTAGGCCTATCTCTCCCCAGTGATGTGGTATCACGATGCTGTGCTGATGAGACTGGGGGAGAGATGGGATGCAGACACCTGCACCTTTCACCTACATATAAGAGAGATGACTATCACACTAAAGGATGTGCACTGTATATTGCGGGTGCCCATCAAAGAAGAGAGGGTTTTTCTTGCACAGGGCAGGAGCTTTGAGGAGATGTGGTCTGACACCGAGTACTTCCTAGGAAATCAGGTTCGCTATAGGATCATAAGACTACGCATTGAGCTTTCATGACTTCTACATGCACAATCACCACTCCTCAAACACATCTTGATTTTCATAGTAGGGCTAGTACTAGTCCTCGATGGCCATGGAGCACATATAGAGGGGGGATTAGTGCACATTATTTGAGACATGGATCACTACCATGTCATTTTTGCATGGGGTTGGAGCATACTGGCACACCTATACTATGACTTTGGTCAGTTTACTTATGAAGAGATGAACATGTTGCACTATACTTTACTACAGACCTAGATCCTAGAGCACATTACTTGTACCAGACCTAGAGAATTTCTAATTGCCATAGTGGTGGGATACCCATGGGACTTCAGTTATCCCCTTATACATGCATGGCAACACGGTGATGTACTATTCTAGAGGGTTAGATTTGATAGGCTAAGCGAGGAGGATATTGTATGGAGACCCTATATGATGGAGCTATTTTGACCAAACACTACAGGACATATGAGGCAGATGCAGAGAGAAAAACTTTTTGCTAGGATGACACGATCAAGTAGTGAGACCCTTCTACTACGATCACATCATGAGATAGTTCAAGTAGGTATAGAGATGACCAATACTACAGTCTCATACAAACGGTCAGTATGGAGTGCTCACAAACCTGGGGACATTAGACGATTGATAGCAGGCGACATTGTCTGGTGTGATGCAGAGGAGGAGGATACAAATGTGCCCCCAGTCTTTGATGCGGATTACATCAACATGACACAGGAGTACGATGAGTGGTGGGAGGTGGTTCATATAGGAGCTATCTTTCCTATGGACTATCCTATGGGATTTGTAGGACCTTTACTAGATCTAGAGGAGGAGGAAAAAGAGTCAGGCAGGAGGGTAGATCCAACAGATCTATTTCCAGATGGGGATGGGGAGTTAGAGGAGGATAGTGACTATGAGGGGGAGGAGGATGATGAGGAGATAGAGGATGAGCAAGGCCAGCCTACGAGCGAGGATAGTGATAGAGGTGAGGCTAGTTCTCTTAGACCTGAGTGGAGAGATATAGTTCCCACATGAGTTACGAGGTTACAATCTGCATGTGCTAGTGTCTAAGAGCATAGAGAGAGCAGTAGGATGTTTGAGATTCCTATGGATCATGCTACAAACCTAGGTGATGATATTTATTGTTATGTTTTATGTTTTTATTATATCATGTTCATGTATATGTATATTATTATGATGATGTATACTAATTATTCTTATGATTTCTATCTTATAGGGCCCATGACAGATCATGAGGACCTCTCTCGATGTGTGGTTGTCAAGATAGTGCCACCCCTTCCTGTAGATGAGGCTACTGCCACATAGTACATGCCCCCACAGTTCATGGTGCAGCACATGGACCTGTTCGAGCCTTATGTGAGGCTCAAGGGAGCATTCGATAGTGTATCCAAGCGTGTTGATCAAGTTGAGGGTGAGGTATCAACACTTGAGGTGTTGTTAGAGGAGGCTCGAGGAGCTTGGAGATTTCATAGAGAGGCTATTTTACAGTCAAAGTTTGAGCGGCTATATAGAGAGAGAATATCAAAATTTAGGTTGAAAGAGACCACGCAGACTAAGAGCATGTGGATGCACTGATATACGAGGGTGACTTACACAGGGCACCATGAACTATGTGGGAAATGTCTACCATGAGTAGATCATGATCACACACCACCATCTCTCAACGGGTGTGGACACTAGATCCTGAGGGATCCAACAACCATAGGCCATAGTGACATTGTACTATTTGATGAGGTATTAAAACTTTTGATATATATATGAGTATGTGTGGAATTTATATTTATGTATTAGATGGCAATGTGATTTATTAAATAATCTATGTTAGACTATTCAATAAATATCTCCATGATCTAACATGTCTTTTCTTAAGCTTTCTTGGATTTATGATGTAGTATGTTATGCTAAATTAAATGCACTTATGATTTAATTATAGAATATTAAATGAAAATAAGGATTTAACCTAACATAACATACACCATAAGGTCTGAATAGCATGATACCTAAAGTAAGAATCCAAAACCAAATTGGACCCACTACTCCATGATTCGAGACACAAAGAACTATGTGTCAGGAATGAAGTGAGAGACAATTGCATACCATCCATTAACTCTAACAACACTGCTTTAAGAACTCACACCATTCAAAAAGGCTAGGCATAATACCAATGCAAATGTGTGGCATTGATAGGTTCTCAAAGAGGTGTACTGTCCATTTTGGATATCAGGTATGCTCCAGACCCATAGCTTTCTTGAACTGTACATAAGGTTCTAACCAATTAGGGCTAAACTTTCCTTTCTCTTTCGGATTAGCATTAACATTTCTTTGATTCTCGTATAGCACCAAATCACCCTTATTGAATAAGTGAGGGATGACATGGTAATTATAGCTTCGTTGCATTTTCTTAAGGTAAGGTTGAAGATGTTCAAGGGAGTTTATGTGCCTTTCATCAAGCATTTCAAGTTGGTGTAATCGTTGTTTCGTATAAGTATTGTCATCAACTAGCCCTTGAAGAGCGATTCTTAAGGAAAGAATCTCTAACTCCAGGGGCATAATTGCCTAAGCACCATAAATAATGTTGTAAGGTGTATTTCCCATTGAAGTTCTGATACTAGTCTGATAAGCCCATATTATGTATATTAATTGTGTATTCCATTCTTTATTATGTTTGTTCACTATTTTTCTTAGAATTTATTGAAGAGTTTTGTTACTTGATTCAACTTTTCCATTAGATTGTGGGTAATAAGGTGTTGAAAATCGATGTTGTATATTAAATGTTTCCAAGAACTTATTCACATCATTATTCTTAAATGGTGTCCCATTTTCTGAAACTAGCATGGAAGGAAGTCCAAAGCAAGCAATAATGTGTTCCAATATGAAACGAAATATTACATTAGTTGTTGTTGAACGCAAGGGAATAGCTTCTACCCATTTTGTGAAATTTAATCCGTTGTCGTGATTATAAATGTATGTCTGACGGATGAAGGTGGAGATATTTTTCTAATAATATCCAAACCCCATATTGAGAATGGCCAAATAGGAACTTCTGCACAAAGCTCAAAGTTAGGAGCATGAATTAATTTTTGATGCTCTTGACACTTATGACATTTCTTAGCGTATTCAAAGCAATCTTGTTCCATATTTTTCCAATAATATCCTATGTAGATTAGCTTTTGAACTAATAATCTTCCTCCAAAATGCCCCCCACAAGCATCTGTATGAGCTTGTTCAAGTGCTATAGGGACTTCGGATTGTTTAAGACACCTAAGTAAAAGGCCATCAAAGGACCTTTTATATAAGATGTCCACTAGAATGATATATATAGATGCAATTTTTTGAAGATGAGAATGAGTGTTTTTATGATGTAATTGAATATCGTATCATATCATTCACTCAAGTATTCAATTGTTGTTGCTAACACTTTGTCTATTTTATCTTCGATGGATAGTTTCATAATTGTATGCACAATAAAGGTGAAGTCTATTAAAGGTTCTTGAGGGGAGATAAGAGAAGCTACACTTTCCATTGCATCTGCATGATGATTATCTTTTCAAGGGATGTTATCAATCGTGAATGATTCAAAATTCTCTAACAAATTCATTGTGAGATCCTTGTATATTGATAATTTTTCATGTTTTGTTTGATATGTTTCGTTTATTTTTTTGATGACCAATTGTGAATCGCCAAATATCCTAATATCTCTAGCCCCCATAACTAAAGCAGCACACAATCCAGTGATTAATGCTTCATACTCAGTAGTGTTGTTTGTACATAGGAAATTTAACCGTTATGATAAGGGAATAGGCTCTTTTCTAGGAAGTTTTATTATAACCCCCGCATCGGAGCCATTTTTGCACTTAGATTCGTCAAAATACAATTCCCATGTATTTTCTTTGATTGTCAACACATTATCATCAAGGAAAGAATCATTACCAGGTAATGCTAAAGGAGAAGGAGCATCATCCAACTGGTCAGTCAAGGCTTGACCCTTAATTGATTTTTGTGACACAAATTTAAGGTCAAACTTAGTTAACAACATTACCCACTTAGCTAAGTGTCTTGATAAGTCTGTTTTAGTGAAAAGGTGTCTTAAAGGGTCAAAATTTGTCATCACTTGTAAATTTCGGAATTCAATAAGTAATGTCACAACTTACTTGTAGTGAATACAAGAGCCAAACAATATTTTTCTATTGTTATGTATCATTTATCATAATCAATCAATGTTCAACTAATGTAATAAACATGATTTTCTTTACCCTTTTTGTCTTGTTGAGCCAACAATGTTGCAAGAGCATGGGCTGATGTCGATGTATAAAGGATGAATGGTTTGTTTTGCATGGTAGGTTGTAAAACAAGTGGAGTGACAAGATAATATTTCAAACTCTCAAAGGCCTATTTACAATCTTCATTCCAATCAAATGTATGCCTTTCTTGAGGAGATGTGTAAATGGCAATGTTCGATCTGCTAAGGATGCCATGAAATGATGAATGGCTTGAATTATTCCTTGTAAGGTATGCAATTGAGATATATTTCTAGGAGGTGGCATGTTAACTATAGCATCAATTTTCTTTGTGTCCAGCTCAATGCCTCTGTGAGATATGATAAAACCTAAAAGTTTTCCACTATCTACAAATGAAGACACACTTTTTTGGATTCAATCTCATGCTGTATTTTTGAATTCACTCAAAAATATTCTGAAGGACATTCACATTGTCTTGTCTTGTTAAAGATTTAGCTAGAATATCATCAACATAATCTTCCAAGATCTTACATGTATGTAATGATTAAATATAAATGTAATAGCCTGTTGATATGTTGTACCTGCATTCTTCAATCCAAAAGGAATCATGACCCAACAAAATGTTCCCCCAAAAGTTTTGAATGTTGTTTTGTATTGATCTTGAGTGTTGATGAAAATTTGATTATATCCAGAAAATCCGTCCATGAATGACAACAAAGCATGTCATGCAGTCAAGTCTACTATCATGTCAATATTAGGAAGGGGAAATTAATATTTTAAAGATGCTTTATTCAAATCATGAAAATCCGTACAAATCCTAATATGATTGTCAGGTTTTGTGATTGTGACAATGTTTGAGATCCAAGGAGAATAATATATAGGTCTTATGAAGCCAGCCTCAAGGAGTTTTTCAATTTATTCCTTAACTAGCAAGGCTATTTTAGGGTTCATTTTTTGAATCTTCTTTCTAATGAGCTTAGCATTTTCATCAAGGACTATATTGTGTGTTATGATATTATGATCAATTCCTAACATATCCAAATAAGTCCAAGCAAAAAGTTTGGGAAAGTCATGAAGCAAAGTTGTAGTATCCTCTTGTTCTCCATCATCAAGGAATTTTCCTATCTTAATCACTTTCTCTTTATCATTGATTTCCATTGCTATATCCACGACATCCCCTAAAGGAAGTGCGTTTGATTTCAAAAATTCAGGGTTGTATTCTTCATTATTCATGTCTATCTCACTGTTCTCCTTTTCTCCATCTTTTTTTTTTGGTGGTAATCATAGCACATGCAACCTTTTTCTTGTGAGGAGGAGTAGATGGCTTATCATAAACTCCTAGCATTTGTTTCAAGGCTTCAGCATCTTCAATGTATTCCCATGATGGTTCAGAAATCATATAAAGCAATTCTGGATGCTTCAAGGTAAGATTGATTTTTGGTTTACACACAACAGTTTTGATGTTTAATGAAGGTCTCTTGTTTACTTGCATTATCTTAGAAGGATAGTATCCCAAACCATTTTTTGTTTCTTAGGTGTTAGGGTCTACAAGAACAAAAAATTCTTGTTCTTTCTTTCCACATCCTTTTCCACTATAACCCAATTGCTTCATAAGTTCATAACCTCTCCCATAAAATTTTTCCATTTCTTTCGGGTTTGGTGGTTGTTGATAACCTATCTCATTGAATTTTGTTGTGTAGCTTGTGTCTTCTTCAAGAGTAGGGGAGATAGATGTTTGTGAGTTTTCTCCCAAGTTCTTTGTTGACATAACCATTGGTCGCTTTTGTTCTTCATCCTTTTTTCTTGTGATTATATATTCTCCCATAAATGAAGGTGTGAATTCCAAGGAACCCCAATCATCATCTGCTAGTTTCCTCTTTCACAGGTTCTATTTTTGATATTGGAATTAATGTTTTCATAGGACTGGTGGTTCCTTTTTCAATTTGTAAACAACTTGCAGGCTCAGGGTCCATTTTAATTTGGTATAACTTGTTTTTATAGACATACTTCATGATACGATGAAGAGTCGAAGGAACCACATGCATATCACAAATTCATGGTCTTCCTAATAGAAGATTGTATGAAAGGTCATGAGGCATAACATGAATAAGATTTTGTAAGGTATCCTTTCTGACTGCAATAGGTAAAGTAATCACACTGGGCGGTTGCTTTCCTACATTTTCAAATCCTTTAATTGATAAGGAATCAGGTTTCATTTTTTATTTATCCACTCCCAACTTATCTAAAAGGTTCACACTACACACATTAAGAGCTAAGTCATTATCAACAAGGGTCCATTTTATTCCAATGGTGTTGTATCTGGCTATTATCATGAATTCTTCATATTTATTTCTCATTTCCAAGGGAGGGAGCTCATGTTAGTGAAAGGTAATGTCTACATTAATTGTATTCATTCCTTGTATTAGAGCTGCCACATCGTTTGCATTTGTACTAGGAGAAATTACAACTTTTTGTAAGGCTATTTGAAGCATAGTGTGGTAACTAGGTGAATTTTGAATAAGATCCCATAAGGAAATATTAGCAGGAGTATTCTTAAGTTGTTTGACAAGATCATACTCCTTTCCACTATGAGATGGTAAACGAGGAGCACTAGGAAATATAGGATTAAGCAATGGTAACAAAACGGGATTAGGTTGAGTTTGTCTATAATTCCTTGTGTTATATGTATGAGCAACAGTATTATAAATCAATTTCTACTATACATTTTCTTTAGGTGCTTCGAGGATAAGGATAGGTTTGTTTGTAGGTTGAGGTTTGTTTGAAGGTGGATAAAGGAAAAGTTGAGGTTGAATGAAATTTACTTCTCTTCGTTTAGGTTTGTTTGAACAAGCATTAGTGGATGAACCTTGCAAGATGAAGTCCTCAAGGGCTTCATCTAACATATATCAAAGTCATCACTACTAAAAGGCTTGAGGGTTATGCTAACTCAGACAAAGGGTTTTGACATACTTTAAATAACCATGAACCTATGCTTGTTTAGGTTTAAAGTGTTTTGGTTTTTGTGTTTTGGTTTTCTAAAGAATATAAAATGAAATCTATGTCTAACAAAATATAAGTGCAATAATATATCTTTATCAAGAAATTGTAAACATGAACTATGAAAATGCATGAAACAGTAAATTGAGAAACTAAAACCACAAAGTAACTACAACAAACAGAAGCACAAAAATTCATTGTTTTTAACCCTAAAAATTGTAACCTCAAACTCCATAGGGTCTAAGACACCAGGAAGGGAATCTTGGTCTTGTTGATGAAATTTGGAGGTTCCAAAAACTAGAATAGACAACACAACTTAGACAGGATTCTGAGCCAAAAACCCTAAGAGGGACTAAGATGCTAGTAAGGGTGTTTTAGTCCCAATAAAGGTTTATTTTAGAAAAAAAATAGGATCTGAGTTGATAATAGTGTTCCTAGGTTTCCTACCCAGGGACATAATGTTTAGAAACATAAAACTAGGTAAATGAATGCAAGAAAAAGTAACTAATGATAAGCAATTGGATGCAAATTTGAGTGTAATTTTTTTAATTTTGAATGCAATAACAATGTTCCTAAATGCAATCGAGATGATTGACAATGCACTTTTTAGATTTTGAATGAGATAAAGTGATGCAAGAAAGCCAAAATGCAACCTATATGCACTTTCACTAATGCAAATGTGAGAAACCCTAGATGCACTTTCACTAATGCACTTGATGCAATGCAAGAATTAATGCAACCTAGATCTAAGACTTCAATGGACTCCAAATCAAAAAATGAATACTCTAAACTGTCGGGTTCACCAAAATGAATTGAAGAGAAAATAGGTGGGGGAAAGGCCCACTTATTCTCCTTAGGACATTCAATAATGTCCTAGGAATCCAAATTGGATTGACTATCAACCCCAAAGGGTGAGTCAATTCTCAACAAGGAAGACCTAGGAGGGATTATTTTAGGATTTGAAGGGTTCACCACCAAGAAAAATCTTGGAAAAGACAAGTAAACATCCAACTCACAAAACCTAGTAATGCAAGCTAAATGATGGATGTAAATGATGAAATTAAGCAATAGGAAGTTATGACACATGTGTGTACTTGGGAAGTTTGGAAATGTGATGAGGATTCTGGAAATGCAAAAATCTTGTCAAAATATGCTATGGAGGACTAAGATTCCCTTACTATCTTATTAGTCCTACTACTATTTTTTGGGGCATATGCATAATCTTCGGATGTCGGAACATGATCCAAAAGAATCTCTACAAAATTCCACTTGGAGGACTAAGATGCCCTTGCTACCATCTTAGTCCCGATCTAAATTTTTGAAATCTCTAAATGTGATCCTGAGGTCCAAAGTTTGCACTTCCTTCTTCATGAAGTCTTATCTAAACTTGTAAATAACTTGCAAAAAAAAAAGAAAATTTGATTGATTGATTATGGGGGTTTACCTTGGTCAAACCCCTTGTTTGGTAATTAGACCTTGATTAAAATGCATAGATCTAAAAATGGAAATGTGTGTGTGCCCTAATGTTAAGTGTGTCTAAGATTATGCAAGATAGAATATGGAGAAACCCTATTCCAGTGTGCTAGAATAGAATTCCTAAGATGCAAATGAAAATGACCTACAAAGGAGATCTCTAATCACCATAATAAATCATAAACATGAAATGTATAGGTTCGTTAGGCAGAAAATAGAACAACAATGGAAGATGAAATCAATCAAGAAACAAGTCCTTAGGCTTGGAAGTATGGCTAGTTGCATCTCCAACCTAGAATCTCTCATGATCCTCTAGAGGCATCCATCATTAGTCTTTGGCAATGCTAGAATTTGACTTGAAAATGGACTTGAAAGCCTGCAAAAACACAATAGAAGGCTGCCCCAAGACTTCAATTCCTTGCTTCTTGAAACTCTTCTTCTTGCTTTACTTCTTCTCTCTTCAAAACCTCAAACTTTCTTAGGTGAAAATGGGGTGTGAATCTTACTTTTATAGGCATTCCTATCTAATAACTTGATTATTAGATCCCAAAGGCCGACAAAATGCTAATTTGAATCAAAGATTTTCATTTCCCACTCTTAATTCTCAAAAAATAAAGCCCTTGGGACTAAGACACCCTAGGTGGTGTCTTGGTCCCACTAAGGGGGACTAAGTCACCACCAAGGGCGTCTTGGTCCCACAAGACCTATTTTGCAAATTTGAAAGGTGGGTTACTAAGATTAAAGGTTTTTTATGGTTTTTAGTTGGGGTTACATTTTAAATATGCCTCGGGATGCACCAAAATAGGTCTTAGGGGCCAATAATAAGTGACCTAAAGGGAATTTAATGCAAGGGGTGCCAAAATAGGTCCAAATTAAATGTGAAAATGCAAAGGTATTCATTTTTTTACACTACAATGTCTATATTTGATTGTTTCATGAACTATTGAATCTTGTGCATCTCAATCTTATGCAAATAGAAAAAAATTATTTGGAATATATTTCCTTATTAAATAGATTTTATTTTATTTTATTTTACCTTCTCTCATTTTCACATGCAAGTGTGAAATGAACTCATTGAAAATTCTCTTGAATAGTTAGCTTCTAAAATCTTGTATGTCACTTTAGAAACTAAATATCACATTGCAAACTTCTCGTATTGGTGAAAGTTTTCATGAAACTATAGACTTGAATGTCAATAGATTTGACATGCCTAGTGAGACACAATTCAAAGGCTTCATTTTTTTGTCTCTTTGCTCTATGTTTTATAACTTTCCAGTAGTAAATAAAAAAAACTAGCTCCCAAGAGCGTGATCTTCCACCTAGTGACTAGATATTGGTTTAAATATCATGAATTCTATATTCCTATAGACTATGGTAGCTCACAATATCTATTTAAATTTCAATATTTGTTCAAATAAGGAATTCATCATTTACAACATGGGATTCAAATGGTTCATTGTGACAACAACAAGGATGTTAGGTTCCTAAATTAGAATTGAATGCATTACCTCCCTTTTACAGATATGGCTCAATTTCTCCTACTGATCACATCCAAGATTTTAGAAATTTATACAATATTCATGATATTAATTCTCATGATACGACCCTCTGATGTAAGAGCATCTAGCTAGATTGGCAATCAACATCAACCAAAAAAAAAAGTATTTTATTATGTGTTTATTTTTTCAATTTTGGTGTGGTTTGGAGATTCAAGAGCATTGTGTGGAGTGCTTGAAGCATGAAATATTCATTTACTAATACTTGGAATTTATTTCAAAACTCAGAGGTAAATAGTGTGTTTAATGTGATTTTGAAATTATTGTATTATATAAAGTCTTGAAGGGTTTAAGTGGTGTATTGACATGGTAGAAGGAACTTGAAAATAAGAATTAATATTCATTTTATCAATATGGATTCCTATAAAAGTTTAATAATGCAAGTGACCTTTGACATTCCATTGGGTGCTTAAAATGGAGGAAAAGATAGTGATTTTTGGAAAAATAATGAATGACTCTTCAATTACCAAAGGATCATGTATTGGTTTTGTATTTTCTTCATTTTCCAAAGGAATCTACATCAACAAGGTGTTTGATATGGTAAAGAAACATTAACAACACATTTTGGAAGAAAAACTATGTCTTTATTTCATTCTTTGTGAACGAATTTCAGAGGTCAGGTTGAGGGAAATGAAAGAGAAGATTTGGGTGCCACTTTTTGGTGCTTTTTAAGGGTATATAAACATATCAAATAAAGACTTTAATGGTGTAAAAATTCAGCAATCAATAGAAGAAAGGTTGGAGAAAGAACTTGCAGGTTGCTCATGAGAGTTGTACAAGAAAGAGTGTAGAAAATTAGCTTGTGAAGAGAAGAGGAATAGAAGAAGAAAAAAAAGTAAATTATACAGGACTTTTGTAGGTGTTCAAGGCAACCATGAGAGATGCATACTGAAGAGAAAATTCAAATTTCAGAGGATGAGTGAAGTCAAGAAGGTTTGAAGACTTGCATAGACAAGATGTGTCTAGAAAAGCTTGTAGAATTTTATTCAATGTTGAATCCTCCAAATATGTACAATTAATTTTGATGAATTTTCATGTATGAATGTTATGAAGGTTGAGATAAAGATATGTTTCAGATTCTTTTTCCATTTATATGTTAATGTGGATTGAATGACATGTTAAGGCTGCAAGATTAGGTAGTTTGATAAGACCCTCCGATCTTGACTGCATTACCCTCTAATTTATCACTTTATTTATTGCTTAGGTAAAACAAATGAGTGGATTAGAAATTTTCAATCTAGTTCAATTACAAGATGAAATCAACTTGGTGAGTTCCTATTCAATATTTTTGAGAGAGGATAGACGCCAATTCACTTATCTAATATCTCATCAAAATCAAGAAATATTTTTTATAATGGATGGATGATTTTAACTAATGATTTGACAAGGCATGGAAACTTTAAAGGCCTTTAGTCATTTTTTTACTACCTTTATGTTTTGTATTTAATTATTTTTTAAGACCTCTAAATTTTTAATTTTTTGTCATGATGCAAATTTAGGAGGTTAGATTCCTCCTCACTCATATGATTTGATTTGGCCATTATGACTGATATAAATCTTATAGGAGCTATAAAATTACACCCTTTACCTAAAAATATCAATTTATCAAGAGAATACTCCTTCCCAAGCTACTTAAATCACTACCAACCCCTTTATTGAGTTTATAATCTTGAAGAATGTATTGAAATGAAAATTTTGATAGGATATTTTTCTCATGAGCTTAGTAAGTTAATAAATCAATGCATAGACCAAATTAATTTGAATCTCATATTTCAGAACCCTAAAAATTAACAACATGCATCCTACTATAGCCTATGAGAACCCCCTCTCCTCATTCACAAAAAAAGATCAATCACTTTGAAATTTGTGCTTCTCACACTCCTATTGTTTTTAAGCCAAAATTTCAATCAATGGAGGTCCCAAATCAACTTTCTATCAACTTGATATAAAAAAGGAATGTCATCAAAACTCAAATATAATCAATGATAGACTAAAACCGAGGTAGATCATGGGATGGATTTAATATTCAATTAAAAAAAAAGTTTAGTTTGATTCTTGTGTCATCTAGGGCATAAATTTATGAAAGGCATAGTGGATATTTGCACAAGGCCTACAAATAGTGAGATGAGTAAAATCAAATGCAACTATTTTAGAAAAAAAAAGTTAAAATTTCTATAGGACTACAAATAATAATTATAGACTTCTATAGAAACTATTCATGTTGCTACAAGAGTTGTGAGTGGGTAACAAGATTGTAGTCTACTACAAAAGCTATAAAAAATGACATGAATTATAGCTTTCATGTTGTAAGAACTATAGAAAAAATGCTAAAAAAATATTTAAAAAATAAATAAGTTACAATAAGAAATAATAATCATGATTTCATTACATAATTAATAATACAAATAATCTACCCTTTCTAGATGTTTCTTCAAAATAGATGCTACTATGTTTAGCCTTTCATGCATTAGGATCTAATCACATAACCATAGCTTAAGAACTATAATACATACAAATTGAAATCAAATAATAGAATGGATAGAAATACAAGAGATCATTGCCAATACTTCTTGATAGTGAGACCACCTCTCTCTTGATATGGGAATGATCTACTACAAAGATCCTTTCAAAATGTGATTGACAACTATAACATAGAATCTTTAAGAAAATATTACATTCTCCTCTACTTGAGCTATTACATTTCCCTTCTTGTGTCATTTCTTACACATTTATATAAGAAATGAGTAACAAATTTATTAAATTTGCATGGCTCACGATTTTGAATATCTCCACTAAACCATCTTACAAATGAGAAGATCAAGGAAACAAATATTTTCTTGATATAGCTGAGTTTTATATATCATGGAAAAACCTTGAAAAGAGTTTTATCATTGATGATGTTTTATTTTTTTCATTTAACCAAATGTAGATTATTGGCATGAATAACAACCATATGAATATCAATACTTTTCCTTTATTTTTGACCACCCATATTTGTAGATTATTTGCTTGGTGTTAACAATAGTTATAGCTGCATAATGTCAACAAATACTAATAAATATAATCAAATATTTTTTTTCTCTTATTTTACCTATAACTCTATCAAAAATTTCTTATTTTGATAAATAATCATATGCAATGAAAGTAGTAAAAAGGTATGATATGATATGAAAATGGATTGCACATGTGATCATTATGGTATAGGAAAAAGGCTATAATATGGGATAAATGAGACATAATGAACCCCATTAATCAACATCCAGTGAAGAAGGTTGTTACTATTCTAAAACTATTTTTAGAAGATCATGAGCATCATACCCATGGGAAAAGAATATGATTATGCACAATATTGGACACTTCAAATTTTGGTTCTTTTGAATATTTTTCTCATGCTTTGAGATAGAGAAGAGTGAAATGGAACTATTGTATGACAAAAAAATTAATTGCAAATAAATTTTGCATAGTATCACTTAGAGGTCTAGACTAAAATGAGGGAGAGGCTAAAGAATACTTAGATGATGATAATTTCTTCGTTGTGAACTAGAAGTTGAAATTTTCTTAAATGATGATGAAAATTCCTTATCATCTTTAGAGGAGTTTTGACGATAAATTATTGAAGAACCTACAAAGAGGCACAACAAGATGTGGCACACTAAGTGCTATAATTTAGAATTACTAAGGATCCTACACTTGAAAATATAATGCTTTCATCACTATAATTCATTTCTAAGTTAACTAGGTTTTTGAGCAATAGTAATGTTGCAATTGTGCTAGTGATTATTTGAATGTAAAGTGTCTTTTATCCATGTGTAACAATGTTATTGTTTAATATGGTTGGAGGATTTTGTTACTTCATTATAAATAGTTTCATCCCAATTTCACTACAAACAACGATTGATAGCTTTAAAGAATGTGTGTGATTTTTTCAAATAAAGGTTATTTTCATTGCCATTAGTTGTAATCTAGTTATATCACATATTTCAATAAGACATGTGCTTCACAACTAATTAAAAAAATCATGAATTAATAGTATGTTTAATACTTTTTTTTGAAATATTATTTTAACTAAATTTTTAAAATAAATATTATATAAAATTAATTTCATTTTATAATACAATTTCTCAAAAAAATTTATTAAAAAACAATTAATAATACAAAATAAATTATTATATTTTCCTTTACAAAATAGAACATACTTTAAGCTTACTTATTTACCTTATACATTTCTTGGTACCGGGGGGTGGGAGATAGGCAGGGCCCTTGGTGGTGGGTGAAGCCCTGGTTAGTGGTCAGACCTAGAGAGGTTTGTACTTCACGGGCTAAGGAGTCACCGAGCCAACATATTCTTGTTCACCAACGGGGTTGGGGCCTTGGGTGGTGGGATTTTGAGGATTATAGTTGTCCCAGCAAGAAACATCCATTTTATAAGTTATGATGGCCAGTAGGGAGGAAGGCAACAAGGAGAAAATCAGGGTGAAGCTCGAGGAAGTGACCTCATCCCCAATTTAATCATTCAACAATAGCATCCCAATGAGATTTGAACCTTGATGACAAAAACAACACCATAACTTAACAGCAGCAGCTATCCAGCCCTGTAAATGCACTAGGGCATGGATATGTTGCATCATGCCCATCCATGTAGTTCTGCTAGTCTCGTACAGTGGGATCATATTTTAACTCAGAGTATTTTAGGTACAGGTTTCTTTTTCAACTCAGAGAAAGGGAAATTAATGTCACACAGACATATTTAGTTAATTTATTTCAACTTATTTAATAATTTATTTCAATTTATTTAAATAATTTACTCCAACTTATTTAATAATTTATTTGAATTTATTTATATAATTTATTTAAACTTATTTACACTTATTTATTTAAACTTATTAAAATAATTTATTTAAACTTATTTAACTAATTGATTTAAATGCATTATTTATTTAAATAAGTTTAAATGATTTATTTATTTAAATAAGTTTAAATAAATAAACTTAAATAAGTTTAATTAAATTATTTATTTAAACTTATTTATATAATTTATTTTACATTTAAATAATTTATTTAAATTTAATTAAATAAATAAATTTTTATTTAAATTTATTTATTTAAATAAGTTTAAATTAGTTTAAATAGACTAAGTAGATAGGTTTACTATCATCCACTTTATGACCAAGCCATTAGATTTCTATTAGAGATTCAAATAGGGTAACTCTTGATCATCCAATTTGTCAATATTTAAGAAAACTAAATGTTACAAAATAAGTAGTATGATTATTTTGTAATGATCTATTTAATTTTATAATTAGGAGATAACTATGAAATTCAATTTTAATTAGCAAGTGAAAGCATTGAAGTAAAATATTGAACAACCTATATTTTATCATGTGGCACAAGATCAATGATCATACGCCTTCTACCAAACTATTAATGTGAATATAAACACCTACTTGATGCTCTAATACCATTGATTATCTATATTATCTAACATAATAATATTCATTTAGATTTTGATGACTACACTTAAATACAAAATTATGTATAACACTAAATTTTCAAAAAAATTGACTTTGAACCTCCTAAATGTACCTTATTCACCAGATTGTAATAGAAGATTCCTTTCTATATATCATCATCATTAATAATATGAAATGTATATTATTTAAATTTAACTTACTTAATATGTATACAACTTTGTTAGTTTTATCATTAACATATTTTTCCCTCACCATACATAACATAATAATAGAATGGTATTTTTAAAGGAAAATAAACATCCATTGAAGTTAATCTTCTCTAATTAAATAGGATGTTTCAAAATAAGAATAAAAAAATCATATTAAATAGTGGTAGTTTGAAAAGTATATTTTTTGATAAATGGTAATAAACAAATATATTAATATAAATATAAATAATTATAAAGCTTACAAGAAAAATGATTATTTTATATAATGTTATTGAATTGTGTTGATATTTTCATAGGAAATTGGTCCAATTTATCACTAAAAGATATTGTAAGATACGTTAGATCTATTCTTTTCTAATAGTTAATTCTATAGATATAGATCAAATTGTATCTATATTAACTAAGAATTCTATATACTTGTATTTTTTACCTTTCCTAATTTACTTTCACTTTTATTTTTATAAATATCTTAGGGATAGAGGTATTTATAAATACCTGTTTTTTCAAAAAAATGACAAAATTATATTAAGAAAATGAATAATTTATTTGAACTTATTTAAATAATCTACTAAAACTTATTTAAATAAATAAATAAATTATTTAAACTTATTTAAACAAATAAATTATTTAAACGTATTCAAACAAATAAATTATTTTAACTTATTTAAGTTTATTTATTTAAACTTAGTTCAAATAAATTATTTAAATAAGTTTTAATAAATTATTTAAATAAATTCAAATACATTATTTAAACAAGTGCCACATAGTGGCCAATACTTGCCCTTGTAGTATTCTAATTAGATATTTGTAGAGTTGGAATAAAAATAAATGTAAGTTTAATTAATGTGAATAAAATTAAATGTATTTTAGTTTTGACTCTTGTATTTTGTGTTTTGTTTGATTAATAGCGTTGGTTTTTTTATATGTTTTGATTATGTAATGTAAATATCTTATTTGATGTTAAATATTTGAAAATAAAATAAATTGGAATAAATATTTATTGTTTGGTGTTATTTTTAAAAAAAAAAAAATTAAAGTTGAATACATTTGAATATTTATATAATGAACCCATTATTGAGAGAGGAAAGTAGTTTATGAATTATTTGTACTAGACATAACTATGACTAATAAAGTTGAAGTTGAGTTTGTTCTTTAGAATACATATTTGCTAAACATTAAATAATCAAATGATTTATTATTAAAAATAATTCTTAGATTGATTCTAGTTCATTTTGAATTTGATAGTGAAATCTTCATATTATAGTTGAAGTTAAAATAAATTATTTAAATAAATTCAAATAAATTATTAAATAAGTTCAAATAAAATATTAAATTAATTAAAATTACTTTCCGTTTTTGTCACTTCATAGAGCAACATGTACTTGGGATACTATCAGTTAAAACATTCACTGACTCTACGAAACTGCAGCTCCACATGGATGAGCATGTTTCAATAGTTGTGATAGTAGTTGTTTATATAATGTCCAATATTTTAATCAATATTGGACCAATAGTTGTGACTTTAAAGTTGTTAGTGTTGATGACGACTACCCATAATTAAACAAAATGTATTCCTTTGATCTAAAAAGCAACCAATCATGTGATTCCACATCAGTGCTCAATAAAACACGCTGTGAATGCACAAGTATTGGTCTCACATTTTTTTTGGGCCTTTTTGAACACCTTGACAAAAAGCATTTTGATGTGGCATCATATTTGATGATGTGGCCTTGAAACCTTAGTTATAAGCAGAGAACTTGCCAAGTAAGCTGCTGTAAAAAATTGGGAGTGATTTGAAATTTTCACGTAGGATAATTAGAAGCACGAAGTTAGGGTGCACAACTACTGGGTCCTCTCCCCTAATTCTTTTGTTTTTTTTTGGAACTTTTTCCCTTTGTGAAATCAGCGCCCTGCCACCAAAAGTATTTGGAGCAGTATTTACGCCCGTCAACATTAATAACACCATGCGCACCACTGAAGAATAGAGGTAAATTGAAGAAAAGAATCCCTCTTGCTGGACACCATTCTGTCATTGTGAAAATTAGAGAATTCTGTTACAGCACTGCAAGATGAGCTCTGTAGAAAAACAAAAAAGAAGAAGAAAAAAAAAGATGAGCTCTGTACAGGCTTTTTCAAAGGAAATTGAGGTTCCCGAAGAAGCAAGGGGACTGGTCATTGGGAAAGGAGGGCGACGGATCCAAACATTTCGACAATCTGCAGGCATCTCTTATGCTGATCTTCTGTCTGGCAAATTTCAAATTAGCGGCGATTCCAAAGAAGCTGTGCAGAGGGTCATTACTGACGTTGAACGTCTGATAAGCCGTGCTGTTGCGAGCAAATGCACGGGATACTTCCCTCAATTTTACCGCACTTGTTTTTGTAAAGCTGTTGAGAAACCCCTGCTTTCCGTAGACAAAGCCTCCTTCGAAATCTATACAGGTGAGATTTCATACACTCCTGAGAACGACAGACAGCATTTGTGTTTCAAGAGTGGGGAAGAGACGACATCAGCTTCGTCTTCTTCTGATGATAATCTGGCGGCTGCATTTTCCAGCCAGATGTCATTTTACACAGATTTTCTCCCGCATTGGGACATTTCAGCTTATAAATCAGATGTGTTATCGTGCTTTGAAGATCAGGACATGATGCGGAACGTCAAGATGACCGTCAGATTCGGCAAAAATCTCTTCCACGGCCGCGGCTGCCAGGAACTGTTGGACGGGGGTTTTGTTTCGCTATCCAATTTACAGCAAATTTTCAGTAAAAAGCTCTTAAAACGTGTATTCTCCAACGCTTGTTCAGAAGGCGCCGTAAATAATGTTAAGCTTTACCTGGAAAGGCTTATCTACGTGAAGGTTTCCTCCCGGACGAAAATCAGTATTCATGTCGCAGAGCGGGGAGAGAAGCCGCTCCGGCGGTTTAATATCTCTGTGCGTTGCATCGGAGAGCAAGGGGTCGTGCACAACACTGAAGTGCAACGAATTCTTTGTTCAAAGGACTATTTCCAGGTGCTCACAGAGATGAAATATTAAGAATTTTGTCTTTGATGGTTTTAAGGATTTTTAAAGAATGTGCTTATTTTGCGCAGGTGCTGGATGTGGATTTGGAAGCATCTGCTGAAGATGTTCAGAAAGCCTATCGAAAATGTCTGTTGAAGATCGAGTTTCATGCAGGCGATTTGGCCGCCGCCGAAAAGGCCAGGAAATCGGCCAATAAAGCCTACGATTGCTTGATGGATGCTCTGCAGCGAGAAAAGTATCTCAAGAATTTTTATTCGCCTAGTCAGTTAAATCCATTCGCTGCTCTTTGTCTGTCTCCTGTGAAGGCGGAGATAAGCAGGGTTCGGAAGGAGCCGAGGAGACACGGTTTCGTCAGCTTCTGTAGAGAGGGGCAAGATGCAACTGATTTCAGGCTTGGGGTTATGTCGCACGAGACAGAGATGGAGATACAGCAGGATATGATTAAATGGGTGGAAGATGCATGGGCGAATCGAACCCCCGACCAGCGGCTTGTTTTCAATACCGCCAGTCGGTATGAAGTTACGAATATTCGGTATAAAGAGGCGGAGACGTATGTGACGGAGGACTTTAAGTTCCGTATGGCAAATCTAAGCGAAGTGGAGGGCGAAACGGAACGGAAGAGACGGGAGTGCGCTCTCTCCAGTCGGTGGTCGAAATGGAACGATGGAATCGCTGATAACATGGATTCCATGGTGACCAATGACGTGGTTAACCTGGTCAAGGAAGCTTTCAAGTTCAGTCAACTCATGAGCCCACGTTAATTATAAGCGGTATTTCTAGTTCGGAGGTTTGGAGGTATGGAGCTTGACAGTTTGTAGCCTCTTTTCAAGTTTGAACATTATTATTAATTATAATTTAGGTGGCAAACTTCTTGTGTTTATATTATACCTACATGGGAATTCTCGCAATGTAACTTCAAAGTCTTTAAAAAGTATTGTTATTGATTTTCTTTACAAATGAAATCTAAATTTTCATTAGTTAAATATTTGGTTGTTAAAAGTATTTTAAACTTTCATATATCTATATGAAAAATCTCAAAAATCATTAGTTCACATCATTTTCAAATTCTTAACGATTAAGCTGTTATAAGTATTAGAAAGTGAAATTTTGGTGAAAAATTTTAATGTCTCATTTTGACCAAAAAGTAGGTTCAACACTATTGTGGAGTCACCCATATTCTATTATTGCTGCATAGATTAAATTGAATCCTCTTTAGATCCTCCTACATTCTTTGAGTAGTAATGACATGACCAAAGAATAAAACTTTTGTGTTCCCAAACTCACAATTAAATTGTTTTTCAAAGAGAGCTTGTTTCTTTAGAATCCCAAGGATCAAATTTAGGTGCACCATACGTGTTAGGAATAGAGTGTTGTAACCTTGCACAAAAAATAATAATTTAATTTTGTAAAATAAATATTTATTTATGGTGTATCTTTAGTGATGTGTTTAGTCATATTAAATATTTATTTGGGTCCACTTATAAAGTTGTATGTAACATTGGTTAGATGTTTTATGTGTGGGTTGCACATAGAAAAATATTTAATATTGGAAAATTTGTACCAAAAAGTAAATGTGAGGTCAATGATTTTGTGTACTCATGGTTTTAAGGCTCATGGTTTTGCCTTACCACTTGGTTGTTTTCTGTGAGATTGATTCTATAAAAGCAAGCAAATGTTTGGTGGTTGATATTGGTTGGTGGGCTAGTTAGTTATTTGGCTTTGTTATCATTGTTGTGCGCTCTCTTTTGAAGAGTGCATATGTGAAAGATGGCATGGTATGTCTATATACATGCTTGGACACATGAAGGATACATTGGAGGAGCTTGATGTCTTAAAATTATTCATGGATCTAATATGTAAGTGTATTATAATGTAAATTTTATTACTAAATAATACACTGAGACTAGATGCTTTTGGAGGTTGGGTTTTTACCTTTAGGGTTTTCCATGGGATTATGTAGGAAATGGTTTGATCAACCTACATTATTTTATTAAGAATATATGATCCTTCCATTCTTTTTTGCACATCTTCATATCATAAAAAAATATCAAAATAAATTAACTTAATTGTACACTAAATGTTTAATTTACCTTGACTCAAAACGTAGCGAGTGCATTAGTCAAGTTGAAGGGGATGCCTCATCAGTCAATGTTTAATGAGGCATTTGCCAACTATTTGGTGGTATTTTGATCCCACATCATTTTTCATGAAGTAAGGAGTGATAAAGTCATGCTTACAACCAATTTATAATATAATGGTATGTTGTAATATTCTATTTTATAATGATCTTAGGGGCATATTATCAAACCCCATACTATGTTGATTTGAAAACTTGGGAATTCCAAAATGAAGACTATAATACTTGCCATATATAATGAGATAGTATGCATTCATTACATCATTAAGCAACTTTTTCTCCAAGTAAATTATCCTTTCCAAGAAGTCATCCTTTCTATTTCCACTCCCATAGTCCCATTAGAGACACTTCCAAAAACCACAAATTTTCCTTCAAATCTATATTATTTATCTTATAGAGAGTCACCCATGGAATACAACCATTGAATACACATAACCATGTCAATTTTATAAACATAGAATTGATCACCTACCTTATGCTTTCCCATGGATAAATTATTTTTTCTAATTATCCAAGAAAATGGTATTATTCAAGTTTATTGGCAATAATAATATTACACCCATCAAACATTTCAACAATTTCATGTTTTTCTTAATATCCTCCCTTTGTAGTTGTTTGGTTAAAACACTAGGCAAAGCTTCTACATTTCTCTTCATGTGTCTCCAATTAATACTCAAATTCCATAATCTTATGGAATGACAAGTTTGAATTATTTCACCTTTCTTGTGATTTTTCCCATGATGTTAACAAATTAGACATGATAAAGCATGAAGTAAAAGATATCTAATAACATAAATATAGTCAAATCTCTTAGCTCCCTTGATTGAATTAGAGATCTTGGCATCATCACAAACCTTCTTATGGATCCAAATTTTGATACTAAAATTAAATAGAGTTCTCCCTCAAAGTGAACACTCATTAACATAATTATTTAGGATATCAATCCCATATGTTTCTAACTCAATATTTTGAAGATTGATGGATGCTTCTTGGAAATGAACATATTTTTTGAAACTATATTTTCAAAAAGTGATATTTATGCTCATTAAATTCATCAAGGTCAATATTTTTTTGACTTTCAACCTTGACAATTAATAAGGTTTTATTTTCTAGACAAAGATCCATACCTTTCAGTTGCTTGGAAAATTCTTCCAAAATCCACCTCCTTTCCCATTCTTGCAACTTTGAATTTTCTTCTTCCTCATGCTCAACTATCATAATTTCTCATTCACATAAGGGATTTATACAATCCCTATTGAAAGTGATGGATTTAATTTCTTGCAACTCATTTTTTTTTTTTCTATACTCCTTCATGGTTTGTTTATTATCCCTTTCTTGCAACTCTAGAAGTGTTCATGCTCCATAATTTTTGCTAAGACCCTTTCTTGTTGGTTTGACTCTGGTATACCTATTTTTTTTTTGGTTCCATAAACTATTTTTCTAATTCTTTAGAAAACTTTTCTAACTCTTATTTTGAAATCATATCATTTTGTCTTTGATATTTGTGGCTTAACTCCTAAGGTGAACATTAAAAGAAGCAAAGTTTCTTTCTTCTCAAATTATTTCTAGTATATGCATTCATATTATTTGTAAGAATTGGAGGTGTGGTCCTCTATGGGATGTATGATGTCCCTTCTTATGTGATTCTTCCTTTGAGTTGTTCAAATATGGTGTCTTTGGAGATGATTTATATGTTGGTGCTAGTTGTGGCTCTTCTTTTTTGGTATTTGTCCACCCTTTGCTTTTATCCACTTCAAGCAGTTTGGGCAAGAAAATTCTATATATATTTTTGAAATGACAAAGTTGCCTTCAAATATTTTGATAGATTTTGGTACCTTGCAAACCTTTAATTAATTTCTTCTACTGATGATCTCAATATAATTCATTGAAGTGTAGAAAAATAATTTCACTTTGAATCCCTCTAGGTAGAGTTTCATATATATTGAAGGTAGCAACAAGATATGGTAACTACATGACTTATAGGATGAAAAGATCATAGATTTGATACCAATGCAATAACCCTAATGATTATTTTAAGTAAAAAAAATAGATTTATATATTTTAATTAAAACTTATAAAAAACCCATTTTCTTTATAAATTATACATCAACATTCTTAATCCAAATGAATAATTGAGCTAGTGAATAAAGATAAAATTTAGAAATTTTCTTACTATTTCAATGAATTCTACGATTATATCAAAATATGTTGTGATAATAGTAGGGAAAATAGTTGCAATAACAAAAAAAACATTGTAACTACATTGTTAGAATTCACAATAACTACAAATCATACAAAATTTATGTTGTTAAGATTTACCACAAGGAAAATTCATTAATGACCTTAGAATGAGATTATCCTATAGTTCCAAAGGGGTTTCATCCTCTAATCCTCAAAACCAAAGGGTTTTCATCTTAAATGATCTCCAGTAAATCTAAGGATTTCTATCCTCAAATTTGGTTGCTTGAGCATATGTGCTTGGAATAATTTTGCAAGTATTTTTGTGTAGATATGCATAATAATCTTTGAGTGGATGTGCTCATTCTTGATATCCTTCCAATTAACGATTGGTATATGATTTTTTCAAAATAACATCTAAGATTGCATAAGAAACAAGGTAGTAGAGGATGCAACCACCACATTAATGAAAGCATAGCTATCTTCTACCTCTAGCATTGTGAGTTCATGTGAAACATGACCTTGATATTTAAAAATTGTTTTTGTATAAGGAAATCCCTTATGCAATAGTTGCAACATCAAAATTGGCCATTAATGGAACTCTAGGTTGTGAAATGAGGAAGGTGGGAGTAAATAGTGTGAAAATGTGGAAGTATCAAAGATTTTGGGTTCGAAAAAACTCAAATCTCATGTCACATGTTGACGGTCAAATTTTGGGAATATAGCACACTAGGTACCCAAATAGGAAGATACCCAAAATTTTGATCTAAATGAGGTGACATAGTTTAATATATTGGGGATTAGAGTTTAGGGGTGCCATGTATAAGGTATTTGAGTTAGGTAAAGGTTGAAGCTCCAATATTAAAAGGTAATTCAGTGTAACTGTTGGAGAGTTGGGGTCTAGGATAAAGGTATATTGATAAGGAGGGCAGGTGCAAAAAGATGGGGGGCCAAATCGTGGCCAAAATTTTATAAAAAAATTGATAGGCTATAACACAAGCATGTTATAATGTGCTCGCGTTATGGTTTGGTGTGATCGAGCCTAAGGCTCAGCCACATCAAGCTTATTTTGCGCTCACGTTATAATGCAAGCGCATTATAAGTTATTAAAACAAAAAAATCAAATTTAATTCATTTTTATGTTGACTATTTTTTCTGTTGCCCGTGGCCAAAAACCCTTCTCTTGCACGCTCGCATTCTAGAAGGAAATAATCTTGCATTTTTTTCATCAATTTGTTGTTATTTCGTCGCCAGGATGCCGCCACATTGATGGGGAGGTCGAAGAGGTAAGGATTGTTTTTTTGTTGTTGTGAATTTGTTAGTTTTAGGTTGTTTTTTATATTCATTTTTTGATTTTGTAGGAAATGATAACGATCCTAGAAACCCTCTTGAAAACCCTCCTGAAAATCCTCGACAAGCAGAGCAACAAGAACATGAACAAAATCCTCAAGTTCAACAACCACGACAACAATCTCCTCCGCCAATCCCTCAACATCCTCTTGGCACTCAACAAAATTTAATGGGGGTAATTGAAAACAATAAAAAAATTTGAGGAGTTAATCACGAGGTTGAACGATCCATTAGGTTCAACCATGGAAAGAAGAAGATTTGCAAATTCACTTAAAGAAATTTTAAAACATGTAGATGCAATCAACAAACAACTAAGTGGTTGGCAAGATAGGAAGCAGGTAGCTAAGAATTTTTACCAGGATAAATTATCATATAAAGAAGTAAAAGATGAAAAGATTACAAATTTTTATTTGTGCTATTTATTCACCGACCCACACACAAATAAAAATCTTGACCTCAATGTGAAGAGGTTTCCTATTCATTGTTTCCACCACCAAGGGATTAGGAATTTTTTTTGGGATAGGTGGTACATGGTTTTTGATTACCCACCATCCAACAATTGCGAAGTCCCACAATATTTCCTGAGGAAACTATACTGTGAGTTCATCTTGAACAAAATCCTGAATTATTTTGATATGAGGTACTTCCAGGGGAGAGGTTGGGGTTGGCTCAAGATAGACCTGGTGCACGATAGGATCCTAGGCAGCAAGTGATACAAGCTCTCGCTAGGCCAGATCATGAGCACATTTTTATCCCTTCCATCGCGAAGGAGAGTGTTGAGGTAGACACTTTGCAAGCTATCACCTCTTTGACCCAAAGTGTCATCCAGCATGCTAGTCCTATACTACAGCACCATCCAAGGGATTCTTCAAGTGGTAGTCTTCCATCCCATTTGTGCCAAGCTTGTGAAGTGACTTGTTCATATGACCTCACCAACACTCAGAAGGCTACTACACAAGATACGTTTGTAGCTATGGAGATGGCGAGGGCAACTAACATTTTGAATGAGGTGTATCACATCGATACTCAAGTAAATGTTAGCATGTTCATTGAATTTAATTTATTAAATTTCAATTTTGAAATGGAAGATTAAATAATTTAGTTTTATGATTTTAATAAAATTTCAAGGTCACAGTGTTGATACTGGATACACCATCCCTACACCTGCTTATTACTCCACTACATCTACTATTGAGGTATGAAACTACTAAACAATTATAAATTTATTACATGTTAATAGAATTGTTATATGAATGGTATTCTAATATCTTATTTTGGATGTTGAATAGGCTAATATTGGAGGTTTCGTGGGAACACCTCCCAGTGCTAGTGGAGTTAGACAAACCTTCACATAGGTAATAGAATAAAGAGTTTAACTAATGAATTTTACTTAATATATTTGTGTAGCTTATATTCATATCATTGATTACATTGCATTGCACATCTTTCAAACTCAAAGTATTACTTCACATTCCATAACTAATAACTAAATGTTGATAGATGACAAAATTTCAACTACAATATAGTTGTTTAGAAAATCAACATAAGTAGTGATGCAATTAATTCACATAGCATAAGTAATAACTAGGAGAAATTGCCAATTGCATTTTCTTGGCATGGCATTCCATGAGACCACTTTTTATTGAGGCATCTTTTCAAATAGTTCACTGTCTTATCTATGCTATTGATGCTTGGAAGAAATATATGAAAGAATAATAGTAAGCAATAGCATAGACAAGGCAATGAGTTGTTTTAAAAAATGCCTCAAAGAAATATGGTCTCGTGGTGATGTCCATCACCATGAGACCCAATTTCTTTGAGGCATTTTTTCAAACAGCTCACCACTTCTTCTATGCTACCACATTTTCCATACATGTCTACCAAAGCATTTTATCAAATAGTTCACTTCCTTGTTGCTATGGCTAAAAGCCTAAAAAAAGGTGCTTTCCAACAAACTATGGGTTCTTGGAAAAAAATCTATCAAAGAATAATTGTAAGCAATAGCATAGACAAGGTAGTGAGTAGTTTAAAAAAATTCCTCGAAATGTGGTCTCATGGTGATGGAATGTCATTCCATCACCATGAGACCACATTTCTTAGAGCATTTTTAAAACAACTCTTGTCACTTTTCTATACAATACCATTATTTCCATATTATTTTCGCAATTAAAGTATTCTCATCAAACCACTTGAACTTTGTTGCCATGGCTAAAATCCTAAAAAAAGAAGCCTAACAAACTATGGATGCTTGGAAAAATCTATCAAAGCATAATAGGTAAGCAACAGCATAGGCAAGGAAGTGAGTAGTTTGAAAAATTCTCAAAGAAATGTGGTCTCATGGTGCTGGAATGCCATTCCATCACCATGAGACCACATTTCCTTGAGGTATTTTTTTTCAAATAGTTCATCACCTTTCTATGCTACCACATTTTCCATACATACCACCAGTATTTTAAATCAATCTACTCACCTCCTTTGCCGCTATGGCTAAACCTCAATTAAAAAGCTTCCAACAAACTATGGATGCTTGGAAAAATCTATCAAAGATAATAGTAAGAAATAACATAGACAAGGAATGAGTAGTTTGTACCTCTTCTTCGAATAAATGTGGTCTCATTTACGATGGAAATGCCATTCCATCAAATTCATGAGACCACATTTCTTTGAGGTATTTTTCAAACACCATCCCCTTTCTATGCTACCACCTTTTCCATACATGTCTACCAACGTATTTTATCAAATAGTTCACTTCCTTTCTGCTATGGATAAAAGCCTAAAAAAGATGCTTTCCAACAAACCATGGATGCTTGGAAAAAATCTACCAAAGCACAATAGTAATAAATAGCATAGACAAGGCAATAGTGTATGAGGGTCGTTCTCTAAGAGTCTTCATGGTGATGGAATGACATTCCATCACATGAGACCACATTTCTTGAGGCATTTTTCAAACATCTCAATCACTTTCTAGCTACCACATTTTGCATACATGTCTACCAAAGAATTTTATCAAACTATGGATGCTTTGGAAAAAAATATATTGAAAGCATAATAGTAAGGCTATCATAGTCAAGGTAGTGAGTAGTTTGAAAAAAATGCCTTGAAGAAATACTCTGGCCTCATGGTGATGGAAATGCCACACACATTTGTTTGTGTGATAGGTCAAAATAGAGGGTTAGAAATCAAGCAACAAGTTAAAGAGTGCAAATAAACAACTCAAAACAACCTACACCTCAAGATTAGCCTAAGTTGGAAACAATGCAAGACAAAGCAACGAAATGGAACTTTATACCTTGCGTTGAGTCGATCCTTTGGTTGGCCCTTCGATCTTTGATGTGTATGCTCCTTGGATGGCACAAGATGTGAGATGAGATGAAAATGATGCTTAGAAAACGGAAAATAGCTAAGGTTATGGAGAAACAAAACTCAAGTAAGAGTTTGCCAGGCACAAATGACATCCCAAAATGAGAGAGAGAAAAGAGGGGGTATTTATAGGATTTTGGGAAATCTTAGGGGGAAATTTGACTGCTGAGATTGATTCAATTAAATATCAAGATGTAGGGCTAAGGTGAGTTGAGAACTCACAAGCCCCCCCTCACATCTTGACATGTGGCATGTGAGATAGCCCCTAAAAGGTGAAGGTGGACATGAGGTGGAAGGAGAAGGACATGATGATGGAGAGGGGTACAAAGTACCTTGGATTGGACAAGATCTCCTCATAAAGGAGGTACTTGTCCCATGTGGGTGAGAGGACATGTGAGGAATTAAAAATTCCTCAAATAGTCCCATGGGGAAGAGGGAAGGAATTTAAAATTCCTTAAATGCATTGGGGGATTAAAAGGTGAATTAAAAATTCACATAGGGAAAGGGGATGCCTTGTCAAAAAAGAAAGGCATTTAAGAGGGTTGACTAAGGACACATGCCATAAAGGACATGGGGAAGAGAAAAGGAATTTAATATTCCTTGGAAGGATAAAAGGAATTAAAAATTCTTTGAGAGGTTGATTAGGCTAGTTAGTGAAGGATTAGAGGATGGTTAGGTGGCTAAGAGAGATTAGAGGCCAACTTGCAAAAGTTCGAGGATGTGACACATCCTAATCAAGGATTAGGCATGTGCACATCCCAATGATGGGATTAGAAGAAGGATTAGGATAAGATAAAAATGATGGAGGATGTGACATAAAGGAGATTAAATAAATAACATATTTATTTAATTCAATTGATGGAAGGAGGATTAAAGAGGATAAGGTATTATTGATTAAATACCTTAGGGATTTGCATTCAAATATACACTAAATAATAGTAGTATTACTTAATTAACTAAAACTAAGATGAAAGGGGGATGAATTTCGATAAATTAAGTGTCCAAATTTAGACATCTACAAATAGAAAATGGAATCATCACCATGAGACCCCATTTTTTTTGAGGCATTTTTCAAACACCATTGCCTCTATGCTACCATAGTTATCAGACATGTCTACCAAAGCATTTTATCAAACGGTTCACCGTCTTGTTGCTATGGATAAAAGCCTAAAAATGGTTGCTTTCAAACAAGCTATGGATAGGGAAAATAGTAAGCATAATAGTCAGATATATATAGTTTAATAAGTCCTCAAAATTTTTTTCATTATCTCATACATTATAAGCCATGACATTCATCACTATTGTAGTTTTTGCGATTGAATAATTTGTTGTTTTATTTTCAGATGGTTGAAGCGGATACACCTCCAAATGTTCATAGCGAAATGGAGCTTGGTGTTTCATCTGCTATAGGCTCCTCGATGCCTCTCACAAAGGTATGAGGCATATTACTAAATTTCAATTTACATTTGTTGTTATAGTTGTTAGTTAGTAAAAAATCAAACCATTATTGATTCATAGTTTAATTTCTCTTTAGATGGTTTCTACAGGGATTCAACACACCACATCATGGGCATTTGAATATTTCCCTTGAGGAGAGTGATCATCAGATGGTGGTAAGTGATTATTTTGTTAAATATATAATTTTTTATAATATAATTTCTATATATTAATGTATTTACTTGTTATTGTAATAGATAAGGATTGACCAAGAAATAAACCCTAGGAGGAGCACCAAGAGCACTCCTCGACCTCAGAATAAACGAGTGATAGAATTATCTGATCGACAAGAAAAGGGCAAGAGTTTATTTCGAGAGCATGGAGAGCAATGACTTTTGATTCCAGAGCCCTTTGTTGTATGCCTATATGGCATTTTTGCACATATTTCAAGTATTGCATATATTTGACATTGTATGCCTATATGGATATTTTGTTTATATTTTATACTTATATCGACATATATTGATGTATGCCTACATGGCTATTTGGTTAATACAAATATTTTTTATCGATGGTGTCCATATTTGCACTATAAATGCATGGTTCAATAGATATGAGTTGCGTGTCTTCAAGTGTATAATTTACAAATTACATGTATACTTTGTAAATTATGTGTATTCCAATGTATACTTTTCTACTAATGTGTTTTCATGTGTATACCTTGTATTCATGCATATACTTTGTATTAGTTTGTGTATACTATGTATTCGTGTGTATACTTCAATACTTACGTGTATTTGAGTGCTTATGCTTCCCTTATTCACATGTTTGACTTATTCACATGTATACTTATTAATTGGTTAGCCCTAGCATTGATCGTTGTTGTCCTCCATGGTTTGTCTTAAATATTTATTGATTGATGCTAAACAACTTTATTAATTGATGCTAAAAGCTTTAATATTTCTAGGAATACTAGTAGAGTTACAAATTACAAAATTGCACAAATTGAAAAGAAAAGATTAATTGTAAATAAATGTAATGATTATTAACTTGATAATTGATTAAGAATGAGTATAATATATATCAAGAGATGAACCTTCTAGAATGCCAACTGCCAACTAGAAAATAGGAAAAGAATTCCCAATACTTTGAAAACAATAATCCACCCAAAATTGCAACGGGAGATAAGGAAAATGAACCCACATAGGAATAACTGAATAAAGAATATTTCACCCTTCACAGCTTGGTGAAACCATTGCCAAACTTAGAAGATCTTAAAGATAATGAAGAATTATGATCCATATAATATAGAATTAGTACCCACTTTCACGACTAAAAAATTTTCAACCATGGGCTTATCATGCTTTTTCAAATTTGGTAAGAAGTCTTATTTAAGATCCTTGAGCAATGTATTTCCTAATGCTCCCTTGTTCTTACATATCTCAATTCAGTTTAATTCAAAGAGTTCCATCAAATGCTTTATCTAAAAGCAAAAAACACATTTTCATTTGGTATTCCATGAGATGTTTCATAAAAAGATTCTAGTATATTTAATCTTTTGATTGGAACAACTCAATTAAGAAAATGATACATAATCTTCACAACACTTGCAAAACATAATATTCATAGTAGATGATGAGGAGTTAACTTATTGACACATTATCATACAAATATTTATCTTGAATAGTCTTTAAACCTTTTCACAGCATAATCCTCACAATAAGAATGAATTTTTATGTTCTTAATCCATCACCATATAAACACGTTGAAAGATGTATATTTCAACTTTTTGTAGCACTATTTCTTGTATAGGAAATGGACTTGGGAGAAAGCTTTATAATTTATAATACAAATAAGAAATGGACTTGGGTGAAAACTTTATTTATTACACCAAATAATAAATGTACATGAGAGCATCACTTGTTTCTCTTAGACTCCAATTTTTAAGCATAGTAAATCATTTCAAAGAAAAATTATAAAATGCTTCACAACCTAAGTTGTTAATTGAGGAAAAATAAAATGTTTACAAGTTCCACCATTGTACGCATTTATAATTGGTTGTATATTGTTGTAAGGGAAAGGAGAATAATTAAAAAATGTCTTGCTCTTGCTAGACTTGAGGATGATCATATGCTTTTGGTGTGAAAACTCATACTTCTCAACTGTCGTGTGAATGTTTCTCTTTTTTATTGTTTTGCATGCCATCATAAGGAATCGAGTCGGTTGAATGTAGATCAGAGTGATTCGACATGTTTGGGTGTGAAACAGGACCATTTCTAGCGTAAACATACATATCAGGACACGTTGGAATAGTCTATTTAGTCACACGAGTTGCAGAATGAAAGTTGCACCACTTTGCAACTTTACACTACTTGCATTTGACACTTTTTCTATCAAGTAAAAATTAGACACCACAGGAAAATGACTCCAAGATAACAAAAATAGACATTTTATTGTAGAGGAGCCCAACATGATCCCGTAGGCTCAAAAAGAGAGTTTGTAAGCATCATAGTTTCTGAGTAATAGCTCGTCAAAGATTGCAGTCATTTTGCACTTTGGATCCTTAAGGGATCGAGCTAGTTGAACGTAACTCGGAGTGATTCGGCATGTTTGGGTGTGAAAGAGGACTATGCCTAGTGTAAAAATACCCATCAGGACATGTTGGAATAGTTTGTTTGGTCACATGAGTTGTAGAACGAAAGTTGCACCACTTTGCAACTTTACACTGCTTGCATTTGACAATTTTTCATCAAGTGAAAACTAGACACCACGGGAAAATGACTCCAAGATTAAAAAAAATAAGAGATTTTATTGTAGAGGGGCTCAAAGCAATTTTGTAGGCTTATATGGAGAGTTCATAAGCATCATAGTTTCTGATGAATAGTCTTTCAAAGATTGCAGTTATTTTGCAATTTGGACCCTTAAGGGATCAAGCCAGTTGAACGTAGCTCGAAGTGATTCAGTGTGTTTGGGTGTGAAAGAGGACCATGTACAGCATAAACGTACCCATTTGTGCGTGTTGGAATAGTTCGTTTGGCCACACGATTTGTAGAACGAAAGTTGCACCACTTTACAACTTTACACTGCTTGCATTTGACACTATTTCCATCAATTGAAAACTAGACACCACGAGAAAATGACTCTGAGATAACAAAAACCAAGAGAGGTTATTGTATAGGGGCCCAAAAAAATTTCATAGGCTTAGACAGAAAGTTGTAAGCATCACAGTTTATGAGTAGTAGCCCATCAAAGATTGCTACCCTTTTGCACTTTAGACCCTTAACGGATCGAGTCGATTGAACATAGCTCGAAGTGATTGGGTGTGTTTGGGTGTGAAAGAGGACCATACCTAGTGTAAACATACCCATCCAAATGTGTTGGAACATTTTTTTGGTCACATGAGTTTAATGAAAGTTGCACCACTTTGCAACTTTACACTACTTGCATTTGACACTTTTTACATCAAGAGAAAACTAGACACCACAGGAAAATGACTCTGAGATAACAAAAACCGAAAGAGGTTATTATAGAGGGGCCCAAGGAAATCTCGTAGGCTCAGATGGAGAGTTTGTAAGTGTCAGTGTCACGGTTTTCAAGTAGTAGCCTGTCAAATAATTTTTCCCTTTTGCACTTTGGACCCTTAAGGGATCGAGTTGGTTGAACATAGCTCAGAGTGATTCGGTGTGTTTAGGTGTGAGAGAGGACCATTCCTAGTGTAAATGTACCCATCTAGATGCATCAGAATAGTTTTTTTGCTCACACGAGTTGCAAAATGAAAGTTACACCACTTTGTAACTTACACTGCTTGCATTTGACACTTTTTCCATCAAGTGAAAACTGGACACCACAAGAAAATGACTCCGAGATAACAAAAACTAAGAGGTTACTATAGAGGGTCCCAACGCAATCCCGTAGGCTCATACGAAGATTCGTAAGTGTCACAGTTTCCAAGTAATAGTCCATCAAATATTACTGCCCTTTTGCACTTTGGACCCTTAAGGGATTGAGCCATTTGAACGTAGCTTGAAGCGATTCAGCATGTTTGGGTGTGAAAGACTACCATACCTAGCGTAAACGTACCCATTTGGATGTGTTGCAACAGTCTATTTGGTCACATGAGTTGCAGAATGAAAGTTGTGCCACTTTGCAACTTTACACTGCTTGCAATTGACACTTTTTCCATCAAGTCAAAATTGGACACCACAAAAAATGACCCTGAGATAACAAAAATGAGAGATTTTATTGTAGAGGTTCCCTATGTGATCTCGATACCTCAGACGAAATGCCTGTAATTGACACGGTATCCAAGTAACATTCCATCAAATATTGCTTCCCTTTCGCAATTTGGACTATTAAATGATTATGTTGCATGAATTATAAATGTTTGAGGGTAGCAATAAATTTCAAAATTTGAGTAATTATCATTACATATGTTTATGTGAATAGATGGTATGCTATATTGATATCGATATATAATCATTAGGTTGATTTTTTTTAATAAATGAAGTTTTTATAATAAGTTAGTCAATTGGTGCTAGTTATAATAGGACGAAAATAAAAGAAGAAAAAGAATGATTGGTAACCATCAATGGTTATTACACTCACTATATTAATAATATGATGTTTACAATAAAATGAGATTTATTTGGCAGTCCTAATTCTTGTGTTTTTGCTCAATTGTCTAATATGCTTCATACACCATTCTAAAACCCAAGTGCTTGTACTTGTAGGCACAATGCTTTCTCAAAACTATCAAGTGGTAATACAAAATCATGAGAAAAAAAATCAAACTATATGAATTCCAACACCCCACTTAAATCAAATATTGAATCAATGTGCTCCATTTTCATGCACACAAACTCCACTTATAAGATTCTCTCATAATAACCAAAAATATGATTCAAGGATGCCTTAGGCACTTTGTTCTCATAGATATTTTACAATTCCACTCATAAATTCGAGATTCTCTTATAATGTCTACAACATAGACCTACTCATGATGAGGTTAACTTCAAATGAATAACTTGAAATTCCCTCACTAAGCTTCACATGCTCTTTTATAATGGCTTAAAATCAGAATTGAGATTTGTCAAGATCATCAAAATAAGGATGTTGCATTGTTTTTTTGTATGAGATTCTCTTGGATGGCTCATAAATCAACATTTTCTGAAAGAAGACCAACCATTTTTTAGTATTTTATTTACAAATAGACAAAGTAAAAGAAGAAAAAGAAAGAGCATCCAAAATGGAAATGAAATGAAAATAGATGGAAGGCACTTACAGACAACAAATCCACACCATTTGGTTCCAAGTCAAGAACAATAAGGCTTAAATCTTGATGCTTCCATCAAGGATAGGCATGCCAATCTCTCAACTTAGTCACTCCTGGCCATACATCTTCATTGGGAGTTCCAAAATACCTATTGCACACAACAACCTCTCATGAATAGAATAATTTGCTATTTGAGATTCCCTTATAATGTCTACATCATAGGTGCTCATGATGAGGTTAACTTCAAATGAATAACTTGAAATTCCCTCACTAAGATTCACACGCACTTTTATAATGGCTTAAAATCATAATTGAGATTTGTCAAGATCATCAAAATAAGGATGTTGCATTGCTTTTTTGGGTGAGATTCTCTTGGATGGCTCATAAATAAGCATTTTTTGCAAGGGGACACCAATCAATTTTTAGTAGGTTAATTACAAATAGGAAAAGTAAAAGAAGAAAAAGAAAGAGCATCCAAAATGGAAATGAAATGAAACTAGATGGAAGGCACTTATAGAAAAAAAATCCACACCATTTGGTTCCAAGTTAGGAACAACAAGGCTTAAATCTTGATGCTTCCATTGAGGATAGGCATGTCAGTCTCTCAACTTAGTCACTCCTAGCCATACATCTTCATTGGGAGTTCCAAGATACCTATTGCACACAATATCCTCTCATGAATAGAACTTAACCAAACTATTACTTTCCAACCTTTTGGAAACTTGAAACCTATTATAAAAACAACATAATTTAATCTTCCACTTAGTTTACTAATCTATTAAGAATATCCTACATCATTTTTTTTGCATATTTTTGAGAAAAAATAAAATACTATTCAACTCTATAGCCTTTGCCACAGTTCTAAACATAAAGTGTGCTACATTTGCAAGTCTGATAACTTCATCAATCACCTACATACATGATATAAACATTAGATGATAGCATTTGCATCATAGCATTGGCATCATACAAATTAATGTGCATACAAGTATAAATTAATAAGAACCAATACACATACCTACAAATTAATCCAATGAACCATCTGGGTCTACTCTACTCTTTGTCAAGTATTGCCTTATGGTCAAACTCATGGACCTTCCACAAGGTCTTTTTCAAAGGTCTACCCCCATATTTGGTCAAACAAACATTGGATACCAAGGTTCAAGTAATGAAGAATCTTCCAATGTCTCACAAGTCCCAAAACAACCAATATTTAACACTCTTATGTGGGTACCTTCTAATCCAATTCCAAGAATAACAACTGATCCATAGGGTATTCATGTTTTCCATCTATAACTCGGTCCTCTAATTTCTTTTTGGAACTAGATATATCCGGTTGAACTAGATCTGATATGTGTCAAGTCAACCGAGGAATCATTTGTGTTAGTTCCACTGTTGGGGGGTGTCGTGTGAAGTGGCTATATAACTTACACCATTTCAACCCTTTGACTCACAATCATTCCAGGCTTGCATTGTACATGAAGAACAAAAGCATGCCATCTTCATGTATTTATACTCCATGAACCTGCATTTGAGCTAGGAAAGAGTGTAGCTCACTCGATCCTATTAGTGTACAACAATCCTCATATGATGCAATGTTAGTATCATCCATCAACCAAAAAAATCTATGAACTGAAGATGTACCTTCATTACCTGGACCCATCGAAGCATTACACCACTGATGATTCATTTTGCATCATATCAACTTTGCATTATCTTATACTTTAACTCTTCTCATGCTAATGCTCTTTTCACACATGCTCTTGCACCATCATTCTCCCCCTTTCCCTGCCTGACCTCACAAAAGTTTCACATATGCTAAACACCTGTAATGACATGCATCTTGGTCAACCATTAGAACATGCATGATCTCTTGAACTGTGCTACACAGTTATCAGACCATATTATATGTCGACCATATGTTATGCCCCTTTGAGCCAAATCATTGTAGAACATCTAGAATCAACCTTGCATGAACTCTGGAGAATGTATGTGATCATCACTAATATAAAAGGGATACTCCCTCAATACCTTCATTTGGTCCTCTATACTATCAATTGCATGAATGATTGCTATGTGTACAAATATCAAAACCTGTTTGGAGTTGTAATATTGTGACTGCACCTCATGTTGTGGCTGTAGAGTGTAGTTCTCTACAAAGTTGACCACTGAAACTATGCTACCAACTGGAAAGGTTTCCTTGCATAACTTGAATTGCGTGTCCAACCTTCGGGCTCTATGGGTATGCCTTGCATACTCATAGAAAATATTTTTACAAAACATAGACATAAACTAATACACTAGAATCTTCTAATAACCAAATCACACTTTTTTGCTTGATTACCATCTTTTGTAATGTATGCCACTTTTTTATACTTCTTGAACTCTACTAGTTTTTGTCCCACCTCATGTGTTTTTTCCATATATTGACATACTGGCATATGCTGCAAGCCACTGCAACACTGACATGAACCATCCAAGCATAGTTTCCTATAGAATATTTGGCCATCCTCTATTTCACATAATTTTTTTTATAAGAACTCTCTTGAAGATGTTGGTGGGGCTTGTATGTCACAATCCCGCAAAACATCGTTAGTATACAAATCTAAACATATAGAATGATAAACATCATAATGGTTAGAAAATTCAATATGTAATATACAACAAGTAGCTTGTGTGTGTGATTTATCTTGACATAAAAAGGTTTAATCATTTCAAAATATCTTTGAAAAAATTTAATTTGAGGATAATCCTATTAAAATTTATGAAAAAATTGGGTTTGAGTCGTATCCAAAAAATCCTTTGAATGTGGCTCATAGTTCCGAATACCAATTCCCCTTCTTGCCACATCCCTTTGATTTAGAGATGGCCTTGTGTTATTCTTCCAATACTCTTCAATTAGTGTTCTCAATGCTTCAACATTTGGTTTATCTTTTCGTGGGAGTCTCCCCAAGAATGCCCATAATTCATTTGAATTAGTTCCCTCAATTCTTTGCCACCTTTGAATGGCTCTTGATAAAGTTTTTCTATTAATTTTCATTTTTTCACTCGTCTTTCTAATGAGACGAGATATCCTTGTTTGAATACTTACCAAATTCAATGTAATGACATGTTGGGTGACATTACTATCCTTTGAGCATGAGGTCTTACCTACACTCTCATAAGCATCTATTATATTCCTCACAATAGTGTTTTCACTTGAAGCATTCGATGTTCTCAACCCAAGAATCTTCATGATGTTTCTATACTTTAGACCTCACATCATTTCAACAAATATTTGACATCTTGCAGTCTCATTTAGCCTTTCAAAGAACAATTTCCAATTATGTAGCCTTTGCTTCTTCTTTCTTCAAGCTCCTCAACAATTTGACTTTTTCAAAAGCTTGTTCCCCTCCAAACTTAATTGTATATCACTCTTCAATGGAATTCAAACTTGAATTGATATTATATGCCTTTCAACATGAAAACTTTTCTATTTCATGCAAAGGTGGTGGAAAGATCATGAAAAAGGTGATGGAATGTGAAAAACTTACATGCACACTTCACAAAATCATCAAAAAGCTTTTTTTGTTGGAACACACGCAAAACCAGGAGAATATGCAGAATGTGGGCCTTGCGATCACGGGCATATTGTGTTTTTAACTATTTTTAGAGCAAGACAAAATTTTCTCGCGTTATAATGTAGATGCATTATGTCTTGCTAAAATAACAACCATATCTCTACTACTTCAAAACATGCTCACGTTATGAGAAAGTTGATTTTTTATGTTTTTTTTCTCTCTTTCTCTCTATACCCTACCCTCTACCCTCTACTCTGTATCTCCCTCCCTCTCTCTCTCAAGTCTCTCCCTCGTACCCCCTCTCCCTCTCTGAATTCTCTCACTCACTCCTATCTATATCCCCTCTACCCTCTATACTTAACTATCTCTCTCTCTCTCTCCTCTCTCAAGTCTCTCTCTCTCTCACTCATTCCTCTCTCTCTCAAGTATCTCCCTCACACCCCCTCTCCCTCTCTCAGGTCTCTCTCTCACTCATTCCCTTTATCTCTCTCTCAAGCCTCCTCCTACCCCCTCTCCCTCTCTTAGGTCTCTCTCTATCTCACTCACTCCCTCTATCTCTCTCCCCTCTACCCTTAACCTTAAACTCTCAACCCTCAACCCTTAAACCCTCTACCCTCAACCCTTAAAACCTAATCCCTCAACCCCTATAGGGTGAAATCACAATACTGTGTCTCACTTTTTTCCCAAGATGGACATTTACATCAACATTTTTAATTGAATCTCCATCTTCTAAAACCTATAGCAGCTAAACCATTAAGAATTTGAAGATGATGTGAACTAGTGATTTGTGGAAATTTGTGTGTAGATTCTAAATATATTTTTTTTTTTTTAAATTCTGAAATAAACTCATGAATCTTTCAACATCTCCTTTAATAACTAGTTTTAGACATAAAACAACATTTTCAGAAAGTAATGTTTTTTGTCGTACAACATAACTTTTTTTCTATAAAGGATTAAATTCTAATTTTTGAAATATATATTCTCAACATCAATATATATGGAAAGGATATTTTTTCATAATTTTTTGTTCCATTTTTAAAAAAAATTAATTTCTTAAGTCACCGTAACTATAATTTTTACATATGTGTGTGTCATACAGCCTAACTTTTTGTGTATATATCAAAATACAATTTTGCTCTTTTGGGTGAAACAAGGACATCAATACCTAGGTAATGGGTATTTTTTGAAAATTTTTAACAATGGTTTACTATTTTTCCATGGTTTACTATTTTTCCACCTTTGCAAAACAAAGAGCTTCATGTTTAGAAAAAAACCTATGTTTAGTATAAATTGAAAATTAAATACATGATAAAATGAAAATATGTCAAACCTATACTTGTTGGAAATCTCATTTTCAGGGCTAAAATATTGCAAAATATAATTTTTAAATGATGTTATTTAATCCCTCAAAAGGTAAAGAAAAAGTGGTTTTTTTCTAGCATTTTAATAGTTGTGAAGGAAACTCCATTATGGGTATGATTTAATACTAGATGGGTTCTATCAAGGGGGTATAATCTAAGGGGGTATTATCTACCCCTATTCAATTAAAAACCTTTATATGGAGCCTCTCAATACTTAAATCATTAGTTTTTCAAAAGACAATGATTTCAGTCAAAAATCAGCACATCCCAAAAGTGAGACACAGTATTGTGGCAACACCCTATACCCTCTACCCTATACATTGGACCATAAACTCTCAAACCCTAAACCCTTAAACCCTCTACCCTCTACCCTCTACCCTAATTCCTCAACCCTATAC
>VDFB02000003.1:472639722-472668571 GCA_007258455.2 Sequoia sempervirens | reverse complement strand
TTTAGAAATTTATACAATATTCATGATATTAATTCTCATGATACGACCCTCTGATGTAAGAGCATCTAGCTAGATTGGCAATCAACATCAACCAAAAAAAAAAGTATTTTATTATGTGTTTATTTTTTCAATTTTGGTGTGGTTTGGAGATTCAAGAGCATTGTGTGGAGTGCTTGAAGCATGAAATATTCATTTACTAATACTTGGAATTTATTTCAAAACTCAGAGGTAAATAGTGTGTTTAATGTGATTTTGAAATTATTGTATTATATAAAGTCTTGAAGGGTTTAAGTGGTGTATTGACATGGTAGAAGGAACTTGAAAATAAGAATTAATATTCATTTTATCAATATGGATTCCTATAAAAGTTTAATAATGCAAGTGACCTTTGACATTCCATTGGGTGCTTAAAATGGAGGAAAAGATAGTGATTTTTGGAAAAATAATGAATGACTCTTCAATTACCAAAGGATCATGTATTGGTTTTGTATTTTCTTCATTTTCCAAAGGAATCTACATCAACAAGGTGTTTGATATGGTAAAGAAACATTAACAACACATTTTGGAAGAAAAACTATGTCTTTATTTCATTCTTTGTGAACGAATTTCAGAGGTCAGGTTGAGGGAAATGAAAGAGAAGATTTGGGTGCCACTTTTTGGTGCTTTTTAAGGGTATATAAACATATCAAATAAAGACTTTAATGGTGTAAAAATTCAGCAATCAATAGAAGAAAGGTTGGAGAAAGAACTTGCAGGTTGCTCATGAGAGTTGTACAAGAAAGAGTGTAGAAAATTAGCTTGTGAAGAGAAGAGGAATAGAAGAAGAAAAAAAAGTAAATTATACAGGACTTTTGTAGGTGTTCAAGGCAACCATGAGAGATGCATACTGAAGAGAAAATTCAAATTTCAGAGGATGAGTGAAGTCAAGAAGGTTTGAAGACTTGCATAGACAAGATGTGTCTAGAAAAGCTTGTAGAATTTTATTCAATGTTGAATCCTCCAAATATGTACAATTAATTTTGATGAATTTTCATGTATGAATGTTATGAAGGTTGAGATAAAGATATGTTTCAGATTCTTTTTCCATTTATATGTTAATGTGGATTGAATGACATGTTAAGGCTGCAAGATTAGGTAGTTTGATAAGACCCTCCGATCTTGACTGCATTACCCTCTAATTTATCACTTTATTTATTGCTTAGGTAAAACAAATGAGTGGATTAGAAATTTTCAATCTAGTTCAATTACAAGATGAAATCAACTTGGTGAGTTCCTATTCAATATTTTTGAGAGAGGATAGACGCCAATTCACTTATCTAATATCTCATCAAAATCAAGAAATATTTTTTATAATGGATGGATGATTTTAACTAATGATTTGACAAGGCATGGAAACTTTAAAGGCCTTTAGTCATTTTTTTACTACCTTTATGTTTTGTATTTAATTATTTTTTAAGACCTCTAAATTTTTAATTTTTTGTCATGATGCAAATTTAGGAGGTTAGATTCCTCCTCACTCATATGATTTGATTTGGCCATTATGACTGATATAAATCTTATAGGAGCTATAAAATTACACCCTTTACCTAAAAATATCAATTTATCAAGAGAATACTCCTTCCCAAGCTACTTAAATCACTACCAACCCCTTTATTGAGTTTATAATCTTGAAGAATGTATTGAAATGAAAATTTTGATAGGATATTTTTCTCATGAGCTTAGTAAGTTAATAAATCAATGCATAGACCAAATTAATTTGAATCTCATATTTCAGAACCCTAAAAATTAACAACATGCATCCTACTATAGCCTATGAGAACCCCCTCTCCTCATTCACAAAAAAAGATCAATCACTTTGAAATTTGTGCTTCTCACACTCCTATTGTTTTTAAGCCAAAATTTCAATCAATGGAGGTCCCAAATCAACTTTCTATCAACTTGATATAAAAAAGGAATGTCATCAAAACTCAAATATAATCAATGATAGACTAAAACCGAGGTAGATCATGGGATGGATTTAATATTCAATTAAAAAAAAAGTTTAGTTTGATTCTTGTGTCATCTAGGGCATAAATTTATGAAAGGCATAGTGGATATTTGCACAAGGCCTACAAATAGTGAGATGAGTAAAATCAAATGCAACTATTTTAGAAAAAAAAAGTTAAAATTTCTATAGGACTACAAATAATAATTATAGACTTCTATAGAAACTATTCATGTTGCTACAAGAGTTGTGAGTGGGTAACAAGATTGTAGTCTACTACAAAAGCTATAAAAAATGACATGAATTATAGCTTTCATGTTGTAAGAACTATAGAAAAAATGCTAAAAAAATATTTAAAAAATAAATAAGTTACAATAAGAAATAATAATCATGATTTCATTACATAATTAATAATACAAATAATCTACCCTTTCTAGATGTTTCTTCAAAATAGATGCTACTATGTTTAGCCTTTCATGCATTAGGATCTAATCACATAACCATAGCTTAAGAACTATAATACATACAAATTGAAATCAAATAATAGAATGGATAGAAATACAAGAGATCATTGCCAATACTTCTTGATAGTGAGACCACCTCTCTCTTGATATGGGAATGATCTACTACAAAGATCCTTTCAAAATGTGATTGACAACTATAACATAGAATCTTTAAGAAAATATTACATTCTCCTCTACTTGAGCTATTACATTTCCCTTCTTGTGTCATTTCTTACACATTTATATAAGAAATGAGTAACAAATTTATTAAATTTGCATGGCTCACGATTTTGAATATCTCCACTAAACCATCTTACAAATGAGAAGATCAAGGAAACAAATATTTTCTTGATATAGCTGAGTTTTATATATCATGGAAAAACCTTGAAAAGAGTTTTATCATTGATGATGTTTTATTTTTTTCATTTAACCAAATGTAGATTATTGGCATGAATAACAACCATATGAATATCAATACTTTTCCTTTATTTTTGACCACCCATATTTGTAGATTATTTGCTTGGTGTTAACAATAGTTATAGCTGCATAATGTCAACAAATACTAATAAATATAATCAAATATTTTTTTTCTCTTATTTTACCTATAACTCTATCAAAAATTTCTTATTTTGATAAATAATCATATGCAATGAAAGTAGTAAAAAGGTATGATATGATATGAAAATGGATTGCACATGTGATCATTATGGTATAGGAAAAAGGCTATAATATGGGATAAATGAGACATAATGAACCCCATTAATCAACATCCAGTGAAGAAGGTTGTTACTATTCTAAAACTATTTTTAGAAGATCATGAGCATCATACCCATGGGAAAAGAATATGATTATGCACAATATTGGACACTTCAAATTTTGGTTCTTTTGAATATTTTTCTCATGCTTTGAGATAGAGAAGAGTGAAATGGAACTATTGTATGACAAAAAAATTAATTGCAAATAAATTTTGCATAGTATCACTTAGAGGTCTAGACTAAAATGAGGGAGAGGCTAAAGAATACTTAGATGATGATAATTTCTTCGTTGTGAACTAGAAGTTGAAATTTTCTTAAATGATGATGAAAATTCCTTATCATCTTTAGAGGAGTTTTGACGATAAATTATTGAAGAACCTACAAAGAGGCACAACAAGATGTGGCACACTAAGTGCTATAATTTAGAATTACTAAGGATCCTACACTTGAAAATATAATGCTTTCATCACTATAATTCATTTCTAAGTTAACTAGGTTTTTGAGCAATAGTAATGTTGCAATTGTGCTAGTGATTATTTGAATGTAAAGTGTCTTTTATCCATGTGTAACAATGTTATTGTTTAATATGGTTGGAGGATTTTGTTACTTCATTATAAATAGTTTCATCCCAATTTCACTACAAACAACGATTGATAGCTTTAAAGAATGTGTGTGATTTTTTCAAATAAAGGTTATTTTCATTGCCATTAGTTGTAATCTAGTTATATCACATATTTCAATAAGACATGTGCTTCACAACTAATTAAAAAAATCATGAATTAATAGTATGTTTAATACTTTTTTTTGAAATATTATTTTAACTAAATTTTTAAAATAAATATTATATAAAATTAATTTCATTTTATAATACAATTTCTCAAAAAAATTTATTAAAAAACAATTAATAATACAAAATAAATTATTATATTTTCCTTTACAAAATAGAACATACTTTAAGCTTACTTATTTACCTTATACATTTCTTGGTACCGGGGGGTGGGAGATAGGCAGGGCCCTTGGTGGTGGGTGAAGCCCTGGTTAGTGGTCAGACCTAGAGAGGTTTGTACTTCACGGGCTAAGGAGTCACCGAGCCAACATATTCTTGTTCACCAACGGGGTTGGGGCCTTGGGTGGTGGGATTTTGAGGATTATAGTTGTCCCAGCAAGAAACATCCATTTTATAAGTTATGATGGCCAAGTAGGGAGGAAGGCAACAAGGAGAAAATAGGGTGAAGCTTGAGGAAGTGACCTCATCCCCAATTTAATCATTCAACAATAGCATCCCAATAGATTTGAACCTTGATGACAAAAACAACACCATAACTTAACAGCAGCAGCTATCCAGCCTCTGTAAATGCATAGGGCATGGATATGTTGCATCATGCCCATCCATGTAGTTCTGCTAGTCTCGTACAGTGGGATCATATTTTAACTCAGAGTATTTTAGGTACAGGTTTCTTTTTCAACTCAGAGAAAGGGAAATTAATGTCACACAGACATATTTAGTTAATTTATTTCAACTTATTTAATAATTTATTTCAATTTATTTAAATAATTTACTCCAACTTATTTAATAATTTATTTGAATTTATTTATATAATTTATTTAAACTTATTTACACTTATTTATTTAAACTTATTAAAATAATTTATTTAAACTTATTTAACTTTGATTTAAATGCATTTATTTATTTAAATAAGTTTAAATGATTTATTTATTTAAATAAGTTTAAATAAATAAACTTAAATAAGTTTAATTAAATTATTTATTTAAACTTATTTATATAATTTATTTTACATTTAAATAATTTATTTAAATTTAATTAAATAAATAAATTTTTATTTAAATTTATTTATTTAAATAAGTTTAAATTAGTTTAAATAGACTAAGTAGATAGGTTTACTATCATCCACTTTATGACCAAGCCATTAGATTTCTATTAGAGATTCAAATAGGGTAACTCTTGATCATCCAATTTGTCAATATTTAAGAAAACTAAATGTTACAAAATAAGTAGTATGATTATTTTGTAATGATCTATTTAATTTTATAATTAGGAGATAACTATGAAATTCAATTTTAATTAGCAAGTGAAAGCATTGAAGTAAAATATTGAACAACCTATATTTTATCATGTGGCACAAGATCAATGATCATACGCCTTCTACCAAACTATTAATGTGAATATAAACACCTACTTGATGCTCTAATACCATTGATTATCTATATTATCTAACATAATAATATTCATTTAGATTTTGATGACTACACTTAAATACAAAATTATGTATAACACTAAATTTTCAAAAAAATTGACTTTGAACCTCCTAAATGTACCTTATTCACCAGATTGTAATAGAAGATTCCTTTCTATATATCATCATCATTAATAATATGAAATGTATATTATTTAAATTTAACTTACTTAATATGTATACAACTTTGTTAGTTTTATCATTAACATATTTTTCCCTCACCATACATAACATAATAATAGAATGGTATTTTTAAAGGAAAATAAACATCCATTGAAGTTAATCTTCTCTAATTAAATAGGATGTTTCAAAATAAGAATAAAAAAATCATATTAAATAGTGGTAGTTTGAAAAGTATATTTTTTGATAAATGGTAATAAACAAATATATTAATATAAATATAAATAATTATAAAGCTTACAAGAAAAATGATTATTTTATATAATGTTATTGAATTGTGTTGATATTTTCATAGGAAATTGGTCCAATTTATCACTAAAAGATATTGTAAGATACGTTAGATCTATTCTTTTCTAATAGTTAATTCTATAGATATAGATCAAATTGTATCTATATTAACTAAGAATTCTATATACTTGTATTTTTTACCTTTCCTAATTTACTTTCACTTTTATTTTTATAAATATCTTAGGGATAGAGGTATTTATAAATACCTGTTTTTTCAAAAAAATGACAAAATTATATTAAGAAAATGAATAATTTATTTGAACTTATTTAAATAATCTACTAAAACTTATTTAAATAAATAAATAAATTATTTAAACTTATTTAAACAAATAAATTATTTAAACGTATTCAAACAAATAAATTATTTTAACTTATTTAAGTTTATTTATTTAAACTTAGTTCAAATAAATTATTTAAATAAGTTTTAATAAATTATTTAAATAAATTCAAATACATTATTTAAACAAGTGCCACATAGTGGCCAATACTTGCCCTTGTAGTATTCTAATTAGATATTTGTAGAGTTGGAATAAAAATAAATGTAAGTTTAATTAATGTGAATAAAATTAAATGTATTTTAGTTTTGACTCTTGTATTTTGTGTTTTGTTTGATTAATAGCGTTGGTTTTTTTATATGTTTTGATTATGTAATGTAAATATCTTATTTGATGTTAAATATTTGAAAATAAAATAAATTGGAATAAATATTTATTGTTTGGTGTTATTTTTAAAAAAAAAAAAATTAAAGTTGAATACATTTGAATATTTATATAATGAACCCATTATTGAGAGAGGAAAGTAGTTTATGAATTATTTGTACTAGACATAACTATGACTAATAAAGTTGAAGTTGAGTTTGTTCTTTAGAATACATATTTGCTAAACATTAAATAATCAAATGATTTATTATTAAAAATAATTCTTAGATTGATTCTAGTTCATTTTGAATTTGATAGTGAAATCTTCATATTATAGTTGAAGTTAAAATAAATTATTTAAATAAATTCAAATAAATTATTAAATAAGTTCAAATAAAATATTAAATTAATTAAAATTACTTTCCGTTTTTGTCACTTCATAGAGCAACATGTACTTGGGATACTATCAGTTAAAACATTCACTGACTCTACGAAACTGCAGCTCCACATGGATGAGCATGTTTCAATAGTTGTGATAGTAGTTGTTTATATAATGTCCAATATTTTAATCAATATTGGACCAATAGTTGTGACTTTAAAGTTGTTAGTGTTGATGACGACTACCCATAATTAAACAAAATGTATTCCTTTGATCTAAAAAGCAACCAATCATGTGATTCCACATCAGTGCTCAATAAAACACGCTGTGAATGCACAAGTATTGGTCTTACGTTTTTTTTGGGCCTTTTTGGACACCTTGACAAAAAGCATTGTGATGTGGCATCATATTTGATGATGTGGCCTTGAAACCTTAGTTATAAGTAGAGGACTTGCCAAGTAAGCTGCTGTAAAAAATTGGGAGTGATTTGAAATTTGCACGTAGGATAATTAGAAGCACGAAGTTAGGGTGCACAACTACTGGGTCCTCTCCCCTAATTCTTTTGTTTTATTTTTGAAACTTTTTCCCTTTGTGAAATCAGCGCCCTGCCACCAAAAGTATTTGGAGCAGTATTTACGCCCGTCAACATTAATAACACCATACGCACCACTGAAGAATAGAGGTAAATTGAAGAAAAGAATCCCTCTTGCTGGACACCATTCTGTCATTGTGAAAATTAGAGAATTCTGTTACAGCACTGCAAGATGAGCTCTGTAGAAAAACAAAAAAGAAGAAGAAAAAAAAAGATGAGCTCTGTACAGGCTTTTTCAAAGGAAATTGAGGTTCCCGAAGAAGCAAGGGGACTGGTCATTGGGAAAGGAGGACGACGGATCCAAACATTTCGACAATCTGCAGGCATCTCTTATGTTGATCTTCTGTCTGGCAAATTTCAAATTAGCGGCGATTCCAAAGAAGCTGTGCAGAGGGTCATTACTGACGTTGAACGTCTGATAAGCCGTGCTGTTGCTAGCAAATGCACGGGATACTTCCCTCAATTTTACAGCACTTGTTTTTGTAAAGCTGTTGAGAAACCCCTGCTTTCCGTAGACAAAGCCTCCTTCGAAATCTATACAGGTGAGATTTCATACACTCCTGAGAACGACAGACAGCATTTGTGTTTCAAGAGTGGGGAAGAGACGACATCAGCTTCGTCTTCTTCTGATGATAATCTAGCGGCTGCATTTTCCAGCCAGATGTCATTTTACACAGATTTTCTCCCGCATTGGGACATTTCAGCTTATAAATCAGATGTGTTATCGTGCTTTGAAGATCAGGACATGATGCGGAACGTCAAGATGACCGTCAGATTCGGCAAAAATCTCTTCCACGGCCGCGGCTGCCAGGAACTGTTGGACGGGGGTTTTGTTTCGCTATCCAATTTACAGCAAATTTTCAATAAAAAGCTCTTAAAACGTGTATTCTCCAACGCTTGTTCAGAAGGCGCCGTAAATAATGTTAAGCTTTACCTGGAAAGGCTTATCTACGTGAAGGTTTCCTCCCGGACGAAAATCAGTATTCATGTCGCAGAGCGGGGAGAGAAGCCGCTCCGGCGGTTTAATATCTCTGTGCGTTGCATCGGAGAGCAAGGGGTCGTGCACAACACTGAAGTGCAACGAATTCTTTGTTCAAAGGACTATTTCCAGGTGCTCACAGAGATGAAATATTAAGAATTTTGTCTTTGATGGTTTTAAGGATTTTTAAAGAATGTGCTTATTTTGCGCAGGTGCTGGATGTGGATTTGGAAGCATCTGCTGAAGATGTTCAGAAAGCCTATCGAAAATGTCTGTTGAAGATCGAGTTTCATGCAGGCGATTTGGCCGCCGCCGAAAAGGCCAGGAAATCGGCCAATAAAGCCTACGATTGCTTGATGGATGCTCTGCAGCGAGAAAAGTATCTCAAGAATTTTTATTCGCCTAGTCAGTTAAATCCATTCGCTCCTCTTTGTCTCTCTCCTGTGAAGGCGGAGATAAGCAGGGTTCGGAAGGAGCCGAGGAGACACGGTTTCGTCAGCTTCTGTAGAGAGGGGCAAGATGCAATTGATTTCAGGCTTGGGGTTATGTCGCACGAGACAGAGATGGAGATACAGCAGGATATGATTAAATGGGTGGAAGATGCATGGGCGAATCGAACTCCCGACCACCGGCTTGTTTTCAATACCGCCAGTCGGTATGAAGTTACGAATATTCGGTATAAAGAGGCGGAGACGTATGTGACGGAGGACTTTAAGTTCCGTATGGCAAATCTAAGCGAAGTCGAGGGCGAAACGGAACGGAAGAGACGGGAGTGCGCTCTCTCCAGTCGGTGGTCGAAATGGAACGATGGAATCGCTGATAACATGGATTCCATGGTGACCAATGACGTGGTTAACCTGGTCAAGGAAGCTTTCAAGTTCAGTCAACTCATGAGCCCACGTTAATTATAAGCGGTATTTCTAGTTCGGAGGTTTGGAGGTATGGAGCTTGACAGTTTGTAGCCTCTTTTCAAGTTTGAACATTATTATTAATTATAATTTAGGTGGCAAACTTCTTGTGTTTATATTATACCTACGTGGAAATTCTCGCAATGTAACTTCAAAGTCTTTAAAAAGTATTGTTATCGATTTTCTTTACAAATGAAATCTAAATTTTCATTAGTTAAATATTTGGTTGTTAAAAGTATTTTAAACTTTCATATATATATATGAAAATCCTCAAAAATCATTAGTTCACATCATTTTCAAATTCTTAACGATTAAGCTGTTATAAGTATTAGAAAGTGAAATTTTGGTAAAAAATGTTGATTTTAATGTTTCACTTTGACCAAAAAGTAGGTTCAACACTATTGTGGAGTCACCCATGTTCTATTATTGCTGCATAGATTAAATTGAATCCTCTTTAGATCCTCCTACATTCTTTGAGTAGTAATGACATGACCAAAGAATAAAACCTTTGTGTTCCCAAACTCACAATTAAATTATTTTTCAAAGAGAGCTTGTTTCTTTAGAATCCCAAGGATCAAATTTAGGTGCACCATACGTGTTAGGAATAGTGTTGTAACCTTGCACAAAAAATAATAATTTAATTTTGTAAAATAAATATTTATTTATGGTGTATCTTTAGTGATGTGTTTAGTCATATTAAATATTTATTTGGGTCCACTTATAAAGTTGTATTTAACATTGGTTAGATGTTTTATGTGTGGGTTGCACATAGAAAAATATTTAATATTGGAAAATTTGTACCAAAAAGTAAATGTGAGGTCAATGATTTTGTGTACTCATGGTTTTAAGGCTCATGATTTTACCTTACCACTTGGTTGTTTTGTGTGAGATTGATTCTATAAAAGCAAGCACATGTTTGGTGGTTGATATTGGTTGGTGGGCTAGTTAGTTATTTGGCTTTGTTGTGAGCTCTCTTTTGAAGAGTGCATATGTGAAAGATGGCATGGTATGTCTATATACATGCTTGGACACATGAATGATACATTGGAGGAGCTTGATGTCTTAAAATTATTCATGGATCTAATATGTAAGTGTATTATAATGTAAATTTTATTACTAAATAATACACTAAGACTAGATGCTTTTGGAGGTTGGGTTTTTACCTTTAGGGTTTTCCATGGGATTATGTAGGAAATGGTTTGATCAACCTGCATTATTTTATTAAGAATATATGATCCTTCCATTCTTTTTTGCACATCTTCATATCATAAAAAAAATAAAAATAAATTAACTTAATTGTACACTAAATGTTTAATTTACCTTGACTCAAAACGTAGCGAGTGCATTAGTCAAGTTGAAGGGGATGCCTCTAAATGTTTAATTTACCTTGACTCAAAATGTAGCGAGTGCATTAGTCAAGTTGAAGGGGATGCCTCATTAGTCAATGTTTAATGAGGCATTTGCCAACTATTTGGTGGTATTTTGATCCCACATCATTTTTCATGAAGTAAGGAGTGATAAAGTCATGCTTACAACCAATTTATAATATAATGGTATGTTGTAATATTCTATTTTATAATGATCTTAGGGGCATATTATCAAACCCCATACTATGTTGATTTGAAAACTTGGGAATTCCAAAATGAAGACTATAATACTTGCCATATATAATGAGATAGTATGCATTCATTACATCATTAAGCAACTTTTTCTCCAAGTAAATTATCCTTTCCAAGAAGTCATCCTTTCTATTTCCACTCCCATAGTCCCATTAGAGACACTTCCAAAAACCACAAATTTTCCTTCAAATCTATATTATTTATCTTATAGAGAGTCACCCATGGCATACAACCATTGAATACACATAACCATGTCAATTTTATAAACATAGAATTGATCACCTACCTTATGCTTTCCCATGGATAAATTATTTTTTCTAATTATCCAAGAAAATGGTATTATTCAAGTTTATTGGCAATAATAATATTACACCCATCAAAGATTTCAACAATTTCATGTTTTTCTTAATATCCTTCCTTTGCAGTTGTATGGTTAAAACACTAGGCAAAGCTTCTACATTTCTCTTCATGTGTCTCCAATTAATACTGAAATTCCATAATCTTATGGAATGACAAGTTTGAATTATTTCACCTTTCTTGTGATTTTTCCCATGATGTTAACAAATTAGACATGATAAAGCATGAAGTAAAAGATATCTAATAACATAAATATAATCATATCTCTTAGCTCCCTTGATTGAATTAGAGATCTTGGCATCATCACAAACCTTCTTATGGATCCAAATTTTGATACTAAAATTAAATAGAGTTCTCCCTCAAAGTGAACACTCATTAACATAATTATTTAGGATATCAATCCCATATGTTTCTAACTCAATATTTTGAAGATTGGTGGATGCTTCTTGGAAATGAACATATTTTTTGAAACTATATTTTCAAAAAGTGATATTTATGCTCGTTAAATTCACAAGGTCAATATTTTTTTGACTTTCAACCTTGACAATTAATAAGGTTTTATTTTCTAGACAAAGATCCATACCTTTCATTTGCTTGGCAGATTCTTCCAAAATCCACTTCCTTTCCCATTCTTGCAACTTTGAATTTTCTTCTTCCTCATGCTCAACTATCATAATTTCTCATTCACATAAGGGATTTATATAATCCCCATTGAAAGTGATGGATTTAATTTTTTGCAACTCATATTTCTTTTTTCTATACTCCTTCATGGTTTGTTTATTATCCCTTTCTTGCAACTCTAGAAGTGTTCATGCTCCATAATTTTTGCTAAGACCCTTTCTTGTAGGTTTGACTCTGGTATACCTATTTATTTTTTTTGGTTCCATAAACTATTTTTCTAATTCTTTAGAAAAATTTTCTAACTCTTATTTTGAAATCATATCATTTTTTCTTTGATATTTGTGGCTTAACTCCTAAGGTGAACATTATAAAGAAGCAAAGTTTCTTTCTTCTCAAATTATTTCTAGTATATGCATTCATATTATTTGTAAGAATTGGAGGTGTGGTCCTCTATGGGATGTATGATGTCCCTTCTTATGTGATTCTTCCTTTGAGTTGTTCAAATATGGTGTCTTTGGAGATGATTTATATGTTGGTGCTAGTTGTGGCTCTTCTTTTTTGGTATTTGTCCACCTTTTGCTTAAATATCCACTTCAAGCAGTTTGGGCAAGAAAATTCTATGTATATTTTTGAAATGACAAAGTTGCCTTCAAATATTTTGATAGATTTTGGTACCTTGCAAACCTTTAATTAATTTCTTCTACTGATGATCTCAATGTAATTCATTGAAGTGTAGAAAAATAATTTCACTTTGAATCCCTCTAGGTAGAGTTTCATATATATTGAAGGTAGCAACAAGATATGGTAACTACATAACTTATAGGATGAAAAGATCATAGCTTTGATACCAATGCAATAACCCTAATGATTATTTTAAGTAAAAAAATTAGATTTATATATTTTAATTAAAACTTATAAAAAACCCATTTTCTTTATAAATTATACATCAACATTCTTAATACAAATGAATAATTGAGCTAGTGAAGAAAGATAAAATTTAGAAATTTTCTTACTATTTCAATGAATTCTAAGATTATATCAAAATATGTTGTGATAATAGTAGGGAAAATAGTTGTAATAACAAAAAAAACATTGTAACTACATTGTTAGAATTCACAATAACTACAAATCATACAAAATTGATGTTGTTAAGATTTACCACAAGGAAAATTCATTAATGACCTTAGAATGAGATTATCCTATAGTTCCAAAGGGTTTCATCCTCTAATCCTCAAAACCAAAAGGTTTTCATCTTAAATGATCTCCAGTAAATCTAAGGATTTCTATCCTCAAATTTGGTCGCTTGAGCATATGTGGTTGGAATAATTTTGCAAGTATTTTTGTGTAGATATGCATAATAATCTTTGAGTGGATGTTCTCATTCTTGATATCCTTCCAATTAACGATTGGTATACGATTTTTCCAAAATAACATCTAAGATTGCATAAGAAACAAGGTAGTAGAGGATGCAACCACCACATTAATGAAAGCATGGCTATCTTCTACCTCTAGCATTGTGAGTTCATGTGAAACATGACCTTGATATTTAAAAATTATTTTTGTATAAGGAAATCCCTTATGCAATAGTTGCAACATCAAAATTGGCCATTAATGGAACTCTAGGTTGTGAAATGAGGAAGGTGGGAGTAAATAGTGTGAAAATGTGGAAGTATCAAAGATTTTGGGTTGGAAAAAACTCAAATCTCATGTCACATGTTGAGGGTCAAATTTTGGGAGTATAGCACACTAGGTACCCAAATAGGAAGATACCCAAACTTTTGATCTAAATGAGGTGACATAGTTTAATATATTGGGGATTAGAGTTTAGGGGTGCCATGTATAAGGTATTTGAGTTAGGTAAAGGTTGAAGCTCCAATATTAAAAGGTAATTCAGTGTAACTGTTGGGGAGTTAGGGTCTAGGATAAAGGTATATTGATAAGGAGGGTGGGTGTAAAAAGATGGGGGGCCAAATTGTGGCCAAAATTTTATAAAAAAATTGATAGGCTATAACACAAGCATGTTATAATGTGCTCGCATTATGGCTTGGTGTGATCGAGCCTAAGGCTCAGCCACATCAAGCCTATTTTGCGCTCACGTTATAATGCAAGCACATTATAAGTTATTAAAACAAAAAAATCAAATTTAATTCATTTTTATGTTGACTATTTTTTTTGTTGCCTGCAGCCAAAAACCCTTCTCTTGCGCGCTCGTATTCTAGGAGGAAATAATCTTGCATTTTTTTCATCAATTTGTTGTTATTTCGTCACTAGGATGCCGCCACATTGACGAGGAGGTCAAAGAGGTAAGGATTGTTTTTTTTTGTTGTGAATTTGTTAGTTTTAGGTTGTTTTTTATATTCATTTTTTTTATTTTGTAGGAAATGATAACGATCCTAGAAATCCTCTTGAAAATCCTCCTGAAAATCCTCGACAAGCAGAGCAACAAGAACATGAACAAAATCCTCAAGTTCAAAAACCATGACAATAATCTCCTCCACCAATCCCTCAACATCCTCTTGGCACTCAACAAAATTTAATGGGGGTAATTGAAAACAATAAAAAAAATTGAGGAGTTAATCACATGGTTGAACGATCCATTAGGTTCAACCATGAAAAGAAGAAGATTTGCAAATTCACTTAAAGAAATTTTAAAACATGTAGATGCAATCAACAAACAACTAAGTGGTTGGCAAGATAAGAAGTAGGTAGCTAGGAATTTTTTCCAGGATAAATTATCAAATAAAGAAGTAAAAGATGAAAAGATTACAAATTTTTATTTGTGCTATTTATTCACCGACCCACACACAAATCAAAATCTTGACCTCAATGTGAAGAGGTTTCATATTCATTGTTTCCACCACCAAGGGATTAGGAACTTTCTTTGGGATAGGTGGTACATGGTTTTTGATTACCCACCATCCAACAATTGTGAATTCCCACAATATTTCCTGAGGAAACTGTACTGTGAGTTCATCTTGAACAAAATCTTGAATTATTTTGATATGAGGTACTTCCAGGGGAGACGTTGGGGTCGGCTCAAGATAGACCTAGTGCACGACAAGATCCTAGGCAGCAAGCGATACAAGCTCTCGCTAGGCCAGATCATGAGCACATTTTTATCCCTTCCATCGCGAAGGAGAGTGTTGAGGTAGACACTTTGCAAGCTATCACCTCTTTGACCCAAAGTGTCATCCAGCATGCCAGTGCTATACTACAGTGCCATCCAAGGGATTCTTCAAGTGGTAGTCTTCCATGATCCCATTTGTGTCAGGCTTGTGAAGCGACTTGTTCATATGACCCCACCGACACTCAGGAGGCTACTACACAAGATACATTTGTAGCTATGGAGATGGCGAGGGCAACTAACATTTTGAATGAGGTGTATCACATCGATACTCAAGTAAATGCTAGCATGTTCATTGAATTCAATTTATTAAATTTCAATTTTGAGATGGAAGATTAAATAATTTAGTTTTATGATTTTAATAAAATTTTAGGGTCACAGTGTTGATACTGGATACACCATCCCTACACTTGCTTATTACTCCACTACATCAACTATTGAGGTATGTAACTACTAAACAATTATAAATTTATTACATGTTAATAGAATTGTTATATGAATGGTATTCTAATATCTTATTTTGGATGTTGAATAGGCTAATATTGGAGGTTTCATGGGAACACCTCCCAGTGCTAGTGGAGTTAGACAAACCTTCACATAGGTAATAGAATAAAGAGTTTAACTAATGAATTTTACTTAATGTATTTGTGTAGCTTATATTCATATCATTGATTACATTGCATTGCACATCTTTCAAACTCAAGGCATTACTTCACATTCCATAACTAATAACTAAATGTTGATAGATGACAAAATTTCAACTACAATATAGTTGTTTAGAAAGTCAACATAAGTAGTGATGCAATTAATTCACATGCCATAAGTAATGACTAGGAGCAATTTCGAATTGCATATTCTTGTCATGGCATTCCATGAGACCACTTTTTATTGAGGCATCTTTTCAAATAGTTCACTGCCTTATCTATGCTATTGATGCTTGGAAGAAATATATGAAAGAATAATAGTAAGCAATAGCATAGACAAGGCAATGAGTTGTTTTAAAAAATGCCTCAAAGAAATATGGTCTAGTGGTGATGTCCATCACCATGAGACCCAATTTCTTTGAGGCATTTTTTCAAACAGCTCACCACCTCTTCTATGCTACCACATTTTCCATACATGTCTACCAAAGAATTTTATCAAATAGTTCACTTCCTTGTTGCTATGGCTAAAAGCCTAAAAAAAGGTGCTTTCCAACAAACTATGGGTTCTTGGAAAAAAATCTATCAAAGAATAATTGTAAGCAATAGCATAGACAAGGCAGTGAGTAGTTTAAAAAAATTCCTCGAAGAAATGTGGTCTTATGGTGATGGAATGTCATTCCATCACCATGAGACCACATTTCTTAGAGGCATTTTTTAAAACAACTCACCACCTTTTCTATGCTACCACATTTTCCATACATGTCTACCAAAGAATTTTATCAAACTACTTGAACTTCTTTGTTGCTATGGATAAAATCCTTAAAAAGGTGCTTTCCAACAAACTATGGATGCTTGGAAAAAATCTATCAAAGCATAATAGTAAGCAATAGCATAGGCAAGGCAGTGAGTAGTTTGAAAAAATGCCTTGAAGAAATGTGGTCTCATGGTGATGGAATGCCATTCCATCACCATGAGACCACATTTCCTTGAGGTATTTTTTCAAATAGTTCATCACCTTTTCTATGCTACCACATTTTCCATACATGTCTACCAAAGCATTTAATCAATCTACTCACTTCCTTGCTACTATGGCTAAAATCCTCAATTAGGTGCTTTCCAACAAACTATGGATGCTTGGAAAAAATCTATCAAAGCATAATAGTAAGCAATAACATAGACAAGGCAGTGAGTAGTTTGAAAAAATTCCTTGAATAAATGTGGTCTCATGATGATGGAATGCCATTCCATCACCATGAGACCACATTTCTTTGAGGTATCTTTTCAAACAACTCATCCCCTTTTCTATGCTACCACATTTTCCATACATGTCCACCAAAACATTTTATCAAACTACTTGAACTTCATTGCTACTATGGCTAAAATCCTTAAAAAGGTGTTTTCCAACAAACTATGGATGCTTGGAAAAAATCTATCAAAGCATAATAGTAAGCAATAGCATAGACAAGGCAGTGAGTAGTATGAAAAAATGCCTCCAAGAAATGTGGTCTCATGGTGATGGAATGTCATTCCATCACCATGAGACCACATTTCTTGGAGGTATTTTTTCAAACATCTCACCGCCTTTTCTATGCTACCACATTTTGCATACATGTCTACCAAAGAATTTTATCAAACTACTTACTTCCTTGTTGCTATGGCTAAAAGCCTAAAATAGGTGCTTTCCAACAAACTATGGATGCTTGGAAAAAATATATCAAAGCGTAATAGTAAGCAATATCATAGTCAAGGTAGTGAGTAGTTCAAAAAAAATGCCTTGAAGAAATGCGGTCTCATGGTGATGGAATGCCACGACACATTTGTTTGTAATGGAATTCCATCACCATGAGACCCCATTTCTTTGAGGCATTTTTTTCAAACAATTCATTGCCTTCTCTATGCTACTATAGTTATCGTACATGTCTACCAAAGCATTTTATCAAACGGTTCACCGTGTTGCTGCTATGGATAAAGCCTAAAAATGGGTGCTTTCAAACAAGCTATGGATAGGGAAAATAGTAAGCATGATAGTCAGAAATATATAGTTTAATAAGTACTCAAAATTATGTTCATTATCTCATACATTATAAGCCATGACATTCATCACTATTGTAGTTTTTGAAATTGAATAATTTGTTGTTTTATTTTTGGATGGTTGAAGCGGATACACCTCCAAATGTTCATAGCGAAATGGAGCTTGGTGTTTCACCTGCTATAGGCTCCTCAATGCCTCTCACAAAGGTATGAGGCAAATTACTAAATTTCAATTTACATTTGTTGTTATAGTTGTTAGTTAGTAAAAATCAAACCATTATTGATTCATACTTTAATTTCTCTTTAGATGGTTTCTACAGGGATTCAACATGCCACATCATGGGCATTTGAATATTTCCCTTGAGGAGAGTGATCATCAGATGGTGGTAAGTGATTATTTTGTTAAATATATCATTTTTTATAATGTAATTTCTATATATTAATGTCTTTACTTGTTATTGTAATAGATAAGTATTGACCAAGAAATAAACCCTAGGAGGAGCACTAAGAGCACTCCTCGACCTTAGAATAAACGAGTGATAGACTTATCCGATCGACAAGCAAAGGGAAAGAGTTTATTTCGAGAGCAGGGAGAGCAATGACTTTTGATTCCAGAGCCCTTTGTTGTATGCCTATATGGCATTTTTGTACATATTTCAAGTATTGCATATATTTGACATTGTATGCCTATATGGCTATTTTTTTATATTTTATACTTATATCGACATATATTGATGTATGCCTACATGGCTATTTGGTTAATACAAATCTTTTTTATCGATGGTGTCCATATTTGCATTATAAATGCATGGTTCAATAGATATGAGTAATGTGTATTCAAGTGTATAATTTACAAATTGCGTGTATACTTTGTGAATTATGTGTATTCCAATGTATACTTTGCTACTAATGTGTTTTCATGTGTATACCTTGTATTCATGCATATACTTTGTATTAATTTGTGTATACTATGTATTCGTGTGTATACTTCAAGACTTACGTGTATTTGAGTACTTGTGCTTCCCTTATTCACATGTTTGACTTATTCACATGTATACTTATTAATTGGTTATCCCTAGCATTGATCATTGTTGTCCTTCATGGTTTTCCTTAAATATTTATTGATTGATGCTAAACAACTTTATTAATTGATGCTAAAAGCTTCAATATTTCTAGGAATACTAGTAGAGTTACAAATTACAAAATTGCACAAATTGAAAATAAAAGATTAATTGTAAATAAATGTAATGATTATTAACTTGATAATTGATTAAGAATGAGTATAATATATATCAAGAGATGAACCTTCTAGAATGCCAATTGCCAACTAGAAAGTAGGAAAAGAATTCCCAATACTTTGAAAGCAATAATCCACCCAAAATTGCAACGGCAGATAAGGAAAATGAACCCACATAGGAATAACTGAATAAAGAATAGTTCACCCTTCACAACTTGGTGAAACCATTGCCAAACTTAGACGATCTTAAAGATAATGAAGAATTATGATCCATATAATATAGAATTAGTACCCACTTTCACGACTAAAAAATTTTCAACCATGGGCTTATCATGCTTTTTCAAATTTGGTAAGAAGTCTTATTTAAGATCCTTGAGCAATGTATTTCCTAATGCTCCCTTGTTCTTACATATCTCAATTCAGTTTAATTCAAAAAGTTCCATCAAATGCTTTATCTAAAAGTAAAAAACACATTTTCATTTGGTATTCCATGAGATGTTTCATAAAAAGATTCTAATATATTTAATCTTTTGATTGGAACAACTCAATTAAGAAAATGATACATAATCTTCACAACACTTGAAAAACATAATATTCATAGTAGATGATGAGTAGTTAACTTATTGACACATTATCATACAAATATTTATCTTGAATAGTCTTTAAACATTTTCACAGCATAATCCTCACAATAAGAATGAATTTTTATGTTCTTAATCCATCACCATATAAACACATTGAAAGATGTATATTTCAACTTTTTGCAGCATTATTTCTTGTATAGGAAATGGACTTGGGAGAAAGCTTTATAATTTATAATACAAATAAGAAATGGACTTGGGTAAAAACTTTATTTATTACACCAAATAATAAATGTACATGAGAGCATCACTTGTTTCTCTTAGACTCCAATTTTTAAGCATAGCAAATCATTTCAAATAAAAATTACAAAATGCTTCACAACCTAAGTTGTTAATTGAGGAAAAATAAAATGTTTACAAGTTCCACCATTGTACACATTTATAATTGGTTGTATATTGTTGTAAGGGAAAGGAGAATAATTAAAAAATGTCTTGCTCTTGCTAGACTTGAGGATGATCATATGCTTTTGGTGTGAAAACTCATACTTCTCAACTGACGTGTGAATGTTTCCCTTTTTTATTGTTTTGCATGCCATCATAAGGAATCGAGTCGGTTGAACATAGCTCAGAGTGATTCGACATGTTTGGGTGTGAAAGAGGACCATGTCTAGCATAAACATACATATCAACACATGTTGGAATAGTCTGTTTAGCCACACGAGTTGTAGAATGAAAGTTGCACCACTTTGCAACTTTACACTACTTGCATTTGACACTTTTTCCATCAAGTGAAAACTGGACACCACAGGAAAATGACTCCTAGATAACAAAAATAGAGAGTTTATTGTAGAGGAGCCCAACATGATCCCATAGGCTCAAAAAGAGAGTTCGTAAGCATCATGGTTTCCAAGTAATAGCTTGTCAAAGATTGCAGTCATTTTGCACTTTCGACCCTTAAAGGATCGAGCTAGTTGAACGTAACTCGAAGTGATTCGGCATGTTTGGGTGTGAAAAAGGACCATGACTAGTGTAAACATACCCATCAAGACATGTTGGAATAGTTTGTTAGGTCACATGAGTTGTAGAACGAAAGTTGCACCACTTTGCAACTTTACAGTGCTTGCATTGGACAATTTTCCATCAAGTGAAAACTAGACACCACGGGAAAATGACTCCGAGATTAAAAAAAAAAACAAGAGATTTTATTGTAGAGGGGCTCAACGCGATTCTATAGGCTTATATGGAGAGTTCGTAAGCATCATAGTTTCTGAGTAATAGTCTATCAAAGATTGCAGTTATTTTGCACTTTGGACCCTTAAGGGATCGAGCCAGTTGAACGTAGCTCGAAGTGATTTAGTATTTTTGGGTGTGAAAAATGACCATGTATAGCGTAAATATACCCATTTGTGCATGTTGGAATAGTTCGTTTGGCCACACGATTTATAGAACAGAAGTTGCACCACTTTGCAACTTTACACTGCTTGCATTTGACACTATTTCCATCAAGTGAAAACTAAACACCACGAGAAAATGACTCTGAGATAACAAAAACCAAGAGAGGTTATTGTATAGGGGCCCAAAAAATTGTCATAGGTTTAGACAAAAAGTTCGTAAGCATCACGGTTTCTAAGTAGTAGCCCATCAAAGATTGCTACCCTTTTGCACTTTAGACCCTTAACGGATCGAGTCAATTGAACATAGCTCGAAGTGATTCAGGTGTGTTTGGGTGTGAAAGAGGACCATACCTAGTGTAAAAATACCTATCCAAATGTGTTGGAATAGTTTTTTTGGTCACACGAGTTGTGGAATGAAAGTTGCACCACTTTGCAACTTTACACTACTTGCATTTGACATTTTTTATATCAAGAGAAAACTAGACACCACAGGAAAATGACTCTCAAAATAACAAAAACCGAAAGAGGTTATTATAGAGGGGCCCAAGGAAATCTTGTAGGCTCAGAAAAAGAGTTTGTAAGTGTCACGGTTTTCAAGTAGTAGCCTGTCAAATAATTTTTCCCTTTTGCACTTTGGACCCTTAAGGGATCGAGTTGGTTGAACATAGCTCAGAGTGATTCGGTGTGTTTAGGTGTGAGAGAGGACCATTCCTAGTGTAAATGTACCCATCTAGATGCATCAGAATAGTTTTTTTGCTCACACGAGTTGCAAAATGAAAGTTACACCACTTTGTAACTTACACTGCTTGCATTTGACACTTTTTCCATCAAGTGAAAACTGGACACCACAAGAAAATGACTCCGAGATAACAAAAACTAAGAGGTTACTATAGAGGGTCCCAACGCAATCCCGTAGGCTCATACGAAGATTCGTAAGTGTCACAGTTTCCAAGTAATAGTCCATCAAATATTACTGCCCTTTTGCACTTTGGACCCTTAAGGGATTGAGCCATTTGAACGTAGCTTGAAGCGATTCAGCATGTTTGGGTGTGAAAGACTACCATACCTAGCGTAAACGTACCCATTTGGATGTGTTGCAACAGTCTATTTGGTCACATGAGTTGCAGAATGAAAGTTGTGCCACTTTGCAACTTTACACTGCTTGCAATTGACACTTTTTCCATCAAGTCAAAATTGGACACCACAAAAAATGACCCTGAGATAACAAAAATGAGAGATTTTATTGTAGAGGTTCCCTATGTGATCTCGATACCTCAGACGAAATGCCTGTAATTGACACGGTATCCAAGTAACATTCCATCAAATATTGCTTCCCTTTCGCAATTTGGACTATTAAATGATTATGTTGCATGAATTATAAATGTTTGAGGGTAGCAATAAATTTCAAAATTTGAGTAATTATCATTACATATGTTTATGTGAATAGATGGTATGCTATATTGATATCGATATATAATCATTAGGTTGATTTTTTTTAATAAATGAAGTTTTTATAATAAGTTAGTCAATTGGTGCTAGTTATAATAGGACGAAAATAAAAGAAGAAAAAGAATGATTGGTAACCATCAATGGTTATTACACTCACTATATTAATAATATGATGTTTACAATAAAATGAGATTTATTTGGCAGTCCTAATTCTTGTGTTTTTGCTCAATTGTCTAATATGCTTCATACACCATTCTAAAACCCAAGTGCTTGTACTTGTAGGCACAATGCTTTCTCAAAACTATCAAGTGGTAATACAAAATCATGAGAAAAAAAATCAAACTATATGAATTCCAACACCCCACTTAAATCAAATATTGAATCAATGTGCTCCATTTTCATGCACACAAACTCCACTTATAAGATTCTCTCATAATAACCAAAAATATGATTCAAGGATGCCTTAGGCACTTTGTTCTCATAGATATTTTACAATTCCACTCATAAATTCGAGATTCTCTTATAATGTCTACAACATAGACCTACTCATGATGAGGTTAACTTCAAATGAATAACTTGAAATTCCCTCACTAAGCTTCACATGCTCTTTTATAATGGCTTAAAATCAGAATTGAGATTTGTCAAGATCATCAAAATAAGGATGTTGCATTGTTTTTTTGTATGAGATTCTCTTGGATGGCTCATAAATCAACATTTTCTGAAAGAAGACCAACCATTTTTTAGTATTTTATTTACAAATAGACAAAGTAAAAGAAGAAAAAGAAAGAGCATCCAAAATGGAAATGAAATGAAAATAGATGGAAGGCACTTACAGACAACAAATCCACACCATTTGGTTCCAAGTCAAGAACAATAAGGCTTAAATCTTGATGCTTCCATCAAGGATAGGCATGCCAATCTCTCAACTTAGTCACTCCTGGCCATACATCTTCATTGGGAGTTCCAAAATACCTATTGCACACAACAACCTCTCATGAATAGAATAATTTGCTATTTGAGATTCCCTTATAATGTCTACATCATAGGTGCTCATGATGAGGTTAACTTCAAATGAATAACTTGAAATTCCCTCACTAAGATTCACACGCACTTTTATAATGGCTTAAAATCATAATTGAGATTTGTCAAGATCATCAAAATAAGGATGTTGCATTGCTTTTTTGGGTGAGATTCTCTTGGATGGCTCATAAATAAGCATTTTTTGCAAGGGGACACCAATCAATTTTTAGTAGGTTAATTACAAATAGGAAAAGTAAAAGAAGAAAAAGAAAGAGCATCCAAAATGGAAATGAAATGAAACTAGATGGAAGGCACTTATAGAAAAAAAATCCACACCATTTGGTTCCAAGTTAGGAACAACAAGGCTTAAATCTTGATGCTTCCATTGAGGATAGGCATGTCAGTCTCTCAACTTAGTCACTCCTAGCCATACATCTTCATTGGGAGTTCCAAGATACCTATTGCACACAATATCCTCTCATGAATAGAACTTAACCAAACTATTACTTTCCAACCTTTTGGAAACTTGAAACCTATTATAAAAACAACATAATTTAATCTTCCACTTAGTTTACTAATCTATTAAGAATATCCTACATCATTTTTTTTGCATATTTTTGAGAAAAAATAAAATACTATTCAACTCTATAGCCTTTGCCACAGTTCTAAACATAAAGTGTGCTACATTTGCAAGTCTGATAACTTCATCAATCACCTACATACATGATATAAACATTAGATGATAGCATTTGCATCATAGCATTGGCATCATACAAATTAATGTGCATACAAGTATAAATTAATAAGAACCAATACACATACCTACAAATTAATCCAATGAACCATCTGGGTCTACTCTACTCTTTGTCAAGTATTGCCTTATGGTCAAACTCATGGACCTTCCACAAGGTCTTTTTCAAAGGTCTACCCCCATATTTGGTCAAACAAACATTGGATACCATGACAAGGTTCAAGTAATGAAGAATCTTCCAATGTCTATCAAAGTCCCGAAACAACCAATATTTAACACTCTTATGTGGGTACCTTCTAATCCACATTCCAGTAACAACAACTGGTCCTATAGGGTATTCGATGTTTTCTCCATCTATAACTAGGTCCTCTAATTTTCTTTTGGAACTAGATATATTATATGGTTGAACTAGATTTGATATGTGGTCAAAGTCAACTGATGAATCCATTTGTGTTAGTTCCAATGTCATCAGAGGGTGATATGTGTGAAGTGGGCTAAGATAACTTAACGACCATTTCTCAACCCACTCCTTTGACTCACAATCATCCCAGGCTTGCATTGTACATGAAGAACAAAAGCATGCCATCTTCCATGTATTGATACTCCATGAACCTGCATAAAAGCTAAGGAAAGAGTGTAGCTCACTCGATCCTATTAGTGTACAACAATCCTCATATGGTGCAATGTTAGTATCATCCATCAACCAAAAAAATCTATGAACTGAAGATGTACCTTCATTACTTGGACCCATCGAAGCATTACACCACTCGATGATTCATTTTGCATCTATCAACTTTGCATCATCTTTATACTTTAACTCTTCTCATGCTAATGCTCTTTTCACACATGCTCTTGCACCATCATTCTCCCCCTTTCCCTGCCTGACCTCACAAAAGTTTCACATATGCTAAACACCTGTAATGACATGCATCTTGGTCAACCATTAGAACATGCATGATCTCTTGAACTGTGCTACACAGTTATCAGACCATATTATATGTCGACCATATGTTATGCCCCTTTGAGCCAAATCATTGTAGAACATCTAGAATCAACCTTGCATGAACTCTGGAGAATGTATGTGATCATCACTAATATAAAAGGGATACTCCCTCAATACCTTCATTTGGTCCTCTATACTATCAATTGCATGAATGATTGCTATGTGTACAAATATCAAAACCTGTTTGGAGTTGTAATATTGTGACTGCACCTCATGTTGTGGCTGTAGAGTGTAGTTCTCTACAAAGTTGACCACTGAAACTATGCTACCAACTGGAAAGGTTTCCTTGCATAACTTGAATTGCGTGTCCAACCTTCGGGCTCTATGGGTATGCCTTGCATACTCATAGAAAATATTTTTACAAAACATAGACATAAACTAATACACTAGAATCTTCTAATAACCAAATCACACTTTTTTGCTTGATTACCATCTTTTGTAATGTATGCCACTTTTTTATACTTCTTGAACTCTACTAGTTTTTGTCCCACCTCATGTGTTTTTTCCATATATTGACATACTGGCATATGCTGCAAGCCACTGCAACACTGACATGAACCATCCAAGCATAGTTTCCTATAGAATATTTGGCCATCCTCTATTTCACATAATTTTTTTTATAAGAACTCTCTTGAAGATGTTGGTGGGGCTTGTATGTCACAATCCCGCAAAACATCGTTAGTATACAAATCTAAACATATAGAATGATAAACATCATAATGGTTAGAAAATTCAATATGTAATATACAACAAGTAGCTTGTGTGTGTGATTTATCTTGACATAAAAAGGTTTAATCATTTCAAAATATCTTTGAAAAAATTTAATTTGAGGATAATCCTATTAAAATTTATGAAAAAATTGGGTTTGAGTCGTATCCAAAAAATCCTTTGAATGTGGCTCATAGTTCCGAATACCAATTCCCCTTCTTGCCACATCCCTTTGATTTAGAGATGGCCTTGTGTTATTCTTCCAATACTCTTCAATTAGTGTTCTCAATGCTTCAACATTTGGTTTATCTTTTCGTGGGAGTCTCCCCAAGAATGCCCATAATTCATTTGAATTAGTTCCCTCAATTCTTTGCCACCTTTGAATGGCTCTTGATAAAGTTTTTCTATTAATTTTCATTTTTTCACTCGTCTTTCTAATGAGACGAGATATCCTTGTTTGAATACTTACCAAATTCAATGTAATGACATGTTGGGTGACATTACTATCCTTTGAGCATGAGGTCTTACCTACACTCTCATAAGCATCTATTATATTCCTCACAATAGTGTTTTCACTTGAAGCATTCGATGTTCTCAACCCAAGAATCTTCATGATGTTTCTATACTTTAGACCTCACATCATTTCAACAAATATTTGACATCTTGCAGTCTCATTTAGCCTTTCAAAGAACAATTTCCAATTATGTAGCCTTTGCTTCTTCTTTCTTCAAACTCCTCAAGAATTTGACTTTTTCAAAAGCTTGTTCCCCTCCAAACTTAATTGTATATCACTCTTCAATGGAATTCAAACTTGAATTGATATTATATGCCTTTCAACATGAAAAATTTGCTATTTCATGCAAAGGTGGTGGAAAGATCATGAAAAAGGTGGCGGAATGTGAAAAACTTACATGCAGACTTCACAAAATCATCAAAAGCTTTGCGAAACCGCGCAAAAACAGAGGAGTATGTTCTTTGGGCCTTGGATCATTTATGTTATATTGGTACCTTCCTTCCATTATTTTATATTTTCTCTGTCTCGGTACCCTCTCTCTTCCTCTCCACCCCTCTCCCTCTCATTCTCTCACTCACTCCTATCTATATCCCTCCACTCTATTTCTTTCTCTCTCTCCTACCCCTCTCCCTCTCTCAAGTCTCTCTCTCACTCCTCATCTCTCTCTCTCTCTCAAGTATCTCCCTCACACCCCCTCTCCCTCTCTTAGCTCTCTCTCTCACTCATTCCCTCTATCTCTCTCTCAAGCCTCTCCTCTCCTACCCCCTCTCCCTCTCTTAGGTCTCTCTCTATCTCACTCACTCCCTCTATCTCTCTCCCCTCTACCCTTAACCTTAAACTCTCAACCCTCAACCCTTAAACCCTCTACCCTCAACCCTTAAAACCTAATCCCTCAACCCCTATAGGGTGAAATCACAATACTGTGTCTCACTTTTTTCCCAAGATGGACATTTACATCAACATTTTTAATTGAATCTCCATCTTCTAAAACCTATAGCAGCTAAACCATTAAGAATTTGAAGATGATGTGAACTAGTGATTTGTGGAAATTTGTGTGTAGATTCTAAATATATTTTTTTTTTTTTAAATTCTGAAATAAACTCATGAATCTTTCAACATCTCCTTTAATAACTAGTTTTAGACATAAAACAACATTTTCAGAAAGTAATGTTTTTTGTCGTACAACATAACTTTTTTTCTATAAAGGATTAAATTCTAATTTTTGAAATATATATTCTCAACATCAATATATATGGAAAGGATATTTTTTCATAATTTTTTGTTCCATTTTTAAAAAAAATTAATTTCTTAAGTCACCGTAACTATAATTTTTACATATGTGTGTGTCATACAGCCTAACTTTTTGTGTATATATCAAAATACAATTTTGCTCTTTTGGGTGAAACAAGGACATCAATACCTAGGTAATGGGTATTTTTTGAAAATTTTTAACAATGGTTTACTATTTTTCCACCTTTGCACAACAAAGAGCTTCATGTTAAAAAAAAAACCTATGTTTAGTATAAATTGAAAATTAAATACATGATAAAATGAAAATATATCAAACCTATACTTGTTGGAAATCTCATTTTCAGGGCTAAAATATTGCAAAATATAATTTGTAAATGATGTTATTTAATCCCTCAAAAGGTAAAGAAAAAGTGGTTTTTTTCCAACATTTTAATAGTTGTGAAGGAAACTCCATTATGGGTATGATTTAATACTAGATGGGTTCTATCTAAGGAGGTATAATCTAAGGGGGTATTATCTACCCCTCTTTAATTAAAAACCTTTATATGGAGCCTCTCAATACTTAAATCATTAGTTTTTCAAAAGACAATGATTTCAGTCAAAAATCAGCACATCCCAAAAGTGAGACACAGTATTGTGGCAACACCCTATACTCTCTACCCTATACATTGGACCATAAACTCTCAAACCCTAAACCCTTAAACCCTCTACCCTCTACCCTCTACCCTAATTCCTCAACCCTATACCCTCAACCCTATACCCTCAACCTTAAACTCTCAACCATCAACTCTTAAACCCTCTAACTTCTACCCTCAACCCCAATCCCTTGACCCTATACCCTCAACCCAATACCCTAAACCATCAACCCTACATGTCCTCAACCCTATACCCTTAATTCTCAACCCTCTACCCTATACATTGGATCCTAAACCCTCATATATATCTATCCCTCCCTCTTCTTCTCTCCTCTCTATCTCACTTTCCCCTAATCCATCTCTCTCTCCATCCATCCCTCCCTCTCTACCCCAATCCCTCAACCCTTAAACCCTTAAACCCAAGTAAACTCTCTACCCTAATCCCTCAA
>VDFB02000003.1:472616081-472638622 GCA_007258455.2 Sequoia sempervirens | reverse complement strand
CTCACTCCAACCCCTTCTCTCCCACTTCCTCCCTCTTAGTATCTCCCTTCCCACCCCCTCTCCGTCTCTCAAGACTCTCTCTCTCTCAGGTCTATCCCTCCCTCTCTCCCTCCCACCCTACCTAGACAACTCTATCTCTCTTAAACTTCTCCCTCCCTGTAAAAGACATACATAAATACATACATACTTACAAGCATAATACATATGTACATACAATCCTACATACATACAAGCATACATGTACATATGTACATACAATCTTAAATACATACATACATATATGCATACATACATACATGCATTGATACATACATACATACATACATGCATGCATACATACATACATACATACATACATACATACATACATACATACATACATACAAGCATGCATACATATTACATACATGACATACAAGCATACATGTACATACAAACATACAAATATATAAACATACATTCAATAGAGTAGCAAATTTAACATAAAGCAAGACATGACGCGAGCACGTTATAACACGCTTGTGTTATATCTTGCTAGACATGTCCCGCACAAATGCAAAAAACCATGTCAAAACTAGGATATAACACGAGCGCGTTATAATGCACTTGCGTTATATCTTTCTTTTGGAATCCCCAAGCCTTAGGCTTGGTATTTGCCTTGGAATACCAACCCAAAGGCTTAGAGGGCCTTCCCAATGACTAGAGTCGTGTTTTTGCAAATTCTACAATATTTCACATAATCAGGTTCGTGCTCACCATCACGAGTGCACATGTTTCAATATCGAGCAAATCGAACACTTGGGTAATGTTAGGCTCTCTCTTAGCTATCCAACGATGAAATTTTTTTCACTTTTTGACAATGTTAAGCCTTTCATCTATAATTTCTTTTGTTTGTGTCTCTTTTTGGAAAAAAGAATGTTTAGTGTTTTTTTCATTATAAATTAATCGTTCATCGAAATTTCAAATAAATCACATTTTTAAAACTAACTCCATTCTACAAAAAAAAATTAAAAAAATCTAATTAGTTTCCAAAATTTATAGGGGTAGCATAGCCAAAATTCTATTTTTCTAGAAATGTCCACTTTGAAAATTAGTAAAAAATCAAATATTTATTTAAAAATTATCAGAAAAATCATGCATCAACTACATATTGTTAGCTAATTTCTCACCAGAGAAATTTTAAAATACTAAAAAAAATCACCATGCTACATTCCCACAAAAGTTGCCATGTTATGTTTTTCTAACAAAAACAACACCAATTTTTGTGGGTCCCTGTTTTGAACCTCTTAATCTCAACCATTTTTAAAATAAATTAGTATTTTAGGAAGTAGACTCGAAGCACTATGATCCTTGTTTTTATTGCATCTCAAAATTTTGAGTGTAACTATCCTCAATTTCACGTCCAAGGTCAGTATTTCCTTATTTTAGAAGAAAAAAAAAAGTGGCCACTTAAGCCCCCTTTTTGGCCCCCCATTTGTTTGCACTTTCCCAGGAATAGCATGAAACTCTAACAAAACTAATTAAAAGTGGTGGGATTGATGGAAAGGGATGTTGGGAAGGAGAACTTAAAAAATAGTGGGGACAAAGGAAAAAATTGACTTAGAAGGAAAGTCATGCTGTAGTGGGAAAGTCTGATATCTCTATAGGAATAAAGGAAACAATGAAGTTAGGAAGAAATGCATGCTAGGATAAGGAAATCTTATATTTTGATATGAATAAAGATAAAGGAAATGTTGGTAAAAAATGCATGCTAGGATGGGAAAGTTCAATTTTTTGATAGGAATAAAGGAAAGGGCAGAGTTTGGATATGCTCCTTTGTCATATTTACAATTTCTTATGATAAACCACACTTAAATGACTTGTTCCTCCACTAGTACTAGACTTATAGTTTCCCCACATGGTCAAGCCACTTTCATACCCCACACTACATCCCATACCTTAAATACCCTTAAGTATAAATTTTATTCTGCGCATTTGTCCTCAAGAATTACTTCAACCACTCCTTACTCTTCTCATATTCCTTTACCTTAGATGCACTATTTCAAAAAATAGATCAAGTTGAAAAGAGATTGGATGCAAGCCCAAGGATAGTGATAAATTTATGAACGTTAGACACACACCAATATCTTATGATATTGTGACATGCCCATTGCCTATATATGAGATTTATGGCACCATGATTTTGAATTAATGATAAAAAAAGATGGGCCTAATATAATCACAAATCTTATGTCACTACATATCTAAACTTTCTTTATGAGGATAAGTTAACAAAGTTAATTTCCATGCACTTTGAAATATTTTTCTATTGAGTTGTTATTTTCACTTCCTCTACATCTAATCATTTTCTTGATGATTACACTAGAGTGTTTGTACAACAATTTAAAATTAATGAGTCCTAGAGTAATAGTTACCAATTTATTTGAGTGTGCCTAAGGAACAAATGGATGCACTAATGATTATTTCATCCTATTTAAATATTTATTCACTATTTTGATTACTTTTTTACATGAATTTTAAGTATGATTTATATCTTTATTAAGGGGTTAGTTACACCAATTCAACATAATATGTATTTGAAAAAAAAAACTTCTTTTATGAATTTATGTGCACATATTAAAAATATAGAATCCAAATTTCTTGTACAATATTGATCAAGTCAAAATACCTCCTATATTTTTAAGAATTTATAATGTCAAAAATTACATACCTTACAATTTTCACACTACAAATTATACTAAATTTAGTGCTTATTCTTGTAGCATGATTTTAGGACTTTGATGATACCATAATAGTGTGTCCCACCTTTTATCTTAAGTAGGGTATTTAAAAATAGCATTTTAAATGAGATTTTCACTTTTTCTCATTTATAGAAAGAAAACTATTAAAAATTAAAAGATGATGTGAGATAAATCTCATGTCAGGATGACCCTCTTTGATGGTCTAAACCTTCAAAGAAAAGCATTATTTTGAAAACCACGTGATTAGGAGTTCATCATAAGGAATTTTAAAGAAATTTCATTCAAATGAAGACCTTCATTCATTTCAACAAAGTCCCGTCCCTTTGGGGATTTTCAATGTGTATCAACTAAAAATTCAAAAAGATACTCATTTTATGGCTATTGTCATGTGGAAGGAAATTTATCTTCTAATGAAAGGACTTCATTTGAAGGTCTTTGATATTGAAGGTTTGGACACATCTGTTGATGAATGTTATGCTTTGAAAAAGGAATTAAAAGAATTTGACCCTTATGCGACTGCATGATAAACTAAGGTATTATATTTGCTCCTTTCCATGTGGTAGTTGTAGTGTCATAACATGCTCACTACCATGCATAGGGGTATAAACTAGGCGTTATGCAATCATATTTTGTCTTGCAAGGAGCAACATATCATCATCCATCTTGGCTCACCTTCCTCCCTACACTTGGGGGACAAGGGGTTAGGTAGCCTTATGTTAGGTGCATTCCTTCTAGAAATGGATTCCTTTCTATCTCCTTTAAATATTAGTGTATCAAGTACACTAACCTTTTAAAGGGGGGCATATGGTCCCCTACTCATTGTTTGCATAAGAAACAGTCCCTTTCTAGTGATGATAATATACATCTCCTACAAAGTGTGACCTTGTCAGAGTGTGGCCTTCTTGATCTACGTTAGCATCTCCTTTGTAGTGATATTTGGCTTGATGTCCCTTAAGAATGTGACTTTTCTTGGCATATGATATTACCCTTTGTGGTAATGTTATGGCTAGTATTCCCTAAGGTGTGATTTTTTTATTCCATGACTTTTCCTCTCTTGGTGGTGATGTTAGGTGTGATGTTCCCTAAGGTGTGACCCTTCATGTATTGAGAAAAGCCCCTTTGTTTATTTTAAATCGCCTTTTGTGGTGGTGTTGATTATAACACCCCTTAACTAGGTTTTGGCCTTGTCTTTTCTTGGGTGATATTTTCATTCATGCACCTTCTTAGGTGAGTCTTTGCACCTCCTTAGGAAATTTTATGTGCCTTCTTAAGTGATTTTATCATTTAGGCACATTCTTAGGTGAGACTTTGGCAAATTGGTTCATGGATTCAACATAATGCAACTTGTTGATTGTAACACCTCTCTAAACCCAGGCTGGTAAGATAGTATTTTGATTTTGATTTGATATTTTAAATTTTAAATGTTATTATAATGAGATTAGACATTGATGATTAGTTATTATTCTAGATTACATGTTTATATGATTATGGACGGGAAAGGAATGATGTTGTAACACTCGTATCCGAGAGGCTTACGATATCATGACTCTCTTCCTGATGATTGATGTTGCCTTGACTATATGATATATGTTATATGCACATGTACTTTGATGTGTAATTGGAGTGATGCAAGTACTAAGTATTGACTCCGTCTGGATCCACAAGCCTAAGCGTACTCGTATTCCCTGATGGTGGTTACTGGAGGTAGTCACAGGCCAAATGTCCCCTACCTTGGCCCACTGTACCCTGTTACAGTAGTGTTTTCCTTGTTGATGTGTTACTGTTTGGCTACCTAATGGTAACATCCAGAGCACCTTTCAGTCGTATGTTCTGGCGCACCTTTTAGTATTATGTGGTTTACCAGTATGCTTTGTTGAGGTATTTTGTCATGGTTTCGTTAATCTTTTATGTGGCTATATATTTTGGTTGTTAGTGTTATGATGTGTTTTCATTGGTATATTTTCGTGATTTCATATATGGTGTTTTATAGTATTTTATTGATTGGAGATTTGAATGGTTTTATCTATGAGGTTTTAAATATGTTAATTTTAAATTATTTTAATTGATCATTCGGGGGATGATATATTTCATTTGCAAATTTTTAAATGATTTTATTAATCCTTTTTTGTGAGCCCTCATAGTTTTATTTAAATGATTTATTAATCCTTTTGGGGGAAACTTTGTGTACTTTTAATGTTTCACTTTTAGTGAGTTTAATTAATTGTTTTTGGGAGCTTTAATTGTTTATTTAATTAAATGTTTTATTTTATTTTGTTGTGGAGGAGTTTAGTTAAAATAAAAAAAGGGGGGGAGCCTTGATATATATATATATTCATTTTTGTTTAGGAGATGAGTTATTCTTTTTGGAGAGAAGAATTTTTTTGTTTTTGAAGGAGAAGAAAAAAACCCGTGAATGGGGTAGCAGAGTTGGGGAGCAATGTGGAGATTCTGCTGAGAAGAAAATTGTGGGTATGGGATTGTTGATTTGAGCGTGCAAATTTTTCCTTGCTGCCCAAGTTTGGAACCTGGCCATGGCTTCTACACTAAGCATCCTTCCATTTTTGTTTTGGGGCAAAATTGGAGGTATTCTCCTTATTTTTCTTCAATCTTGTATGACTGATGAATTTTGCATTCACTTATGTCATTTATGCCTTGAATCTCTTTGCAAATTTGGGTTTCTTTTATTTTGTAAATAATTGGTGAAATCCCTCTATTTTATTGTGTGAAGGATTTGGGTTTGGATGATGGTTGCTTGAATTCTTTTGTTATTCTGTAGTTTTCTTATGGCAGATTTTGTTCATGCCAGTAAATCCAAAATGGGTTGCTAAAAAAAAATAGATTTTTGGAATCTTACATTTCATTTCTCTTTTTGCCCAATTTGTAAAAAATGTGTTTTTCCTTGTTGCTCATTATCCCCTTGCTAAAAATGAATTTTCAGGATGGATTTCATGTAGAAATGCCAAGATCTCAACTAGGTCTTTGGCAGATTTTAATTTTTGACACTTTCATTTTTGCCCAAATTTGTGTCTTCTTGTTAAATGACCTTTTTTTATGTTGCTCTTTAATCATTTGATATAAATGCAAAATAAAGTTAGATTTTGTGTAGAAACGCCCATATTGCAAATGGGTCGTTGTCCAATTTTTAGTCCAGACAACTTCATATTTTCATGTTTTTCTTGCCCAACTTGGCAAAATGACATTTTCAAAACAGTACCTCATTTTCGGTTCTAAACTCAAAAATCAAAGGTGAATTCCAACTTGAAATGCCAAAATATGAAATGGGTCAGGCTTAGAATTTTAATCCGGACACTTTGATTTTTTATGTAATTTATGCCTTCTTTTCATGTTGAATTTCAGCTATTAAATGTGCCTTGTTATAGCAATATTAGCTTGGTTGTTTTAAATGGTTTCTATGACTGAAAATTGTGGTTTTTCCTCTTGTTTCATGTTTTTTGGATTCCTTAATTGGTTAAATGAGAAGGTTTATCCGTCTATAGGGCGTTGAGTTATCTGTCTATAGGGCATTGATACGGGCATGATTGAGTCCCCTCGTCTATATGAGAGGTGTACCTAGTTCTGTGTGGTGTCATCCCTTTGACCACACATGATGACATTCTATCTATTCTATACTCTAGTACCTATACCTCAGTAGTCATGAGTAGTACCCAACATGTCATTGTATGAGCATCTCACATTGTGATATTGGCTTTAATGTATTGTATTCTATGTTTGCTCCGTGTCTAATGTGAGTGTTGGCCATATGTTACCCTTGCCTTGATATTTCTACTTGGGCCTTGTGACTGCCTCCGCACACGGTGGGGTGGCCTCTTTTGAGTCCACATGGTAGGGAGGCGTTGCCACCGCCATTGGGGACTGGTGTACAGGTTATTGGAGAATCAATTGGAGGTGTTCTCTCTTGTTCTTATTTAATCAGTTGATGTATTTTATTCTTGGTTGTGCCTTTTTACTCATGTATATTCCTATATGTGTATATTGTACTCTTTTGAGTGAGATGATGTAATCATATAATTTAAAGGAAAAGAAATGTGATGGTTTACTATTTGGCTTACAATTTCCGCCGTTGGTATCAGATTCTCTTGTACTTTGATGATCATTATGGCTTTTCCTTCAAAAAATTTCATGCAAAAATCCAAGCTTTGGTTGTGTATTTCTTTCATGTATTGGTGTACAAATTTTTGACACATCGACACTTTTCATTCGTTGTTTTGTGTCATTGTTGCAAAGTTTCGAAGCAGCAATTTCTAGAGTAGAAGGTTCTAGAACAAGTTCCAGAGCAGAAGGTTTCGAAGCAAGAAGGTTTCGGAGTTGGAAGTTCTAGAGCAGTAGGTTCCGGAGCAACAGGATTCGGAGCAGGAAGTTCTAGAGCAGGAAGTTTCAGAACAAGAAGTTCTGGAGCAGGAAGTTCTATAGCAAGAAGTTTCAAAATAGGAAGTTTCAGAACAGGAAGTTCTGAAGTTGGAAGTTCCAGAGTAGGAAATTCCATAGCTAGAAGTTTTGAAGCAGGAAGTTCTGGAGCAAGAAGTTCCGTAGCTAGAAGTTCCAGAGCAAGAAGTTTCGTAGTTGGAAGTTCCATAGCAGGAAGTTCTGGAGCAAAGGTTTTGGATCTATTATGTTTGCTCCTAATTGGATTTTTCTCTGGAGGGTGGATTAGTCCTCTCCTTTGGGTTGTGTTCACCCATGCTTGGCCATGTATGTTGTCAATTTATTGTATTGTAAACTGCTTTTTGTGTAAGTTATTCTTTATTTTATCAAAAAAAATTATCTTGTCCTCTTTTGGCTCTTACCCTTTGGGGTTGCGATGCGAGATGTTACATCTGGTATCAGAGCCCATGTTCACACACTAGGAGCTCTAGCGTACTTGAGCCTTCTATGTTATGTTGTGTGTGGTGTGTGAGGCATGAGCTTGTTATATTGTTTTTAGTCTTATTGATTAGCGTTCATGCCTTAGTATGGTGTATAGATCGTCCTTGTGATGATCTATTTTAATATGTTCATTGTTTCCTTTAGGATGCCCCTAAGGGCAGAGCCAAAGGAAAAGTTAGAGGTGGAGCCCATGTTGCAGCACTAGGATCCATACTTATGGTTGATGCTTTCTTGGTGTGTTGTGTGTGGTGGATGGCAATAGGTATTGTTGTTCTCGCTCCTTGCATGTCCTGTTGAGGAATGCTTTTGTGTGAGGGTTAGTTAGACCCTTGAGCCTACCAAGGAGTGTATTCTGATTGGTCACCTTCTTGATGCGTGGCCCTTTCGTTGTGTAAAGGGTTATGACCCTTGAGTGGTTCCTGAGTGGTTGTAGCCCATGTGGTTGCAGTGTGCTTGATGTGTGTGTTCCAAGTGCTTGTTGTGGCAAGATAGTAATAGGACCTCTTGTTTTGATTGCCTTGTAAGGCATTTTAGAGGGTTGAGTTTTCCAACCTTGGCTTGTGTTGTGGAGGAATGATTCCTCCTAGGACTTGCCTTACCCTATGAGATTGGAGTGATTCCCTTGGTTGAGAGTCTCCAGAGGTTGAGATTGATTACTTTCCTATATCCTATGTTGCAAATGGGGCATGTTGGACCTTAGCTTGTTGGTGGGATGTAGGTGACATGTGTTACCTAAAATTAACCTTGCTTGATTTCTTTGTTCATGTTGTGGGAAGGTTTGTTTGACCTTGAGGGTGCCAAGAAGTTCTTTTTGTGTGTATCCTCTTCTTGAGTCATGTTGTTTTCATTACCACATGTGCAAAAAATTTGGCGCGTGTCTTCTTCTGCCTTACCTCCTTGTGTTAATGATTGCTTGATTAACGCTATGTGGTTTTGGAGTTGTTTTTGCATGTTATATTGCATTGAGATTATTAAATATGGTGATATAAAATTCATGATCATGTTGTTAGTTCATAAAGATTAATGTATGCTCTCATATGATTGATGTGTTTGTGAGAAAGTGATTGTGTGATGATGAAACCATGTTTGCATTCGTGCCTATGCTAGAATTGTAAATTCCTCTCTCTCCCTCCCTTCTCATTGGTTTAATGAAGATGCCTACCTTTGAATGTGTGGTGTATTGAAATCCATTCTATGCTTGTCTCTTATGAGCAAATGTTATGCATTCATGAAGATTTGTTTTATTAGATCTAACCTTTGGTAAAGAACCTAAGTCCCCAAGTTGCATTCTTAATCATGAAACATGTATGAATTTGAATAAGAAATCATTTTGTATTATGTAAAGTTTAGAGAAAAAGGGAACAGTGAAAACATTTGCATGTTAATGATAATTGCATAATAGGTGCATCTTGTTGGTGAGGCCTATAGTCCCCAATTGTATTGTTAAATCTTAAGAAATCATGTAGATGTTAAATTATTGTACCTGGATTCAAAATGCAAAATATTAAATGAATGTTGAAATGATAATGTTGCATACCTTGTCTTGAGTAAACATTATAATGATATTGTGCTATGTGTGGGGAAATGAATGCGGTTAACATATGTGTGTAGTAACGTGATTTACCGCTTAATAAAAGTGAATGTGAATCTGAGAGTTATCATGGTATTGTGATTTACTCCATGTAGCACTATGATGTATTGTATGGATGTTGGGAGTACATGTTCTTGGAAAGTTGTATTGGTCTTCAATAATTAGAGGCGGACAATGGTTTTATTTTGGTAAGAGGAAATTGGAAAAAGGTACTCCTTGTTGTGTGAACATCCTATGTTAGTGCACATGTTGAGTGTTGTGAATACTCCATACTTTCTTTGTGTGCCTACAAGATGGTGAGTTTGTGTACCCATCCATGGAGGATATGTTGTATTTGGGGTGTGGGATTAACCATACCACTATGTGTGCTTGTATGTTTGTTAACTGATTGAGGACCAACCCATGTGTCATGGTTGAAATTTATATATGTATTAGGAGTAACCAAAAGTTAGTTTTGTAGAATCTCTTCTTTTGGTTCTCTAGTCCCTCAGTCTATGATGGGGTAGTAGCAACCACAAAGTTCCTTGGGTGGAGTGTACAGTGTATGCATGTTGCGGCGCATAGCAGTCTTGACTCAACCGATCCCGAGGAAAGTACTCACTACTTCCCCTTATGATGGATCAGGGTACTTGATCCATATGTGCTAGCCTAATCCCCATAGCTTTGTGTACAACAACATTTATTTTTTAGTATTTTATGGCCGCCTGCAGAGGCGTTGAGCTAGCATTTGCGAGTCGACCCCGTCCACATGAGAGTTGAGGCTCGAGTAGCCCCATATTTATATACTCATATATGCACTATTTATTCCATATGTGCACGTGTTCTATCGCGATGCCATAGATATGATGCCACACCACACTGATGTTTTGACATAGTGTTGGCGATGATGCCATGTGCTTAGATGCGTGAAGATGCACTATGAGATTGTATTATGGTAGCCTACTTGTGTGATGAGTGTGATGGGGCCTTGTACACTTGTAGAGGGACACTCATGTTTTCTCTTAACAATGTTTGGGTTGATTGGCATATGGGTTTTTCCTAGCCATGTATACCTCTGGCTTCGGCGAGTACCTGTGTGTGCCCTTTCCACAAGGTATCGCTATGCGGGGTGTGTTATGCATGTGCCTACTTTCGCAAAGCCACAGACACACTGCCATGTGGCATACGACTAGTATGTGCTTTCTTCGACTGGCATATGACCATATCACGCTAAGACACAATGCAGGGTGTGCTGGAGGTGCACATTCCATGTGGATAGCCAAGGAGTGCATGAGCCACTTGGAGAGTTTATGCCGCATGACGACGCGATGTGGGGTGTAGCTGAGGAGTACACCTCATGCCATGTGGTTGGTGTGCCCACTCCACCACACATGAGGGGATATTGTGATAGTCAGACATTGTTCCCTCCTTCCTCATTTGGTGGCTAGTTTAGTCACATAGTTATGTATTGTGCCATTTCAAAGATTGTAAAACTTCTTTTAGTTATTGATGATTTTCACTTTGATTGTGAGGACCAAAAAAATTTGATTTATCTTGTTTGTGGTGGTTTAGCCATAGATTGTGAAATTTCTTTATTCGTAGCCCTCGTGGTTACATATGATTTAGTGTTGACATTGCACGCATTTCTTGCTTTATTGCTGCAATTTAATCTTTATTTGATATTTATTTATGATCCTTGGTGGCTAAACTAGTTTTATATTTGTTGTTTTCAAATGTTGGTCTTGTGTTGTAATGTGACTCCTCATTGAGAATGGGGGAGCCGGACTCGATTGAGTGTATACGAGAAAGTAGACACAGGGAACCTTGAGGATGGGGGTATGTGAGGCTGTTACATAGCTAGGACCCACTACCCACATATGTATGATGACTATCTCTTGAAGGCTAACCACCTTATTCAACAAGAGATAGGTCATTGTGGCCTTTTTTGGATGGTCTCATTGTGAGTGTGTGGCCTAACACCATCAAACCACTGAGTGCGATGTATGGATTATGTGAATGGATATTGGCTCTTGGTTCATGGATTAAGTATCATGGATTAGTATGCTGCTTACTGGTGTCTAGATGGACCCTTGTGTAGCCTTGTGATGTGATACCCAATGATGTATGTATGTATGTATAAATACATGTTTCATCTTGGATATGGATTCATATGAAAAGTTCAAAAGTTGGCTTATTATGCTTTAGAAAGTGTGTATTGTTATATGTTGTTGAAAATGATGCCAAATATGTTCTAATGTGTGAGACTAGAAGTGTGTGGAAAACAAATATTGTTGCAAATAATGGTATTTTGGAAAGAATTGAGTGCTTATGCATCTTCTTTACCCTTTTCTTTATGGAATTAATATCTATCTTAACCTATCCTTGGATGAATGTGGATGTTAAAATAAATGTGTATTTTGAGAATTGTGACACATGTAATGTTAGCAAGATTAACCATGTTACTTTGCTTCATGTTGAAATTTTATGAGTAAGGCATATGTAAACATATTGATAGCGATTCTTAGAAAAGTGAATGATATATGGATGTCCACTTTATGACGTTTAGTGATGAATGATGTATATTATATTTCTTATCCTTGGGATGAAGTACAATCCTTTAATGTTGATTATTACATTTTGAGTACTAATGTGTGACATGGCTGCATATTGAGTTTACATGACTTCTAGGAGTAAGTCCAATCTTAGGGAGGGAGAATGTAACACCTCTCTAAACCTAGACTGGTAAGATAGTATTTTGATTTTGATTTGATATTTTAAATGTTAAATGTTATTATAATGAGATTAGACATTGATGATTAGTTATTATTGTAGATTACATGTTTATATGATTATGGATAGGAAAGGGATGATGTCATAACACTCGTATCCAAGAGGCTTACGATATCATGACTCTTTTCCTGATGATTGATATTGCCTTGACTATATGATATATGTTATATGCACATGTACTTTGACATGTAATTGGAGTGATGTAGGTACTGAGTATTGACTCTGCCTAGATCCACAAGCCTGAGCATACTCATATTCTCCAATGGTGGTTATTGGAGGTAGTCACAGGCCAAATGTCCCCTACCCTCGCCCACTGTACCCTGTTAGGGCAATGTTTTCCTTGTTGATGTGTTACTATCCGGTTACCTAATGGTAACGTCCGGAGCACCTTTCAACCGTATGTTCTGGCACACCTTTCAGTTGTATGTGGTTTACCAGTATGCTTTGTTGAGGTATTTTGTCATGGTTTCATTAATCTTTTATGTGGCTATATATTTTGGTTGTCAGTGTTATGATGTGTTTTCATTGGTATCTTTTCGTAATTTCATATATGGTGTTTTACATTATTTTATTGATTGGAGATTTGAATGGTTTTATCTATGAGGTTTTAAATATGTTAATTTTAAATGATTTTTATTGATCATTCGGAGGATGATATATTTCATTTGGAAATTTTTAAATGATTTTATTAATCCTTTTTTGTGAGCCCTCATAGTTTTATTTAAATGATTTATTAATCCTTTTGGGGGAAACTTTGTGTATTTTTAATGTTGCACTTTTAGTGAGTTTAATTAATTGTTTTTGGGAGCTTTAATAGTTTATTTAATTAAATGTTTTATTTTATTTTGTTGTGGAGGAGTTTAATTAAAATAAAGAAAGGGGGGGGAAGCCTTGTCTTTGATATATATATATATATTCATTTTTGTTTTGGAGAGGAGTTATTCTTTTTGGAGAGAAGAAGAAATTTTCTATTTTTGAAGGAGAAGAAAAAAACCCATGAATGGGGCAGTAGAGTTGGGGAGTAATGTGGAGATTTTGCTGAGAAGAAAATTGTGGGTATGGGATTGTTGATTTGAGCGTGCAAATTTTTCCTTGCTGCCCAAGTTTGGAACCTGGCCATGGCTTCTACACTAAGCATCCTTCCATTTTTGTTTTGGGGCAGAATTGGAGGTATTCTCCTTATTTTTCTTCAATCTTGTATGACTGATGAATTTTGCATTCACTTATGTCATTTATGCCTTGAATCTCTTTGCAAATTTGGGTTTCTTTTATTTTGTAAATAATTGGTGAAATCCCTCTATTTTATTGTGTGAAGGATTGGGGTTTGGATGATGGTTACTTGAATTCTTTTGTTATTCTATAGTTTTCTTATGGTAGATTTTGTTCATGCTAGTAAATCCAAAATGGGTTGCTAAAAAAAAATAGATTTTTGGAATCCTACATTTCATTTCTCTTTTTGCCCAATTTGTTAAAAACGTGTTTTTCCTTGTTTCTCATTATCCCCTTGCTAAAAATTAATTGTAAGGGTGGATTTCATGTAGAAATGCCAAGATCTCAACTAGGTCTTTGGCAGATTTTAATTTTGGACACTTTCATTTTTGCCCAAATTTGTGTCTTCTTGTTAAATGACATTTTTTTATGTTTCTCTTTAATCGTTTGATATAAATGCAAAATAAAGTTATATTTTGTGTAGAAATACCCATATTTCAAATGGGTCGTTGTCTGATTTTTAGTCTAGGCAACTTCATATTTTCATGTTTTTCTTGCCTAACTTGGCAAAATGACGTTTTCAAAACACCACCTCATTTTCGGTTCTAAACTCAAAAATCAAAGGTGAATTCCAACTTGAAATTCCAAAATATGAAATGGGTCGAGCTTAGAATTTTAATCCGAACACTTTGATTTTTTATGTAATTTTATGCCTGCTTTTCATGTTGAATTTCAGCAGTTAAATGTGTCTTGTTATAGCAATATTAGCTTGGTTGTTTTAAATGTTTTCTATGACTGAAAATTGTGGTTTTTCATCTTGTTTCATGTTTGTTGGATTCCTCGTTTGGTTAAATGAGAAGGCCTATCCATCTACAGGGCGTTGAGTTATCTGTCTACAAGGCATTGATACACGCATGATTGAGTCCCCTCGTCTATATGAGAGGTGTACCTAGTTCCGTGTGGTGCCATCCCTTTGAGCACACACGATGACATTCTATCTGGTCTATACTCTAGTACCTATACCTTAGTAGTCATGAGTAGTACCCGAAATGTCATTGTATGAGCATCTCACGTCGTGATATTGGCTTTAATGCATTATATTCTATGTTTGCTCTGTGTTTGATGTGAGTGTTGGCCATATGTTACCCTTGCCTTGTCATTTCTGCTTGGGCCTTGTGACTGCCTCCGAGCATAGTGGGGTGGCCTCTTTTGAGTCCACATGGTAGGGAGGCGTTACCACCACCATTGGGGACTGGTGTACAGGTTATTGTAGCATCAATTGAAGGTGTTCTCTCTTGTTTGTATTTAATCAGTTGATGTATTTTATTCTTGGTTGTTCCTTTTTACTCATGCATATTCCTATATGTGTAAATTGTACTCTTTTGAGTGAGATGATGTAATCATATAATTTAAATGAGAAGAAATGTGATGGTTTACTATTTGGCTTACGAGTTCCAGTGTTGGTTTTGGACTCGCTTGTACTTTGATGATCATTATGGCTTTTGCTTCAAAAAATTTCATGCAAAAATCCAAGCTTTGGCTGTGTATTTCCTTCATGTATTGGTTTAAAAAGTTCCAGCGCATCGAAACTTTTTGTTTGCTATTTTGTGTCATTGTTGTGAAGTTCTAGAGTAGAAGGTTCTGGAGCAACGAGTTATGGAGCAGAAGGTTCCGGAGCTGGAAGTTCCAGAGCAGCAGGTTTTGGAGCAATAGGTTCCGGAACAGGAAGTTCCATAGTTGGAAGTTCTGGAGCAGGAAGTTTCGTAGCAAGAAGTTCCTAAGTAGGAAGTTCTGTAGCAAGAAGTTTCGGAGTAGGAAGTTCTGAAGCAGGAAGTTCCAAAGTAGGAAGTTTCGTAGCTAAAAGTTTTGTAGCTAGAAGTTTCGTAGCTGGAAGTTTTGTAGCTGGAAGTTTCATAGCAGGAAGTTTCAGAGCTAGAAGTTCTGTAGCAGGAAGTTCTGGAGCAAAGTTTATGGAGCTATTATGTTTGCTCCTGTTTGGATTTTTCTCTAGAGGGTGGATTAGTCCTCTCCTTTGGGTTGTGTTCGGCCATGCTTGGCCATGTATGTTGTCGATTTATTGTATTGTAAACTATATTTTGTGTAATTTATTCTTTATTTTTTCGAAAAAAAATTATCTTGTCCTCTTTTGGCTCTTACCCTTCGGGGATGCGATGCGGGATGTTACATTGATTCATGGACACCTCTTTTAACATGGCTACCAAGTATAACAAAACTTTCTTGATAGTAGATCCATATGGCTCATCAGTGATGTGGCATAATGCAACTTGATAGTCCTAATAGGAGCATTCATTCATTAGATGGATGACATTTGGTATTTGAGACAATTTAAGATTGAGGTCTCTATGTCTTATCAACTCGAATCCCTCCTTGTGTTTTGTTGTGTGTCTTTTATGTGTCTTCTTCATGTTTGCATTATGTTTACATCGTGTTTATGTTTATTTTGTTGTCATTTAAATGTTATGTTATGTCATGTGTTTTCATTGTGTGTGCTTCATGTTTTCGACATGTATGTTTGTGTATGTTGTCTTGTTGCATATCATACATTTGTATCTTCCTTTGTGCTTTTGTTGGTTTTCCATGGGATATTGTATCTGAGGGGCTTGTACACTCCCCCTAGATCCTTTGTCATCCTATCTCTTCAACATTTAGACAATTAGACCCCTCTTGACATATATTTTTTATATTATTGTGATTTTGAGCTTAAGTTCATACTCTCACCAAAGTGGGGGCTAAATGTAGTGTCATAAATTGTCACCCTTGACAATTTCACACTATGTTTTGCTCCCCCTTAAGTTATTGGACCTAATTGAACCTCTAATTTCCTAAATTATGCATTCCATATCTCATTTTAATAATTATCAACAAACTACTAGTGGAAAACAAATCCATTCATCTAATACTTTTCTAGCTCAACACCTTATTTTTTTAAAAAAGGGTTGTGACATAGACACCTTATGGTGAATGGGTCCCATTATGATGAAAGTGTCCCCCTATTTTGGCTCCAAATTCAAATATGTTAGTGTTGGTACTTTATTATTATTAATTCAAATGTCCAAAGTCAACTATCGAGATCTAATTTACAAAAAAATGAATAATTATATATTTAAATACCTAGTTATTGCATCATTTCAAATCTAACAAAAAACCAAGAGTGATAATTATTGTCAGAAGCAATATCAACAAGTCAAGAGTAGAATTTTAGTGATTTATTATAGTAATTCAAGATCTAAGCATCATGACAAATCATATGTGAGTTTATGTGTGTTTATGTTATCATTGTTTGTGAAGGCTAACCCTTTTGTAGGTCTCCAAGTGGTTCGAGAAAATCAAGCAAGTAATATACAAGCCTTGAGGAGATGTGTATGACTTCAATTCTTGAAGGAAGTCATTAAAGTGTGGTGAGTTGCAACACTTTTTTGGTTCATCATTCCTTTTATCATATATTTCTATCCCTCAAAAGGATAGGTCTTTTATCATTGATATTTCCATTATGGAAGTGAAAACACTAACATTAGGTTTGACTAAGGTAAGCCCCTAAATGGCACAACCCTTCCTCTCTCTTTGAATGTGCAGGTTTTAGGTTTGAAGTTGATTGAAGGAAGTTTAAAGATCAATTATCCTTTGTTGCATTCAAAGCCCTACATCTTGACAATTCATGAAAACTCACAGAAATATATGACGGTGATTCAACAAATTTGCAAGCAAAAATGGAAGGTTTTGATCTGACACTAAAGCACTATGAAAATAGATCAATAATCCCTCTACAAGGATATAGAAACCCTATGTTGAATTAGTGATCCGAGGGACATTTTTTAGTGAAATTTGAAGTGTCTCCAATACTCTAGAATTTAGCACCATCAGAAAGAGTTCAGCGTCCTGATTCCAATGCAACTCAAACGGAGCGAAAAGGAGTCTGTTTGCTCAAGTTACAGCTAGTCAAACTTTCAGTCAAACTACCATCAGGGGTCATCCAGAAGGTGAAAAATGATCATCTCAAAAATTGATGAAAGCAGCATTAAATCAAAGGGCTCATCGAGATGATTCCAGCAATGCTCGTTTCATCAAAATCTGACATCGTATGCTCGAGTTACAAGCAGTCAAAGTTCAGTTGACTTGAGGGTACAAATGATGATGTCATCATGCTGACATGTCAGTCCATATTGTACGGAATCCACATGGATGAATTCTGGCTTGACACATGGTAGGTGTATGGACCAATCACTGACCGACACGTGTCCATCCATACATTTCGTACAACAGTCAGCATGTGTGTCATCGGCACAGTCATCAGGTGAGTCAGCGGACAGTCAGCATGATCAGCCAGTTAAAACCTGCCACGTGGCACCCTCCTAGTGCGACACGTGGCCCTTCCTTTTCTCCTCCATTGTTGGTCGGTTGAATATATTAGCCCAAAAAAACTGTTGGGGGTTTGAACCCGTGATCTCCTGCGAAACGGCCAAGCAGTTAGCCGTTGCACCAAACATACCCGTTAAACATATGTATAGACTAGTTTCGTTTTATTGTTTATAACTGTCGATGTCTAGTATAAAATGTGGTCGGCGGGTTTTCAACCCCCGACCATGCGGAGTGTAGAAAGATAAGCCACCGGTGGACCACGCGAACTTTCTTATATCTATATAGGCAACGGTTGTATTTGTTATAGGACTGTTAGCCGAGCCATAACAAAATGGCTTAATAAGCCATAAACAATTAAAACTACCTCTAACAATCTAAACCAAAAGCTAAATGGAGACAAAAGAGGAGTTGTACAGGTTTTTAGAGGGGGTTAAGCCATTAATTTGATGGTTAAGCCTTTTTTAGGCATATTTTATGTATAAAAAGAGGGGTAGAGATGGGATTTTCCAAGTCCAAGTGGTGAGAACGGGAGAATGCTCAGGAGATTTTGAAGACATTTCCGCACAACAGAGGAACGTCATGCTGCTGTGCTTGAAGGAGATAGTCAATGAAGCAATTGTAACTATTTTTTGGAGTATAATCGGATCGGTCACTCCGTTGGAGAGGGGCCCGGAGACGTAGTCCTTATGGATGAACTCCGTTATCAATTGCGTTTGTTCTCCTCTTATTCTTCTCTCTTTCTTTTCAGTTCATTATCTTTACAAGAATATTATTTTCATTTAAGCATTGTATTAAGTTATTGTTTACTTTAAGCATTCTATAAGCAATTTCCCTAGATCCTAAATAGATCAAGTTGGTATCAGAGCTTTGTGTGTGGCTAGTATTGCAAAAATTGAATGCTAACGATATCCAGGTTTCAATGAGGTGAAGGAGAACTTGAAGAATATAATCATGAGATCGGAAGACAAAGAGCTAATCAACCATCATAGATGGAAGGAAAAGAAGGTGGACAAAGTTTAGAGCTTAGTGAGAAGGATTTCCAGAAGCTATTTCTGGATATGAAGGCGATGGTGGATGAACTTTATGCACAAAAGAAGAAGCGCAAAAAGGGAGGTTCTTCAAAGCACAAGAAGCAGGAAGATTAGAAAGACACAGAGGAGAAAACTCCAGAAACTCCTCCTCCATCTTCTCCCTCTTCTTCTCCTCCCCCTTCTCCTCCTTCTCCTTCTCCTTCTAATGTAAATCCATTTAAGAGCAAGTCTAAGCCTGTTATTAAGCTAGATGTAAAATTTGAGTTACCTAAATACTGTGGGGAGTTAAATGCTGAGAAGTTAGATGATTGGGTCCAACAAGTAGAAGTGTACTATAGGATTCAAGGCCTAGTAGAAGATGCCTCTAGGATCCAATTAGCCACTCTCCGATTGGGAGGTACAGCTCTCACCTGGTGGGAGAGTAAGACTCGAGAATAAATTGCTCGCCATGGTCAAGTTAATATGTCTTGGATGGAGTTTGTTGCTGCCCTTAGGAAACAATTCTATCCTTTAGGTTACATGCAACAGTTAACCATGAATTGGCAAACCTTTAGGCAAGGTAAGGGGCAGTCTGTCCAGGATTATACTCATGAGTTTAGAAAATGGGCTATTGCTTTAAATGTTCCCTTGTATACTCAAGACACATTACTTAAGTACATAGGTGGTTTGCATTCTTACCTTAGGCACACTATTTTGATGTTGAGTCCCAACAATCTAGACGAGGTGTCTGTTCAAGCTACTCATATAGAGTCAAGGGGTAAGAACACTTTTAGTGACAACTTTTCCAAGAAGCCATCTAAGTTTGAGGGTAAGTCTAAAGGGAAAGAAAAAGACAAAGATAAAGGCAAAGGGAAGAAGACAGCTACAGCTAAGAAAGAGGGTGAGAAACCCACATGCTCCCATTGCAAGAAAGAGGGGCATGATGATTCAAGATGTTGGAAGCTTCATCCTGAGTTGAGGCCGAAAAGATATGGAGGTAATAAAGGCAAGAAAAAGACTACTGCAGTGATTCAACAGGATCTTGGTTCTGACTCTGGAGATGAGACAAAGATTGTTACTACCGGAATCCAAGGTAAAGGGAAAGGTATATCTCTCTCTTCTGATGCAATTTTTTCTAATGCCAGTGCAAGTGCAAGTAAAGAATCTTCACCTAAAGTTGATAAGCAAAGAAATGAATTGTTTCATATTCGTGTTGTAACAAAACACACTAAGGTTGATACATTGTTTGATACGGGTTCCCAAGTCAACTTAATATCTAAGGAAGTGGTAAAGAAATTAAATCTGGCTACAACACCTCATCCAAAGCCATATCCACTTGGATGGGTTTGCAATGATGCACAATTACAAGTAACTAAACAATGTAAATTGAGATTTGCTATCACTGCAAACTTTGTTGATGAGGTAGAAGTAGATGTAGTTCGTTTGGATATTTGTGGGCTTGTGTTGGGAAGTCCTTATCTTTATGATAGAAAAGCAATCTTTTATAGGGGGGAGAATAAGTATCATCTTTTTAAAGATGGGGTAGAATACATTGTACGGGCACATAAGGTGAAGACTAATCTTACACTAGTTAATGTTGGTCAAATGAAGAGGTTGGTCAACTCAACTAAGAACTTTGTATTAATGCTTGTAAAATCCAAAGAAGATGATAAATCTAAGGCCTTCAAGGGGTGTGACCCAAAACATAAAACTGAAATGGTCAAGATTTTTTCCACTTATGATGACTTGTTTCAGGAACCGAAGGGGTTACCACCCAAGAGAGATATACAGCATGAAATCCAGTTACAACAGGATGTGCCACTTTCTAATATCGGCATGTATCATTTATCTGTTATGCAGAATGAGGAAATTAAAAAGCAGGTTCAAGAGTTGGTGGAAAAAGGAGTTATTCATCCTAGTACATCTCCTTGTGGTTCTCCAATTGTCTTGGTTCCAAAGAAAGATGGAACTTGGAGGATGTGCATCGACTACCGCGCCTTGAACAAGATAACGGTAAAGAACATGTATCCTCTTCCCAGAATTGATGATTTACTTGATCAGTTAAAACATGCAGTTTATTTCACTAAGTTAGATTTGCGAAGTGGTTATCATCAGATAAGAATTGCAGAAGATGATATTTGGAAGACTGCATTTAAGACAAAACAAGGACTATTTGAATGGTTGGTTATGCCTTTTGGGCTTTGTAATGCACCAGCTACCTTTATGAGAGTCATGAATGATGTCTTTCATCCTTTTATTGATGATTTTTTCATAGTCTATCTAGATGATATTCTTGTATTCAGTCAAACTTGGGAAGATCATGTAAGTCATGTAAAGAAAGTCTTTGATGTATTGAGAAAAGAAAAATTGTATGTAAAGATGTCTAAATGTGAATTTTCTAAGACATCCTTAGTGTACTTAGGCTATGTCGTAGGGAGTGGTCAATTGAAAGTAGACCCTGCGAAGGTCGAAGCTATTGTAAAATGGCCTAAGCCAAGTACAGTCACAGAGGTCAGAAGTTTCTTAGGTGCAGTTCAGTACTGGAGAAAATTTATTGCAAATTTCTCTTATATAGCATCACCATTGCATGCATTAACCAGTACAAAGGCAACTTTTCAGTGGGGAGGTCCGCAACAGAAGGCTTTCGACACTTTGAAGGGAAAGTTGAGCACCGCACCAGTTTTGGCCTTACCAGATCTTCATCAACCATTTGAGATCGAGACAGATGCGAGTGGATTTGCCATGGGAGCAGTACTCATGCAAGGAGGTAAACCAGTTTGCTACCACTCTGAAACTTTTTCAGGAGCAATAAGTAACTATCCTACTTATGATAAAGAACTTTATGCTTTAGTTCAGAGTGTTAAAAATGGAAACATTACATAATGGGGAAAGAAACTGTAATCCACAATCGATCACCACCACTCGCAGATTTGCACTCACAAACTAAACCGCAACAAAAGTAGGCACTTTCTAAAGGGATGGCTTCATTTGGTTATTAAGTATAAGAAAGGTACCCATAACAAAGTAGCAGACATGCTCTCTAGACCTCCTATGATGAATGCTTTGATAATCCTTCAGAATAGTTCTATGGTTCATGAAAGTTTTCAAGAACAATATGCTAATGATGAGAACTTTAAGGATATCTGTGCTACTTTAATGAATGGTAAACATGTAGAAGAGAAAGACTATTATGTGCAGGATAAATTGTTATATCACTTGGGTAAATTATGTATTCCAAAAGATGAACAAGCACAGGTGATTAGAGAAGCACATACCTCATTGATTGCAGGACACTTTGGGGTAAACAAAACATTGACTCAGCTGCAGAAGTATTGTTATTGGCCTCATATGCAAGAAACTGTAACTAAGTATATTAGAGGTTGTGTTATGTGTGCAACTAGTAAGCCTAGTAACAGGAAATTGGGCTTGTACACACCTCTACCTGTACCTTCTCGTCCATGGGAAAGTGTATCAATGGACTTTGTTGGGGGGTTACCTATGTCTAGGAAGGGACATGATTACTTGTATGTAGTAGTTGATCGGTTCAGCAAAATGTGTGTCTTAATGCCATGTAAAAAGCAAGTCACTGCTGAACTGACAGCTCATTTGTACTTACAATTTGTATGGGTTCATTTTGGGTTACCTACTTCTATTGTATTGGATCGAGATTCTCGATTCTTGGGGGAATTTTGGTCAACTTTGTGGGGACTCATGGACACCAAACTGAAGAAGAGTACAGCCTTCCATCCGCAGACCGACGAGCAAACAGAGGTTGTAAACAGGACAGTTGTGCATCTACTCAGAGGTTACTGCAGTAAGCATCCTAAGTTGTGGGATGAGAGTCTTCATTATGTGCAGCATGCCTACAACCATGCAGCACACTCTTCTACTAAAAGGTCTCCTTTTGATACATGCTTTGGTTATGTGCCCAAGACACCGATGGATTTTGCTTTTGGGAAA
>VDFB02000003.1:472583653-472612035 GCA_007258455.2 Sequoia sempervirens | reverse complement strand
ACCCTTCCTCTCTCTTTGAATGTGCAGGTTTTAGGTTTGAAGTTGATTGAAGGAAGTTTAAAGATCAATTATCCTTTGTTGCATTCAAAGCCCTACATCTTGACAATTCATGAAAACTCACAGAAATATATGACGGTGATTCAACAAATTTGCAAGCAAAAATGGAAGGTTTTGATCTGACACTAAAGCACTATGAAAATAGATCAATAATCCCTCTACAAGGATATAGAAACCCTATGTTGAATTAGTGATCCGAGGGACATTTTTTAGTGAAATTTGAAGTGTCTCCAATACTCTAGAATTTAGCACCATCAGAAAGAGTTCAGCGTCCTGATTCCAATGCAACTCAAACGGAGCGAAAAGGAGTCTGTTTGCTCAAGTTACAGCTAGTCAAACTTTCAGTCAAACTACCATCAGGGGTCATCCAGAAGGTGAAAAATGATCATCTCAAAAATTGATGAAAGCAGCATTAAATCAAAGGGCTCATCGAGATGATTCCAGCAATGCTCGTTTCATCAAAATCTGACATCGTATGCTCGAGTTACAAGCAGTCAAAGTTCAGTTGACTTGAGGGTACAAATGATGATGTCATCATGCTGACATGTCAGTCCATATTGTACGGAATCCACATGGATGAATTCTGGCTTGACACATGGTAGGTGTATGGACCAATCACTGACCGACACGTGTCCATCCATACATTTCGTACAACAGTCAGCATGTGTGTCATCGGCACAGTCATCAGGTGAGTCAGCGGACAGTCAGCATGATCAGCCAGTTAAAACCTGCCACGTGGCACCCTCCTAGTGCGACACGTGGCCCTTCCTTTTCTCCTCCATTGTTGGTCGGTTGAATATATTAGCCCAAAAAAACTGTTGGGGGTTTGAACCCGTGATCTCCTGCGAAACGGCCAAGCAGTTAGCCGTTGCACCAAACATACCCGTTAAACATATGTATAGACTAGTTTCGTTTTATTGTTTATAACTGTCGATGTCTAGTATAAAATGTGGTCGGCGGGTTTTCAACCCCCGACCATGCGGAGTGTAGAAAGATAAGCCACCGGTGGACCACGCGAACTTTCTTATATCTATATAGGCAACGGTTGTATTTGTTATAGGACTGTTAGCCGAGCCATAACAAAATGGCTTAATAAGCCATAAACAATTAAAACTACCTCTAACAATCTAAACCAAAAGCTAAATGGAGACAAAAGAGGAGTTGTACAGGTTTTTAGAGGGGGTTAAGCCATTAATTTGATGGTTAAGCCTTTTTTAGGCATATTTTATGTATAAAAAGAGGGGTAGAGATGGGATTTTCCAAGTCCAAGTGGTGAGAACGGGAGAATGCTCAGGAGATTTTGAAGACATTTCCGCACAACAGAGGAACGTCATGCTGCTGTGCTTGAAGGAGATAGTCAATGAAGCAATTGTAACTATTTTTTGGAGTATAATCGGATCGGTCACTCCGTTGGAGAGGGGCCCGGAGACGTAGTCCTTATGGATGAACTCCGTTATCAATTGCGTTTGTTCTCCTCTTATTCTTCTCTCTTTCTTTTCAGTTCATTATCTTTACAAGAATATTATTTTCATTTAAGCATTGTATTAAGTTATTGTTTACTTTAAGCATTCTATAAGCAATTTCCCTAGATCCTAAATAGATCAAGTTGGTATCAGAGCTTTGTGTGTGGCTAGTATTGCAAAAATTGAATGCTAACGATATCCAGGTTTCAATGAGGTGAAGGAGAACTTGAAGAATATAATCATGAGATCGGAAGACAAAGAGCTAATCAACCATCATAGATGGAAGGAAAAGAAGGTGGACAAAGTTTAGAGCTTAGTGAGAAGGATTTCCAGAAGCTATTTCTGGATATGAAGGCGATGGTGGATGAACTTTATGCACAAAAGAAGAAGCGCAAAAAGGGAGGTTCTTCAAAGCACAAGAAGCAGGAAGATTAGAAAGACACAGAGGAGAAAACTCCAGAAACTCCTCCTCCATCTTCTCCCTCTTCTTCTCCTCCCCCTTCTCCTCCTTCTCCTTCTCCTTCTAATGTAAATCCATTTAAGAGCAAGTCTAAGCCTGTTATTAAGCTAGATGTAAAATTTGAGTTACCTAAATACTGTGGGGAGTTAAATGCTGAGAAGTTAGATGATTGGGTCCAACAAGTAGAAGTGTACTATAGGATTCAAGGCCTAGTAGAAGATGCCTCTAGGATCCAATTAGCCACTCTCCGATTGGGAGGTACAGCTCTCACCTGGTGGGAGAGTAAGACTCGAGAATAAATTGCTCGCCATGGTCAAGTTAATATGTCTTGGATGGAGTTTGTTGCTGCCCTTAGGAAACAATTCTATCCTTTAGGTTACATGCAACAGTTAACCATGAATTGGCAAACCTTTAGGCAAGGTAAGGGGCAGTCTGTCCAGGATTATACTCACAAGTTTAGAAAATGGGCTATTGCTTTAAATGTTCCCTTGTATATCCAAGACACATTACTTAAGTACATAGGTGGTTTGCATTCTAGTACATAGGCACACTATTTTTGATGTTGAGAGTCCCAACAATCTAGGTAGCGAGGTGTGGTTTAGCTATATATAGAGTCAAGGGGTAAGAACACTTTTAGTGATAACTTTTCCAAGAAGCCATCTAAGTTTGAGGGTAAGTCTAAAGGGAAAGAAAAAGACAAAGATAAAGGCAAAGGGAAGAAGACAACTACAGCTAAGAAAGAGGGTGAGAAACCCACATGCTCCCATTGCAAGAAAGAGGGGCATGATGATTCAAGATGTTGGAAGCTTCATCCTGAGTTGAGGCCGAAAAGATATGGAGGTAATAAAGGCAAGAAAAAGACTACTGCAGTGATTCAACAGGATCTTGGTTCTGACTCTGGAGATGAGACAAAGATTGTTACTACCGGAATCCAAGGTAAAGGGAAAGGTATATCTCTCTCTTCTGATGCAATTTTTTCTAATGCCAGTGCAAGTGCAAGTAAAGAATCTTCACCTAAAGTTGATAAGCAAAGAAATGAATTGTTTCATATTCGTGTTGTAACAAAACACACTAAGGTTGATACATTGTTTGATACGGGTTCCCAAGTCAACTTAATATCTAAGGAAGTGGTAAAGAAATTAAATCTGGCTACAACACCTCATCCAAAGCCATATCCACTTGGATGGGTTTGCAATGATGCACAATTACAAGTAACTAAACAATGTAAATTGAGATTTGCTATCACTGCAAACTTTGTTGATGAGGTAGAAGTAGATGTAGTTCGTTTGGATATTTGTGGGCTTGTGTTGGGAAGTCCTTATCTTTATGATAGAAAAGCAATCTTTTATAGGGGGGAGAATAAGTATCATCTTTTTAAAGATGGGGTAGAATACATTGTACGGGCACATAAGGTGAAGACTAATCTTACACTAGTTAATGTTGGTCAAATGAAGAGGTTGGTCAACTCAACTAAGAACTTTGTATTAATGCTTGTAAAATCCAAAGAAGATGATAAATCTAAGGCCTTCAAGGGGTGTGACCCAAAACATAAAACTGAAATGGTCAAGATTTTTTCCACTTATGATGACTTGTTTCAGGAACCGAAGGGGTTACCACCCAAGAGAGATATACAGCATGAAATCCAGTTACAACAGGATGTGCCACTTTCTAATATCGGCATGTATCATTTATCTGTTATGCAGAATGAGGAAATTAAAAAGCAGGTTCAAGAGTTGGTGGAAAAAGGAGTTATTCATCCTAGTACATATCCTTGTGGTTCTCCAATTGTCTTGGTTCCAAAGAAAGATGGAACTTGGAGGATGTGCATCGACTACCGCGCCTTGAACAAGATAACGGTAAAGAACAGGTATCCTCTTCCTAGAATTGATGATTTACTTGATCAATTAAAACATGCAGTTTATTTCACTAAGTTAGATTTGTGAAGTGGTTATCATCAGATAAGAATTGCAGAAGATGATATTTGGAAGACTGCATTTAAGACAAAACAGGGACTATTTGAATGGTTGGTTATGCCTTTTGGGCTTTGTAATGCACCAGCTACCTTTATGAGAGTCATGAATGATAATCTTCGTCCGCTTTTATTGATAGTTTCATAGTCTATCTAGATGATATTCTTGTATTCCCCGATCAAACTTGGGAGAATCATGTAGAGTCATGTCAAAGAAAGTATTTGATGTATTGAGAAAAGAAAAACTATATGTAAAGATGTCTAAATGTGAATTTGTTAAGACATCCTTAGTGTACTTAGGCTATGTTGTAGGGGGTGGTCAATTGAAAGTAGACCCTGCGAAGGTTGAAGCTATTGTAAAGCGTAAGCCAGAAATGCAGATCCCACTGAGAGGAGTCGAGAGGATTTCCTAGAGTGCGGTTGATGCTGGAGAATTTTGGCTACAGAAGTACCTCTTATATAGCATCACCATTGCATGCATTAACCAGTACGAGAGAAACTTTTCAGTGGGGAGGTCCACAGCACAAGGCTTTTGACACTTTGAAGGGAAAGTTGAGCACCGCACTAGTTTTGGCCTTACCATATCTACATCAACCATTTGAGATCGAGACAGATGCGAGTGGATTTTCCATGGGAGCAGTACTCATGCAAGGAGGTAAACTAGTTTGCTACCACTCTGAAAATTTTTCAGGAGCAATAAGTAACTATCCCACTTATGATAAAGAACTTTATGCTTTAGTTCAGAGTGTTAAAAAATGGAAACATTACATAATGGGGAAAGAAACTGTAATCCACACTGATCACCAGCCACTTCAATATTTGCACTCACAATCTAAATTGCAACAAAGTAGTCCCTTCCGGTGGATGGGTTTTTTTGCAATAGTTTCATTTGGTTATTAAGTATAAGAAAGATACCCATAACAAAGTAGCAAACATGCTCTCTAGGCCTCCTATGATGAATGCTTTGATAATCCTTAAGAATAGTTCTATGGTTCATGAAAGTTTTCAGGAACAATATTCTAATGATAAGAACTTTAAGGATATTTATGTTGCTTTAATGAAAGGTAAACATGTAGAAGAGAAAGATTATTATGTGCAGGATAAATTGTTATATCACTTGGGCAAATTGTGTGTTCCAAGGGATGAACAAGCACAGGTTATTAGAGAAGCACATACCTCATTGATTGCAGGACACTTTGGGGTAAATAAAACATTGACTCGGCTGTAGAAATATTGTTATTGGCCTCGTATGCAAGAAATTGTAACTAAGTATATTAGAGGTTGCATTATGTGTGCAACTAGTAAGCCTAGTAACAGGAAGTTGGGTTTGTACACACCTCTACCTGTACCTTCTCATCCATGGGAAAGTGTGTCAATGGACTTTGTTGGGGGGTTACCTATGTCTAGGAAGGGACATGATTATCTGTATGTAGTAGTTGATCGGTTCAGCAAAATGTGTATCTTGATGCCTTGTAAGAAACCGGTCACTGCTGAACTGAAAACTCATATGTACTTTCAATTTGTATGGGTTCATTTTGGGTTACCTACTTCTATTGTATCGGATCGAGATTCTCAATTCTTGGGGGAATTTTGGTCAGCTTTGTGGGGACTCATGGACACCAAACTGAAGAAGAGTACAGCCTTCCATCCGCAGACCGACGGGCAAACAGAGGTTGTAAACAGGACAGTTGTGCATCTACTTTCGAGGAGTACATTACTGCAGTAAAAGCATCTAAGTTATTAGGGATGAAGGTCTTCATTGTAATAGCGACTGCCTACAATACATGCGGCCACTCTTCTACTAAGAAGGTCTCCTTTGAGACATGCTTTGGTTATGTGCCAAGACACTTAGATGGATTTTTCTTTGGGAAAAATGATGTTGAAGATGGATGCCATGATGCAAAGAAAGGCTTTGGGGTTATCCGAGAAAGTCAGAAGCAATTCATTAGTATTCAGGCACCTCAGATTGGAGCAGGCAAGGCAGAAAATAAAAAGGTTATGACAAGCTTGTATGTGATCATCATTTGAGGTTGAGAATAGGGATTTTAGTTACCTCAGTAGGGAAAGGATGCAAGGTGAAGGTAAAAAGCTTAAGCCAATTAGATATGGTCCTTTTGAGATCCTTGAGAAGATTGGTACTAATGCCTTCCGCCTCAATCTTCCTCCATACATGCATATTTACTCGGTTGTCAATGTTGAGAATTTGAAACTGTATGAGCCTCCAATGATCCTAGATGAAGTCACAGACATTCAAGTTCCATCAATTGATGACCTTTCACCAGAGTACATGTCAGAGTTGCCAGAAGATGTTATTCTCAACAGGAATGTCAGAACTTCACGAAGAGGAGATGTTGAGTACCTCAGAGTGGGCCTGAAGGGGATGCATCCAAGCAAAGCAAGATGGATGGAGATTGGTAAAGTGAGGGAACTTTACCCTCACTTACTTCCTAAGTAATCAAGCTTTCGGAGGACCAAAAGCTCTCCAGTGGGGAGGCTTGATCTGTGGGACATTTTTCAGTGAAATTTGAAGTGTCTCCAATACTCCAAAATTTAGTACCATCAGAAAGAGTTCAGCGTCCTGATTCCAACACAACTCGAACGTAGCAAAAAGGAGTCTGTTTGCTCAAGTTACGGCTAGTCAAACTTTCAGTCAAACTACCATCAGGGGTCATCCAGAAGGCAAAAAATGATCATCTCAAAAATTGACAAAAGTAGTATCAAATTGAAGGGCTCCTCGAGACGATTCCAGCAATGCTCGTTTCGTCGAAATCCGACATCGTATGCTCGAGTTACAAGCAGTCAAAGTTTGGTTGACTTGAGGGTACAGATGATGACATCATCATGCTGACGTGTTAGTCCGTACTGTACGTAATCCACATGGATGAATTCTGGCTCGACACATGGTAGGTGACTCAGACTGTACGGACCAATCACTGACCGACACGTGTCCATCTGTACATTCCGTACAACAGTCAGCATGTGAGTCATTGGCACAGTCATAAGGTGAGTCAACGGACAGTCAGCATGATCAGCCAGTTAGAACCCGCCACATGGCACCCTCCTGGTGTGACATGTGGCCCTTCCTTTTCTCCTCCATCATCGGTTGGTTGAATATATTAGCCAAAACAAAACTTTTGGGGGTTTGAACCCGTGATCTCCTACGAAACGGCCGAGCAATTAGTCGTTGCACCAAACATACCCATTAAACATATATATAGACTGCTTTTATTTCTATTGTTTATAACTGTTGGTGTCCGGTATAAAACGTGGTCGGTGGGTTTTGAACCCCTGACCACGTGGAGTGTAAAAAGATAAGCCACCAGTGGACCACGCGAGATTTCTTATATATGTATAGGCAACTATTGTATTTGTTATAGGACTGTTAGCCGAGCCATAACAAAATGGCTTAATAAGCCATAAACAATTAAAACTACCTCTAACAATCTAAACCAAAAGCTAAATGGAGACAAAAGAGGAGTTGTACGAGTTGTTAGAGGGGGTTAAGCCATTAATTTGATGGTTAAGCCTTTTTAGGCATATTTTATGTATAAAAAGAGGGGTAGAGATGGGATTTTCCAAGTCCAAGTGGTGAGAACAGGAGAATGCTTAGGAGATTTTGAAGAGATTTCCACAAACAGAGGAACTTCATGCTACTATGCTTGAAGGATATAGTCAAAGAAGCAATTATAACTGTTTTTGGAGTATAATCGGATCGGTCACTCCGTTGGAGAGGGGCCCGGAGACGTAGTCCTTACAGACGAACTCCGTTATCAATTGCGTTTGTTCTCCTCTTATTCTTCTCTCTTTCTTTTCAGTTCATTATCTTGGCAAGCATATTATTTTCATTTATTCATTTAAGCATTGTATTAAGTTATCATTTACGTTAAGCATTCTATAAGCAATTTCCCTAGATCCTAAATAGATCAATTAGTCCTCCAAAAATGGGCTCAAATTTATACCATAGGTGTTAGAATTGTGAAAAATCACAAAACCACGAACCACAAGATCAAAAAAAAACAAAGACACCTTCCATGCAAGAGATATGTAAAAAATATATGCAATATTCCTCAATAAAAAAAAGCTACAGAAGCAAGAGACTATCAAAATATATGAAAGCTCGAGTTGATAATTACACTGAAGGTTGAGTGCTATGTAGGACAAAAACCCTAAAAGCATAAAAGCACTCCTAAGTTTAGCTTAAGTGCATGAGAATAAATTAGACTAAAAATAAATTAAAGATTAATTAATTATTAGATAATGCATGACTACTCTAACACTCCCCCTTAAGATGAACTTAGGGAGAAGCTAAAAACCCTAAAAATAGAATGCATGATGGGTCCTGACAAACAAGGCCTGGTGAGGTACCCATGTACAAACAAAATATCTCTCACAACTGGAGAAAAGGAGAGAAACCATGTGGGATAAAACTCCTCTCCAAAAGAGAAAGGAAAATGAAGAACTAAAAAAGCTTCCAAATCAAGGTGTGAAGGACTGAGAAGCCTCTAATTGAAACAATTTCCCAAAAAAGAGGAACATGTAGAACATCATAGAAGCACAAAGTTATAGATTGCTGCCAAATGATGACTAATATGGTGCTGAAATGAAGAGCCTCCTCTAAAATAAATGATGATTAGGATCAAGATAACAAGAATCTGCATGAGCTCTTGCAATGACACTACTCGAGCCAGATTGAAAATAAAGGAAAAACAATGAAGATACAAATTTCAAGATCAAGTAGACAATAATATGCATGAGTGCCCCCAACACACTACTTGAATTAGATGGAAAAAAAGAAAAAACATCTAGAAGTCAAAGACACAGGTGGTACATGAATCTGCAAGAGTGACCTCAATGACACGACTCAACATGCAAGTTGAAAATGCAAGAACCAAATAGTTTGAAGAACACTAATCACAAGAGAGACAATAATATTCATGAGTGTCCCCAATGACACTACTCAAATCAGATGGAAAAACAAAGGAAAACATTTGATTCTTGAAGATACAAATGACACATGAAACTATATGAGTGACCCCAAAAACACTACTCAACATGCAAGATGCAAGTTGAAAATATAGGTACCAATAGTCTTTGATCAAATGAAAATGGAAGGTCACCTCCAGAAATAGGAATGTAAGAATGTCCATATGGTAAATGCTCCAACTCACTCAAATGCATGTAACTAGCCACTGATGTGCGTTGCATCTAAAATTACATAGGAACAAGAACAAGATACATAGATCACTCTAACAGAAAAACAAGGAAGCATTAGCACCAACAATAGAAACCCCCCCCCCCCATAATGTTGAAAAGGGAGAGCCATGATAGGTACACTGAAACTATGTGAAACCAAGAAGTGCATGTAGGAGAAACAACCTGTAAATAAAAGGGTGTGCAAACTAAGGCAGACACACATGAGGCAAGAATCGTTGGTATTCACTATTATCGTGGAAGGGACACTCGCTTGAAAAAGGTATGATGACAAACCAAAGGTAAACATCAAGCCCCCCATGGCACTTTGTATCATAGTGTGAATATAAAAGGCACAACAAGATGTGAAAAATCACCAAAAATTATACAATAGATTGGCACTTTATCTCAATGCATCTTCAAAAAGAGAATGTGCATGAAAAAGATTTAACAACCAAAAATGACTCATCCCATGCAAACAACAAGTTCCCTGGAGATAAAATGTCCAAGTAATTCACTAGAGTGTGAAAACAAAAATAACTTGAAAATAATGTTCCTAAAGAGAAATCTAGAAAAAGTGCATGGATGGAACTGAGGAGATCTAAAAGATAGTTTCAATGCCGCTAGAATTGTGAACAACAGACAAATTGGTCAAAAGTTACAAGCTTGGGACTGAAAATAGCTCCTCTGACTTCAATAGGTTGTAGAATGTACTAACAGAAAAATAAAGCAATGCGACCCACACTGGACTAGAAATTTGGCGGAGCCAGCTTTCCAACAATATCTCATTTATTAAAATTTGACTTTGTACACCCAAATTATGGCCAAAAGAAAAAATAGCTCCCTAGAGGCCAATGAGGGGTCAAAGGAGGTGATGCAAGCAATCCGTACAACTAATATCATTCTAAATTGTCACCATCTGTATTGCTGGCATCTACATGAAGTTAGCAGGAATATTCTCAATGCTTGAAAAAAAAACCCGATCCCCTGTCATTGGAGAAAATGATGGAATATGCTCTGGAGAGGGAATATTCTGGCAAAAAACCCCATCATCTGCTAGGAAAAAATCAACTGCTAGAAAAAGTAGAGGGTTTAAAAAAAATTCCTCGATGTTGCCAGAAAAAATTTGGTCTGCCAAAAAAACTCGGATGGTTCTGGAAAAATGGCATTGGGCGACGGAAATATTTTCAAGTTGCTGCATAAAAAGTTAGGCAGCTGACAAAATTTTGAAGAGCCTTCAAGCGGCTCATATAAGCCACCATTGGTGGTTTTAAAGGCCGTCAATCGACGCTTATATGGCCATTAGTGGTTGTAGAAATCCTAGCCATGGGTTAAATGGGGCATGCAAGGGTACAAGAAATAAATGCACCCCAAACTTTAAAAAAAATCCCCAAATAAATTCAAACACTGCACTTTATGATTTTTTTAAATTTTTTTTTAATTTTTAATAAGAAATTTATAAAAAAAAATTGTCAACCTGTATGTTGGCCCTTTAAAAGTATATATATTTTTCATGCCCTATGGGTCGTACAACCCTGGGGCAAAAAAAAATTGCCATAGAAGCTCCCGATATCAAAATAGGATGAACTTATAGTCAAAATTTATGGAATTGGCTTCCTGAATCCAATGGTGAGGTCCTTTTGGGGCCAAAATGCTCTGAAAACATAGCTACCCTCTAGATTTGGAAAGAATCAACTGCTTCAATCCCTCACAAATCTAGCATCTGGAGTCTAAATCAGGCCAAACAAAAGGAAATTTTGAATTTTTTGACACCTCTAAATCTAATAGTGAGGTCCTTTTCACACCAAAAAAAAAGCACCAAAAAATTGTCCACCTCTAAAATTTGCAAAAAAAGAAAAGGGGATTCAGATCTAAAGCTTGTAACCCTTGTTAAAGGAAAAAAACTCATAAATTGAGAAGGGGTTTATTGAATCGAGGCTCTAATACCATGTTAGAATTTTGAAAACCCACAAAACCACGAGCCAGAGGACCAAACAATGAAAAAATACACCTTCCACACAAGAGATCTACAAACAATATATGCAATATTCCTCAATATGAAAAAGCTATAGAAGCAAGAGACTATCAAAAGATATGAAAGCTCGAGTTGATAATTACAATGAGGGTTGAGTCCTATATACGAGCAAAATCCTAAAAGCATAAAAGCACTCCTAAGTTTAGCTTAAGTGCATGAGAATAAATTAGACTAATAATCAATTAAATATTAATTAATTATTAGCTAATACATGATTACTCTAACAACAAGTGCACGGTGTTTTGATCTATCTATTTCTACTATCTTAATTTGTCTATGACTTTTTGTGTTCACTATATTTGCATCAGAATTGAAATTTGCATCATTAGCCCAATTAGGTCATTGCATAAATCATCCCTAAATTCATCCTAAATTTGGTCAAGAGATGGTTGATTCACCTTTAAGGTTGTTAGTCAATTGCATATCTTGTCCAAGTCCATAAAACCCTACAATCATACCATTTCCATCCCCGCACATTTAATGAAATTGGGAAAAGGTGTCAAACCCTAAAGAGTGTAAATCTCCAAAGGATAGTTTCCCTTTTCCCTACATATCACAAACAAACAATTTCTTACTTAAGTTGGCCCATTTATAGGTGCTCCTCAACCACTAAGATAATGCCCCTTGTGCAATTTCTAGAGTTCTTCTATCTCCCTCTTCCTCCAAAGGTCGCTTCCCTTCTCATGGGTGCCATCATGGATGTAGCATCTCTAATCAAGGTAATTGGGAGACTCGTTCTCAAGCTTCTCTTTTAGCTAATAAAAGGAATTGTGATCAATGATGGTATTCAATCTCTACTCTTTAGCCCTCCACCTCTATGTTGTTTGTAGGGGTAACTTTTGGGTGGCTTGTTAGTGGTATATTTAGTTTGTTTAATTCCATAAAGTTAGTTGGTATATTTAGGGGTAACTTTTTATGTTTCCTATGCACTCCCATATATGGGGAAGGATAATTCCTCATTGTCATGCTATTAATTATTTTATTATTTAGGAAATATAGAGAAATTTTTTCATTCTTATACTTCCTTGATTCATTCACATTATTTTAGAAAAAAGGAATTTCAAATATCATACCAATGTTGATTATCATTTTGTTTCTACTTTTTTGCATCCTTATTAGGATACATGGGTCTACATCATAATATGGTTATTTGCTACATAGTTTTACTAGATATTATGTATTGAACCTTAAAAATGTCTTCTATTCTCCTACTATACATGGTACCTTGGTGATTGAAATGAAGAAAAATGGGTTAGGGTTCAAACACATAGGGTTTTACATTAAATTTGGAATATTTCACCAAACTTACTATAAATAGCAAGGTCAAAATGGGGTGAATGAGCCTACCTATTCTTCTATTTCATTCAGGAAATGAGATCCCTCAAGTTAAAATTGACTTTCAACCCTTAGGTGAGTGAATTCTTTAAGGAATCTTGCAATTTTCCTTTTTTGTGTTAGGATGGGGGCCTAGGTCAAACAACACTTTGGGGAGAAAGATTAAAAATAGCAAATCAACTCTAAAATGAAATATTATAACTTTGATTTAGTAGATTAAGCATAAAACTGAAGGAACCTACAAATTTTTTGGCAAATCTAGAAGGGATAAATGTTGTGTACCTCTCACAAAATGGTATTTTTAGAAGCTATCTAAGGACTCATTTTCCCTATGGAGAATGGGTCCTAGGTAGGGCTCTTCAAAATCTATTTTTAGGTCCTTTTCTCCTATTTCTGTGTTGAAATGAAGACAACTAAGAGAGGGGGGTGAATCAATTGTATCTAATCACATTCACCACAAATCTTAAACAATTCCACATCCACTTTAATTTGTTATTAAGTATGAGCATGAAGTGCAGATAATAGAAAGAAAACACAAGAAACACCAGATTTACGTGGAAAACCCAATAAGAGAAAAAACACAGTGAATATTAACTCAAAATATAAGAGTAATTACAAAACTGTTTACAAAAAGGCTCACTACCCTAGATAGGACTCACTATCCAAATGGGAGGCTCACTGCCTATAGATAAAGAAAGATAGAAAGAAGAATATTACACAAAGAACATTATTTCAATGCAATAGAAGATCCACCACAGCAAATTGCACACATATGTAGCCTTGATCAAAGAACTGCAGACACCATCAGCTCACTGCTTTCAAGATTCTAACACATTGAAGTCCTCATTGCCTCAGTTCACTTTCACACAATCTCTCACATCTACCTTGCTTCTCACACTTGTGGTGTTCAATCCTTAACATCTTGTCTTGTATTTATACCATCTTCAACCTTAGAAAATTTCTCCAAGGTTGGCTACACACTCTTCATTTTACAAATTCAAATTAGGCCAGAAACTCAATATTCCCGTGGTGGATAAGAATGAAAGTAGACCAAACCAACACTTAACCAAGACCCAAAACAACATCTTGGATCAATCACATGCTTCCTTCATTGATATTTATCCTTCACATGATGTGTAAACACCAGGTCGACCAAACCTAATGAAAACACCAATTAACTTTGAAGTACACACTTCTATAACAAGAAGATAACATGTGAACCACATAACATGCTTCACCATACATTGGAACATCTTAGATGCCTTCAGATTCATCTGCAGCTATTGCAACAACCTTCATACACAAAACACTTTCCATCAGTCCATCTGGACTATACAAACAAACATAGTAACTCTGAAACTAGTCTTCCAAAGCACCAAAACATGAACATTCTTGATGGAACATAGATAACTCCACTATAAACCTTCTTCTAGATCTACAAGACCTGAAACAAACCAGTGGAGGACTGCGGACCAGATACATTTCTCCCAGTCCACAAACAAATAGCTCTGCCATAACAATTCACAAACTGGTGAACTCAACTTTCACTCTTCATCAAACTAGAAGCTATAATCTAGGATATATCACCCAAGGATGTCCTTAAACAACACTTCAGATCCACACATGCATAGGATAAACACAAAAGAAATGCAGAGCATACACCAGAGCACATTCTGAACACACACACAATTCTATCTTCACTATTTATTAATTTTCTCAAAAGCACTTGGTAACTCTTCATATCAACACACCTACAATACCATAAAGATAGCTCCATGTACTCACAACATCTCTACAGTATCTCAACTATACATGCACAACCTGCAATCTTCTTTCCTTTCTCTGTAACAACCTATATTGTGTTGACATCAATGACAACATTAATGACAACACCACCATACTCATTCATACTTACAACAGTTTGCACTTGCATATTCCCAATTTTCACAGTCCAACAATGGGAAATAAATCCAAGATCTGAGTTTTTGTGAGATGACAAAAAAGGTGACAACTTTGACAACTTTGCAATTTTGCAACTTTGAGATCTCCAACTTTTCTTCAACCTACAAATTTGAAACACACAAAGGGGGAAAATGGTTTTTTTGGTGAACGGCGATTTACCTTGGTCAAACCCCGTTTTGGTAATTAAACCTTGAAATGGAATAAAATAGTATGAAAAGGATGATGAATGAACAAATCAATGTCACAACTCACCAAACCCTTGGATGAACCCTTGAAGGACTGGAATCTTGATGTTGATCCTGCATTAAATGGCTTTGATGGATGTGGATCTTGATGCTTGAATCTCGCTTTGAATCTTTTTCTTGAATGCTTGAAACCTACATCACAATGTGAGCTCCAAAAACATGCATGATTGCAAAAGACTTTGCATGGTGAATGGATCTTGAATTTTGCAAAAAATGATGAAGAAATCCCCTCTTTAATGCTCTTGACAATAATCTTGGCTCTTGTAATTGATCTCTAAAAATCCAATGTTGATTTGATAAAATGGCCTTGTATTTATAGACATTTATCCTTAATTTCCTGAAAATCAAATATCACAAGCTGGCATTGAATCATGGATTTGAAAATATTAAAGTACCGCCAAAAAAACATAATTTAAATTTAGGTCCTAGGTCACTCACCTAGGATGCACATTGATCAAAGAGGTGTTATGTTTAGGCATTAATAAATGTTGGGTTTCCTCTTCGGAAAATACAATTAATTAGACTTGGATTTGAATTAAAGGGGCGAATTAAGAAAAAATGACCTTAATTAATTAAAGTATCCCTAAATAAGTGTGAAAGTGTAAAGAGGTACACTCTACAAAACTAAAAATAAGGCACGATTAAGTCCATTTTAATTAATAGGGCCCTAAACTTAATGTGAATATGTAAAATATATTACAACACTAAATTAACGCATAATTAAGTCCATTTTAATTAATTCCAAATTAGGTGTGAAAATGTAAAGGGATACATTTTTCTACACTATATTTAGCCCCCACATTAGTGAGAGGAGGAACTTGCAACAAACTCACACTAAAGTAGTCAAGACCTAAGTCCAAGTGTACCAATGTGAATGGTATAGGATTACAAAGATCAAGGAGGGTGATTAAGCCCCTAGGATCCAAGATCCCATGTCAAACCAACATGAGCACAAAAGGACACACAAGGTGTATGATATGCAGCAACAAGACAAGATACACAAACATGCAATGTCAAAGACTAGAAAGAAATAAAAATAAAAATAGAAACAAAAAGGGTGGATCAAGCCTTAACTGTCCAACACAATGTGGACACATCTTGATTGTTTGTCCAAAAATGTTCACAAGTGGAACTCTAGCTGCCCACTATGCAAACAACACACGTGCTCACCTCAAGCTAATGGAACCTTAGGCTATTCACTAGGTGAGCCCCCAATGGGTGGAAAATGAGAGAATCTTGTTAGGCTCCCATACCATATCAAAGCTATCCCTCTTAAAAATTCAATAAGGCACCACAAGAACTTCAGGCTTCATAAGGTCTAACAAGTTGTGTTATGCTAAGCACCTATGAGCAAGGCAAGGCTCCACTAGCAAGAAAAGTTTATTATGCTTGGTGGCCTTGAAAATGGGTTTGAGCTTTACAAGGTTAGAAAGTTGTGTTATACTAAACACTTATGAACAACAATGCAACTAAAGGTTTGGTCAAAGTGACTTTGCTTAGTTCATGTAAGGTCTCTTCTTAGGGAACATCGTGCCTAATGTCTCCAAGAGAGGACAAGTCAAAGAAATATCACACTCTTGGAGGACATCAAACCCAATGACACCACCAAATAAAGGACACATCACAATTTAAGAAAGAAAATTGCACAATGAAACATGAGGAGTGATAATGCCAATGTATGCCCTCACTTTAAAGAAATTGCTAGCAACATTATTGTGAGAAATTTGCTTTAAAGTAGCCAATAAGAAGACATGAGAGCTTATTCAGAAAGACCTATGCCAAGTTATATGTTCCCAAATGAAGCTACATCATGAAAATGAGAGGAATGGGTTGCCCCCAAAATGAAATGCTAAACATAGGAAGAAAGTATGTCACATGCGAGCCAACTTAAGGCATGTCATCCACATCCCAATCTTGCTCTTATATACATGGAAGGCAGTCACCTAGCCAAAATAGATAATGACAAGTGTCATATGAGGACAAGGCTACCTAACCCATTTCCCCCACTAAGTGTAGGACAAAGATGAGCCGAGATGATTGATGAGAAACATGATAGAATGAAAATCAGTATTAATTAGAGGAACTAGGTGCTTCAACACAAGGAAGAGCACAACAATCCTTAAGATGTTGAATTTTATTACCCAAAGCCTTACATTCATTAGTAGAATGACCATGAACTCTATGATATGCACAAAATGAACTCTTATTGTAAAATTTCTTTCATGTTTTTGGAGGGAGAGATATCAAAAAATCTTGGAGGAGTCTCAACAAGATACTCTCTTGATCAATAGTAGGTGTTCCTTTACTTTGTGACAAAGATATATCTCTTGCTTAGTACAAGGTGTCATACTTACATAAGACAATTTAGATTGTGATATTTTTTACTCTCTCTTAAAGGAGGGCATAAAATCTAACGAACTCCAATCATTTACTAAGACATGTCCTAGGAGTGTTTTGCATGATGAAATTTATATTAAGCGAAGATTTCTTTGGTTCTTTCATTTCTTTTGAAGGACAATAACTGAGACCACTAGTTTCTATTAGTTTGGGATCCTCCAAGGTTAAAGTTGGCTAAGAAGAATCTTTTGTAATAGTGTTGATATTTAGTGAAGTATTTTTTAATGCTTTTGTTTCTTTTGAGGGACAATAACCAAGACCACTAGTCATTTCTTGCGTATTAAGCTCTATAGGGATGCAGATACCTTGTCCTCTAGCACCACATCCTTTTCCACTATAAACAAGTTGTTTCAAAAGCTCATAACCTCTTCCATAAAGCTTTTCCATTTCTTTCGGATTCGATGGTTGTTCATAATCAACTTCATCAAAGTTTGTTGTGAAAAAATTTCTTCTTCTAAAGTGGTTGAAGTGGATGCTTTCGAAGATTCTTCTAAATTCTGTTGACATTACCACTTTTTCTTTTCCCTTTTCAGACTCTTTTGTTGTGATCTTGTATTCTCCCATGAATGTAGGTGTAAAATCTAAGGAACCCCAATCATCCTCCAATAACTTTGAGACTTCTTCAATATGCTTAAATTATTTTTCTTTCTCTTGCATGGGTTTTTCTTGTGTAGTTGGTGTCAATTTTTTCAAAGGATTTTCCTTGTCTTTCTCAATGAGCAAACTATCAGGTTTAGGGTCAACCTCAATTGTATACACTTTGTTGTTGTAGACATACTTCATTTTATGATGAAGAGTAGAAAGCACCCCATTCATTTCATGAATCCATGGTCTACCTAAAAGAATATTATATGAAGGATCATGAGGTATAACATGGATATTAGTTTGCAATATGGTCTTTCCAACTATAACGGGTAATGTGATCACACCAAGCAATTTTTTTCCTACATTATCAAACCCACAAATGGATAAAGAGTTAGGTTGAATTTTTCTTTTGTCTACTCCAATCTTATCCAAAAGGTTTATATGCTACACACATTAAGTGTTGGGTCATTTTCAACACTTTAAGAGTTTTCTTTATCCCCTTCCTATTAATAATAGCTAGTATCATGAAAGCTTTTTTTTGCAATTCCAAAGGAGGGAGCTCACTTTGGTGGAAAAAAATGTCTGCATTCATTCCTTGAATCAAGGTTGTTATGTCATTCAATTACACATTATGAGGGATAGGAACTTGTCGTAAAGCACTTTGAATCATGTTATGATAATGAGGGGAGGCTTGAATAAGATCCCATAAGGATATCTTAGAAGGAGTGTTTTTAAGTTGTTCAACAAGGTCATACTCTTTACCACTATACTACAAGATATTAGGTGCAAGTGGGAGATATGGTTAAGGTAATGGAAGGGACATTAGAGTTGTTTGTTGTTGTTGATTGTTTCTAGTGTTATATGTATGAGCAATGGTATTGTAACTCGGTTGTTGTGAAACATTGTTACTATCAAGTTGTCTTGTAAAGTTCAAGATATCTCCTTGAGCTAATGGTTTCTTTTAAGGTGGTTCAAGGATAAGAATAGGTTCATTTTGAAATTGTGGTTGTTGTGAGGGTGGATAGAAGATTAGAAATCACCGAGGAGATCATTTCAAGGGATGTCTAATATACATAACCTCAAAATACTTATCCTTATTTTCATGATCTCTTAGTGAAGGGGAGTCTAATGTCACTTCATCATCTTCATCCAAGGAAGCCACATCATGACATCTTCTCTAGTAGGAGAGATTTTAGGAGAGGAGAAAATAAGATGTTGATCACATTCCATGGTATATTTTTCAAAGTGGCATCATCACAAATAGGGGAGGCATCAAGAGAAGGATGCTTACCAATGATTGGATCCTTTTGTTCAAGAAGATGTTCCCAAGTGGGAGAAGCATTAGGAGAGGGAGAATCAAGATTATCATGACTCTCAATGATTGTATCTTCTAACTCCAAACTATCTTCTTCACAAATAGGATAGATACTAGGAGAAGAAAAAATTTGATTGTCATGATTGTCCATGATTTTATCCCTTTTCACTAAGGCCTCATTCTCTTGTGTCATAATATCTTTCCAAGTAGGAGATTTTTTAGGAGAGGAGTTTTCAAGATTATCATGACTCTCAATGGGTGCATCTTCTAACACCAAAATACCTTCGTCACAAGCAAGAGAGATATTAGGGTATGTGCAGGATCGTGATGGGCCAAAAAGTGGCAATGAGGAAAAAATTACGTCTTTCATCAACCCAAAAATGCAAAAATGCCGAGTTGACTTTTTGGTGGCTTGGGTGACAGTACACACCTCCAAAGAAATTACCAAACCTAGATTTCCAAATCGGATATCCGATCCAAATCGGACATCTAATTCAAATCAGATATCTGATTTGAAAAAAGTATATATAAACAATTTTTGAGCTGTCAAAATCATTTCACAGTCAAACAACCCGTAGGCGCACAGTTAGGAGGTTCTTCACACAACGGATATCTAGTTTTGCCAATATCCGATTTGAAAAGGTTAGAATTTATATTTTTCTTTCCTTTGATTGAATTTTGAATGAGATTTGTATAATTTCAATTAGTTTTTTATGATTTTTTTTTCAAAATAGGGTTTTTGATTGATTTTTTTTTTTGAAATTGAGTTTAGAATGGATTTTGATTAAAATGAATGTTTTAATGGAATTTGATTAAAATGAAATTTTTATGGATTTGATTTAAAAATAGTGTTCTTTATGTATTTGTATTAAAAATTAGAGAATTTTATAGATTTTTGTTAAAAAGTAGGGTTTTTTTTATTTTTTAAAAAATTAGGGTATTTTTATAATATTTTCATTTATATTGTCTAATTTTAATTAGATTAATTATTTTTAACTTTAATCAGGAATTATGGCTGCTGAATGAGAATGCACAAATTCCACCAGTTGAGAATGAAAATCCACCAGCTGAGAATCAAAATGCAGAAATGCCAAATGCTCCACCACCTCCGCAGCCATCAATTGAAGACTTAATTGGTGAAAAATTGGAGCAATTGAGGGGAATTTGTGATGTTTATAAGAAAATCCCTCAATTATCCCGTATGTCAACCACATTGACAGAAATAATTACAAATGTAGAAACCCTCTCCACCCAACATAATGCCTTTCATTCATGGCGAGAAACCATGAGGGAATATTATGCATGTGGATTGTCTTATGATGATGTGAAAGATCTCCAAATAACAAAAGCCCAAATAGCCTCTTTATTTATTAACCCCAGCACCGGTTTTCCAGTTAATGTTAACAAACCAAAACTTTCTATAAAATGGTGCACGCATAGGGGCATAGTAGATAACTTTTGGGATCGTTGGTGTATGGTTTTTGATAAACCACCCAACAATAATCTTGATGTACCTTTTTACTTTATTAAAAAATTATATGCTGAGTTTTTGTTAGGGCATCATGTCAATTACTTTGGCATTAAACCCTTCCATGGTGTTGGTGGAGGTATGCCCCAAGATAGGCCAGGGGCAGTTAGAGTAGTCAAGCACCCACATGTTCCCCTTCCTCCCCTTCCTCTGCCACCTCTAGTACAACATATAGATATTACAGAGGATGTAGCCACATAGACTATCCAAGCCATTCACTCTTTGAGTGGTCTTTTGGTTTCCCATGCTTCTTCAGTAGCTCAGCCACATTTTGATGATGTTGGCAATGGATCCAGTGTTGTTGCATCATCCTCCTTGAGTCTACATATTTGTGTGAGACATATTTGCAATACGTGCCAACAGATATGCTTGGGTCCTATTGTACAGCCTGCTAAGCATCCATTAGACACTTCTGATTATGACATCCAAGATGTGGAGATTATAGCAGATCACAGGCAGGGGAGTGGAACACACCCTACAAAGTCCTCTCCTGCTAGAGAGGTGGACATTGGAATAGTTACACAAGTAACATTTAAGGTGTTAATTCATAACTTGCATTTTCTTAAAAATGAATATGAATAAGAGATAGTATCAAGTACTAATATTTATTTACATGATCTATTTAACAGTTAATGTCTGAGGAAGAGATCACACGCGTGACTGATAGCACCCTTAGGGCCATTTCATTTGGCCTCGACACACACACAGTATGTATTTTCACACTCACTCATTTACATTTTTTCACTGTATACTTGCTTGTCATTTGAATTGTCATTAATGAAATTATATATTAACTTATATGTTTATCTTATTATCTGCTTGTAGGAAACACCTAGTGCAAGTGAGGTGAGTCGATCTCCAGACTATGGAGGCACAATGTTAGATAAGGGAAAGGTAATTAAACTCAAATTTGATTGAATTAAGATTTATAATATCTTTTATTGATTATGCATACATTCACATAGATTGGTAGTTTCATATGTACTTGTCATTTTTATGTACAGGCAGTTGTGAGCTATACATCATTATTGACAAGTGTCACAACACCTGAAGGAGTAGGTATTCGAACACCTAAAGGAGATAAAGAAAAAGATCAACCTAAAGAGGTATGTGTTTATTTATTTATTTTCTTGGTAAATATGTTCTTATTACTGACAATTGTATGCTAACTTAGATCAATTTTATGTTTTTTGTTCACATATATAGATTGATGTTACAAAAGTTCATTTGGTTGGTTCTTTGAGAGGGGTATATTCTAGGACTCCTGACCCTTTGAAGAGACGTATATTTTAGGTAATCAAGATTTCAATTTTAGAGTTCAATTATAATTGAATGTATATTGATTTTTATGTTAATTATTCGATTTTAAATTATATAGTATAACTAATCTCAATTGTGGTTTGAATTTTTCTTGTGCAGCTACCTTCAAAGCCAACGAGTGCTTCAAAGAGGCTCCATTTTGATGATCCACCAGTAGTTTAGGATGAGATAGATATTTTGGCATATAAATTTTGAATAGATACTGAGATGGCATATGCCACATATTGTAAAACTTTGTTTGAGTTGGCGTTGATTCCATTTTTGTATATGGACATACACTTGATTATTGGATAATTTGATATATAGAAGTTGACAATCAAAATTTAATTTCCTCCTCATGTGCATGGTTAAACTCTTTGAAAATTTAATCAAGTGAGCAATGGTTAAATATCAATGTAAAATAGCATAAAAAGAATGGTTAAATATTATGTAGTTTATATTCATATTGTTGATTACATTGCATTGCACATCTTTCAAACTCAAAGCATTACTTCACATTGCATAAGTAACAACTAGATGCTAATAGATGAAAAAAATTCAATAACAATATAGTTTTTACAAAGTCAACCTAAGAAGTTATGCAGTTACTTCACATTACATAACTAATAACTAGGAGCAGCTATCAATTGCATTAGCTTGTCATGGAATTCTATGAGACCACATTTCTTTGAGGAAACTTGGCACAAAACTCACGAAAAATGAAAAGAAAGCACTCAAACAAACTTTAAAGGGGTCTCAGGCCTACTGCCCCCTCATTCCACATGCTATGCAGCCATTTACTTGTGGTGTAGGGGCCGAACAATGGAGAAAACATAAAAATAATATATATGTGTGTGTGTGTGTGTGTGTGCAACCTAGAAGCATGAATTACGATTAGAATATCACATAACATCATATAAACAAAAAAAACCACCATAAACTTGAATGTCATTTAAAACATGCATGATAAATATTCATCGTTGAAACTTGAATTATGGTGGCATTATATATAGAGTATATTGATGCCGGTTCAATTTGTATGATATTGAAAAAAAAAGACAACTGAATAGAGTTATCAACATTCTTCAAAAATCATAAGAATTTTTTTAGTACACTAGCCATTTTGATGTCTTCTTGCAGTCTCAAACATTATTTTGTATCATTGTTACATTGGTCTTGAGAGTGGTAGCTTAATATAGGTCCACAATACAAAACCTGGTTTACCTATGCAATGTAACAGTGGCATAGGAAGATTTTTCTTTGAAAACAAAAATGAAAGCTCAGCCTCTTGGAATGAGAATGCTTGTTTGCAAAAATTTTGAATAAGAATGAGGTAGTTAAGGTGTTTGAAGTGATTTAGAGGTCACTTTTAGGGTCTTCTTGTTCACGCGAAGTGTATCAACACATACCTTTTTGTAATATCAAGGATACTTTTTGAATCTTCCATACATTGCTAATCTAAAAGGAGATTTTGATGCATTGCTAATCTTCCCTAATGATGCAAAGGCATGGCCAAGTAGTTCTAACTCTCCACATGAGAGAAGAGAGATGTTGGAGAGTACATCAAGTCAGTGAGAACCGAAGTGTAATGTGTTTTAGTTTGTAGTACTCCTCTATTTCTCTGCAGATGTGTGATAAATTCTTAGTTCAATGATGCTAAACAATTTTTGAAAAAAGAAAGTTGTGTCACAGTCCACTTTCAATCCAACAAGCAAAAATGAAAGCTCAGCCTCTTGGAATGAAAATACTTGTTTGCAAAAAAAATGAATAAGAATGAGGTAGTTAAGGTGTTTGAAGTTATTTAGAGGTCACTTTTAGGGTGGAAGGCTTAAAACTCCATTTTAAATGCACAAAAAAGAATGAAATTTCTTCAAACCAAGTTTGTGAAGAAGTTAACTTTGCTGCCCACTAGTTTCCCTTAAGAGTCCAAAGTGCTAAAAGGAAGCAATCTTTGAAGGGCTATTTCTCAGAGACTGTGATGCTTACAGACTCTCTGTCTGAGGATATAGGATCATGTTGAGACCATCTACAAAAACCTCTCTCGGTTTTTGCTATCTCAGAGGTGTTTTCCTGTGGTGATGACTTTTCAGTGGAGGGAAAAGTTGCTAGATGCAAGCAGTGCAAAGTTGCAAAGTGGTGCAACTTTCATTCTGCAACTCGTACGACCAAATAGATTGTTCCAACACGTTTGGATGGGTAAGTTTACACTATGGATGGCCATATTTTGCACCCAAATACACCGAATCACTTTGAGATGCATTGGACCAACGATTTCCCTTAAGAGTCCAAAGTGCTAAAAGGCAGAAATCTTTGAAGGGCTATTTCTCAAAGACCATGAGGCTTACAAACTCTCTGTTTGAGGATATGGGATTGTGTTCAGACCATCTACAAAAACCTCTCTCTGTTTTTGCTATCTCGGATGTGTTTTCCTGTGGTGATGACTTTTCAGTGGAGGGAAAAGTTGCCAGATGCAAGCAGTGTAAAGTTGCAAAGTGGTGCAACTTTCATTCTGCAACTCGTACAACCAAACGGATTGTTCCAACACATCCAGATGGGTACGCTTATGCTAGGGATGGTCCTTTTTTGCACCCAAATACACTGAATCACTCCAAGCTACATTGGACCGGCGATTTCCCTTAAGAGTCCAAAGTGCTAAAAGGCAGCAATCTTTTAAGGGCTATTTCTTGGAGACCATGAGGCTTACAGACTTTCTGTCTAGGGCTATGGGATCGTGTTAGGACCATCTACAAAAACCTATCTCATTTTTTTCTATCTCAGATGCGTTTTCTTGTGGTGATGACTTTTTAGTGGAGGGAAAGGTTGTCAGATGCAAGCAGTGTAAAGTTGCAAAGTGGTGCAACTTTCATTCCACAACTCGTTCAACCAAACGGACTGTTCCAACACGTCTGGATGGGTACGTTTATGATAGGGATGGTCCTCTTTTGCACCTAAATATGCCGAATCACTCAGAGCTACATTGGACCGACGATTTTCCTTAAGAGTCCAAAAACCTCTCTCAATTTTTTCTATCTCAGAGGTGTTTTCCTGTGGTGATGACTTTTCAATGGAGGGAAAAGTTGTCAGATGCAAGCAGTGTAAAGTTACAAAGTGGTGCAACTTTCATTGCATAACTCGTACGACCAAATGGACTGTTCCAACACGTCCGGATGGGTATGTTTACGCTAGGGATGGTCCTCTTTTGCACCCAAATATATCGAATCACTCTAAGCCACATTGGACCAACGATTTCCCTTAAGAGTCCAAAGTGCTAAAAGGCAACAAACTTTCAGGGCTATTTCTTGGAGACCGTGAGGCTTATAGAATCTCCATCTAAGGCTATGGGATCGTATTGGGACCATCTACAATGCCCTCTCTCAGTTTTTGCTATCTCAAAGGCATTTTCCTGTGGTGATGACTTTTCAGTGGAGGGAAAAGTTGCCAGATGCAACCAGTGTAAAGTTGCAAAGTGGTGCAAGTTTAATTCTGCAACTCTTACGACCAAATAGACTATTCCAACACGTCTAGATGGGTACGTTTATGCTAGATATGGTCCTCTTTTGTAACCAAATATGCCGAATCACTCTGAGCTACATTGGACTGAGTGAAATTAGGTGAAAATTTGATACAGACACAAGGGAACAATCACACACTCTTTGCAACCTGCCTATTTGAGGCATCTAACAAGACTATTCTAACCTCTTTGGATAGTCCAAAACCCCCTTAAAACTTGACAAGCAACTAAATATGCATTTCCCTCTTTAACCCCCTTAAACCCTTGTAATAGTGAGAAACTAGTTTTTGTCCAATTACTCCACAATTTTCCAAAACACCAGACCAACACATGACTGATTAAAACACCCATATCCAAGTTACACAACATATATGAGAAAAAACATAGACTCCTTTGGACCAGCGTTGACTTCCTATACATTCACCCTTGGAAAGGCTACTCAATTAGCCCAAAAATGCAAAGCAACATACCTTCAAACACCACACAAACCCTTGAAACCTTGGGGAAGCAAATAAATTGCCAAGAAAACAAAGATTCTACAATTGGATTCCATTTGTACAAACCTGTAACCATCAAATCAGAAAACCCTTGGTTTTAGTGTAATTCTTGAGGGTTTATTGGATGTAGCACTTGCACAACCTTATAAACTCTGCCACCACCTTAGACACCTTTATTTAGGCCCCAATATGCTTATAAAACAAAGAAACTTCTAGTATCTCAGATATTTTTGCAAACCCTAGGGTAAAAACTCTATTTTCAAGTGAAAAAAAACCACCATTTTTATACCTTTAACTCTTCATTTTATTTCAAAACCTAGTTCTCCACGCCTTCCACTCTTGAAATATCATTTCCTAATCCCTACCAACTCATCCCACTAATTCACATTGGCACACAATAGGTGGGATGAGATTCAAGCCATTAAAATTGCAAAACTCTTATTCCCCTGTTCAGGAACCCGTCTAAAGAAAGTCTGAGTTTTGAGGCACAAAATGAATAAAGAAACCCTCTATTAAGAATTCAGAATAAATTCAAGACATGTAATAACATTTCTACATAAATTTTTGATACAAAAATGCTTGAATGGCTTGTGCACAGGCAGAAAACACAAGAAAAACAATAAAATATGAACTGAGCAATTGAAACTTTATTGATTCAAAGAAAAAAAAATCCTTCAACCAAACCTGTATCGAGCCCTTGAAGGCCTTAAGTACATTTCTATGCCTTGGAATCCAACTCCCAATGCCTTTAACTACCAATATTAACTGACTTTTGAATCCTTAATGACCGTTGAAGGCCAAAATACAAACATTTTTCACATTAATATGACTCATAATGAAATGTTGCACTTTTCCACTTCTAACTTTACTAAGACCTCACTTAATGGCTTGAAATAGAATCATTACATGTTCAAAACACTGTTCTTGCTTGACCCTAAACAAATTTACTAATTTTTCCTTCAAAGGCTACAAAGCAACAACTAGGACAAGTTGGGATCTCCATGTTTTTTTACCCTAAAACCTAAAAACTCCTAATACATGACCATTAGGACTATTAGATCTCATTAAAGATAAAAACTCAAAATATTAACACTTTAATCATTGAAATGATCCACAATGATATTGTGGTGTAGGTGCTCCTACACCAAAAATGGTGGTTACAACTTGCTAATGTCAATGAAACGTGGGGGCAGCAAGATTTAAAGTTGGATCAAGCTTGTGCATTTCCTAATAGATGTGTTTGATGAATTTATAGGGTGTGGCAAGGTTGGAAACATTGATTTCCTTAAAAACCTCATGAAAGTTGCTAAAAATGAAGTTGCACCCAAGTTGGATTTGAGGAGAAAAAGTTGCAAGCCACTATAATTTATTATATATAAATGGGAGATATTACAAAACCTGGTTCAAACGAGCATACCGAAAGGAAAGAACCAGGAATAAAACCTTCGGTTGTAGTAATTATACAAAAAGTTGGCATTTCTCGATCAATGTCTTATCACTAAAATATTTGTTGAAAAGTCTTCTAGCCCACAACCGAACAATTTGTGTTGACCTCTTGCCTTCAAAATTGTTTATAATGTTCTCATCAAATTCAAGTAACCATTTAGGGGTTCTTGAAGGTCTTGAAATTGGAATATGTCTTTCTTCCACATAAGGTTCTTCATTTCTCATGTAATCTGGTGAAACATAATTTACACTTGCTTCAATATTATGCTCAAAATCTTCATTTCCAACATTTTCACCTTGAACATTTTCAATATCAATTTGAATAATTTCATTCCCAATTTCAATATCATGTTCAACATCTTCAAATCCAACATTTTCACCTTGAACATTTTCATTATCAATTTCAATATTTTCATTCCCAATTTCAATATCATGTTCAACATCTTCAAATCCAACATTTTCACCTTGAACATTTTCATTATCAATTTCAATAATTTCATTCCTAATTTGAATATCATGTTCAACATATTCAATTCCAACATTTTCACCTTGAACATCGTCAATTTCCTCTTCACTTGAAAGACCATAGGGGTTAGGTTCACCAATATTTAACATACCTTGTCTTCTCTTCCTATGACCTCCTCGATCTCTTTGTCTATATGCTTCAATTTGTTCTTTTGTAAGATTTCTCTTACATTTTTTCTTCCGACGACTGTTGCTACCCATTATACCTCATAAAAGATGCTAAAAAATCATTTCTTATGACAAATTTGAGTAGAAGATGCTCCAAAAAGTTGATCTTTGTCTCTTCCTGTCTGAAACTGCGTGTGTGTCACCTACAAACAAAATGTAGGGTATGTTGGAATGCACAAAATGGCCCACATGGGGCTTTTATATGGCCCACAAATCCCAAATCCGTTATAATCTGATATCCGATTCATTTGAAAAAAAAATAGGATTTTTTGTAACAGTATGATTTTAGTTCTACAAATCAGATATCTGATTCAAATTGGATATCTGATTTGTGTACACATAGATCTAAGGGTTAATGGTAGATGGTAAAGGGTTTAGGGTTTAGGGTATATGGT
>VDFB02000003.1:472537460-472583553 GCA_007258455.2 Sequoia sempervirens | reverse complement strand
GGGGAGAGAGAGAGAGAGAGAGGGGGAGTCAGTGAAAGAGAGGGAGGGAGTCAGAGAGAGATAGAGAGTAGAGGGGAGAGAGATATGAGTGATTGAGTGACAGACTTGGGAGAGAGATAGATGGAGAGAGAGAGAGAGAGGGAAAGAGATAATATTTAAATATTTTATATATTAGTAATATATATATTTAAATATTTATACATTAACAAAAATATTGAAATATTATACATAATAATATAATATATTATATATTAAATACATAATTTGGTGAGAGATTATCATAAATTGTATATTATATATTACATTATAAACTATATGGTATATTATATATTAAATTATAAACTTTATTGCATTTTTTAAATCATATATTATAAATTGTATAACATTTTTGCAACTCTAAATAGAACATATCGGATATTGGATTTAAATCTGATATCTGATATTTCTAACACAAAATTAATGCCTAGGGATTAGGCTCAGGCTTGCTTTGGATTTTGGTTTGGACCTGCCAATCCTAAGAAGTCCACACAAAAAACAATTTTAACAACGTACCTTGCTTTTCCAGACTTCGCGCATATGGCTGACGACTTTTTTTTACCCAAAATTGATGAAACGAAAAGGGTTTGTAAAGGAGCTTCTCAAATTTCCACCAATATAAATTATACTTTAGTTTGAATCTAATAAATAATTATTATTCATTTTCTATTAGAATTGCAACTAAAGTCCTAATTGATAGCCTGATTGAAAAAAAATTATAACTTTCAAACGATATCCTCATTTTTGAATCCAAAACATGTGTCACATTTTGTGCTTAGCATACTTATAGGATTAAAAAAAATTTGAATTTCATGAAGTTTTGACCAAGTTAAGGTGGTGAGACATATGAGTTTTATATTTTTTTTAAAAGTTGTAATTAAAATTCATAATTAATTATTTACTTGGAAAAAAATATAAAAAATATGCATCACATCTGGAAATGGAGTCCTCTACTTATATCTAAAATCTTATAAAAAAATATTATGATTTTATTATGGTTAGGGTGGGTCAACAGGACACCTACTTCTTATTTTTTCCAGAAATTTAAGTGCATTGAAATTTCAATTTTTCACCAAATAGATTTTTTTAGAAAATAAACCTAGTAGTTTAGAAACTACATTCAATTTGCCACAAATTCTATTCTTACATATTTTTGAAATAATATAGACAACTTATTCAAATTTTTACGTTAAGTTGCATAACTCTAATTTTTATGAATTTTCATTGCCACTTAAGGGCCTATTTTTTCCATGATGATCCTACACATACCCATTATTTTTTCCATGATGATCCTACACATACCCATTAGGAGAAGAGAAACTATGATTATCATGATTGTCTATGCTTACATCCTCTTTCACTAAGATATTCTCGCAAATAGGAGAGAAATTAGGGGATGAGGGGATGATGGGAAATGTGGTAGTATGGAATATGTCAACAAGCTCAATCTATTTCACTAAGAGACTCTCATGACTAACATTCTTGTTAATGGATTTTTTCATAGCAAACTTAGAAAGGCAAGAGACTAACATTGTGTGAAAAGTAATCTATCCCACTTATGAAATTGACTAATTATGCTATGTAAAACCTCAAAATGATGTCCTTTAGTCCCAATTTTTATGTTTAAAATTTCACTTGAATTGACTAATTAGCTTTTTAATGTAAATGATTGCAGAAAACAAAAATTCTAGAAACTAAAATAGAGGTCTAGGAATAACAAAACACACAGTAGACAGAGGCTGAAAAAAAACTCAAAAATTGGTCTAAAAATCCTGTATAGGGACTCATTCACCCATGGGTGAATGGGTCCTAGATTAGGGTTTTAAAAAAGTGAAAAATGCAACTTTTGAGTTGTTTTATGTGTTTTATATGCTAGGTTTCATCCTGTAACTTTTGTGTCAAAATTTTCTAGAATTTGATGACCTAATGCAAGTGAAATGAAGGATAAATGATGAGCTATATGACACTTTTTGAAATGCAATTTTGACTCAATTTTTTAATACATGAATGATGAAAGGTACACTAATATGCAAGTACTATACAAAATTAATGTATTATGCATGCAATTTTTTTGAATTTCCATATTTAAGATGAATGTAAAATGCAAGTTTACACCTAAAATGCAATGCACAACTTTATACCCAATTTAGAAACCCTAAATGTAATGAATTAATGAAAATCCTAGATCTAGGGTTTAAATGCACTCCAAATCAAAAATTAGAATGTTCTTTGAACATTAGGTTCACCAAAATGAAACATAGAAAAATGGGTTAGGGTTCAAACACATAGGGTTTTATACTAAATTTGGAATATTTCACCAAACTTACTATAAATAGAAAGGTCAAAATGGGGTGAATGAACCTACCTATTCTTCTATTTCATTTAAGAAATGAGATCCCTCAAGGTAAAATCCACTTTCAAACCTTAGGTGAGTGAATTCTTTGAGGAATTTTGCAATTTCCATTTTTATGTTAGAATGGAGGTCTAGGTCAAACAACACTTTGGGGAGAAAGACTAAAAATAGAAAATCAAGTCCAAAATGTGGTTTATAACTTGGATTTAGTATATTAAGCATAAAACTGAAGGAACCTACAAATTTTCTAGTAGATCTAGAAGGGATAAATTATGTTGTGTACCTCTAATAAAGTGGTGTTTTCAAAAGCTTTTTGAGGACCCATTCGCCCTATGGAAAATGGGTCCTGGGTAGGGCTCTTCAAAATATGTTTTTAGGTCCTCTCCTCCTGTGTCTGTAACTGCAAATTCCCAATTTTCATAGTTGGACATTTAGAAATAAATATGGGATTTGAGTTTCTGAGATGACAACTTTGACAACTTTGCAATTTTGTAACTTTGATATCTCAAACTCTTCTTCAACCTACAAATCCACAACACACAAAGAAAGGAAAAAATGTTTATTTTGGTGAATGGCAGTTGCCTTGGTCAAACCCCATTTTTGTAAGTAAACGTTGAAATAAAATAGCATGAAAGGGATGATGAATGAACAACTCAATGTCACAACTCACCAAAACCTTGGATGAACCTTTGAAGGACTGAAATCTTGATGTTGATCTTGCATGAAATGACTTCGATGGATGTGAATCTTGATGCTTGAATCTTGCTTTGAATCTTTGACTTGAATTCTTGGAACCTACATCACAATGTGAGCTCAAAAACATGCATGATTGCAAAATACTTTGACATGATGAATGGATCTTGAATGCTACAACAAATGATGAAGAAATCCTCTCTTGAATGCTCTTGACAATAACCTTGACTCTTTTAGTTGATCTCTAAAAATCTAACATTGATTTGATAAAATAGCCTTGTATTTATAGACATTTATCCTTAATTTCTTGAAATTCAAATATCACAAGCCAACATTGAATCATGGATTTGAAAATATCAAAATACCACCAAAAACATAATTTAAATTTAGGTCCTAGGTCTAGGTGAGGACCCATTCGCCCATGGGTGAATGGTTCCTAGGTCACTCACCTATGACACACATTGTTCAATGAGAAGTGTTATGTTTAGGAATTAATGAATGTCAAGTTTCCTCTTCAAAAAATGCAATTAATTAGGCTTGAATTTGAATTAAAGGGGCCAATTAAGGAAAATTAACCTCAATCAATTAAAAGATCCCTAAATAAGTGTGAAAGTGTAAAGAGGTACACTCGACAACACTTAAAATGAGGCACAAATAAGTCCATTTCAATTAATAGGGCCCTAAACTTAATGTGAATATGTAAAATACATATTGCAACACAAAAATTAAGGCATAATTAAGTCCATTTTAATTAATTTCAAATTAAGTGTGAAAATGTAAAGGGATACATTTTTCTACAATACAGTGATTATAAGAGGGCATTTTAAATTAGAATGTTATTATGTTCATATTTTTTACTTTGTAAGTTAAAGAGCCATTAAAATGATGCCATATAATGGTGAAAATGCTTGAACCTTTTCCCACATGGAAAGACCAAGAGATCCAAAGAGAAGGAGGAAAATAATTAAAATTGATAACTAGATGTCAATGTTGACACATTTGATAGTGACACCTTTTAGTTCAATCAAAAATTTTGAAGGATAGGAAGCCAAAGAAGGGTCTTGCAACAAAGAAAATACAACCTCCAAAATGATAACATCATTCCAAATTCAACTCACCATTTAGGTAATTTACATTTGCAAATTTTATCAAATAAGATTAAAAGGTATATGAAGGAGAAAATAAAAAGCCAATACTCTAGAAAACTCAATGAGAGAAGGGAATTTCATATTTGATTAAGAAGATTGCACAAATGAGTGAGAGAAAAATAGAATTGGAGCTTAAAGTTCATTGGATTGAGTTAATGAGTGAGAGCACTTGGAAATTTTTGAGGAAAATAAGAATATTTTTTTAAAATATTTTAGTTAACATTAATGCCACATTGGATATTTTGAAGTGTCAAATAGAGCAATGGAAAAATATATATATAAAGACAATGGGTTTCCCTCAAGATAGTGTCAATACAAATGTTAAGAACAAAACTTTGTAATTTTTATAATTTGAAATTTATAAATTGTAATGTAGCGAAGGAATACTAGAACTCAAGAATGTTTCAACACAAAACTAGTTTGTCATTACAATTGATAGAAAATTTGAGTCAAATGACTAACTAAGAAACCACTACACCAAAAGCCTAGAATGATGGTGAATGACACCCATTAGCATTAAAAGGGGTTCTTATCCCACAAGAGTGCCGACATAGGCCATCCCCCTTATGGACACATGACAACTAGCCCCACCATCTAGATCAAGTACATTCCAACTAACACGATGAAGGAACATCTATCAGGGTTTAGTCGAGGCATTACAAGCCCAACATACTCCATAGGGCTTGACCTTGAGACCTCTACTTTGATACCATTTAGTTTTACAATATCTTGAACATGAAATGCATCATTATAATATAATAAAAATACATTTTTTTAGTAATTTTATATTAATTTTGAAGACATGAAGCAAATATTATTCAAAACTAATCTTCATCAATTCACAAGTCATTGCATTAAAGAGTAAAATGTTCAAATGTAATTTTTATTTTTCAAAAAATTTGGTTAAAAAATTAATAGCCTTAGTGGACTTGTAAATGATTAGCAATTTTTGAATCCTAATATACTTTTAGGTGGTTTATTTTCTCTTTATGATGTTTCCTAATCTTATCTAAGTTGGTACTTGGTAATCTTTATATACATTTAAATGTAAAATCTTCCTTAAGATTGAATTGGTAATGTGTTATTTTGTTAGATGGTTGTACTACCATTTTTACTATTAAATGTATATATGTTTTCTTCTTAATAGTGTAAGAAGCTTGTCTTCAAATATAGACCCCTTATCGTCACAAACATGGTGATATATATATATATATATATATATATATATATATATAACATATGTTATAAAATAAATGTTTGTGAACCTCTTGTTGGTAAGCTCTAAAACAATATGGATGTGAGTTCACTACCACTCATTTATTTGATACATAGATGTTCTAAAATAAATGTTTGTGAACCTCTTGTTGGTAAGCTCTAAAACAATATGGATGTGAGTTTACTACCACTCATTTATTTGATACATAGGTCTAGAATGTGTTGGTGAAACATCCTTAAAGATAATTTATATTTATGATTAAGAGAGGTTGATTATTTTCCTGTGTGCTTGGGTGAGCATACAAAGTGTGAATTAATGTTAAGTAAGGCCATCTCCAACTAACTTAACAATAATTTATAACCATTGGAGCTAAGAGTATCAATTGAATTGAACACTAGACAATTAATTCTAACTTGGAACAATCAAGACTCAGAATCAATGAACAATTTGAATAAGTATTGAAAACAAAGAGTAGTGAATAAGTAGTTTCAAATGCACTTGTGAGGTGAAGTGGGTCGAAATAAAAAGTGCTCAAAATTATATACTAATGCTACTTGTGAAATTTGGGACCTGCTAAATTTAAAAGATATCTAGATGCACTATAAAAAATAACTTGTCTAATGGTATTGACTGGTCTTGACAACCACCATGACAACATTGTTTAGAGGATGACCTTGAGTAAAGAGTGGGTGGAGAATTGAAAATTTTCCATGTAGGTTTTTGGCATAGCCCTAACTCTTTAGAAGTTTTCACCTATTAATGAACAACAAAATGCATATAATTTATAGTAAACTCAAGGGGTCTTGATAAACATCATTGACAAAAGGAATTAATTATTGAAAGGAATTAATTATATGAACCGGGTTGGCATTGTGCTTCTTATTGGCTAGGTGTTTAGGTTATATGCCGATATAAAGAACATTTCACTCAACTAGACACCTAGCCAATAAGAAGCACAATGCCAACCTGGTTCATATGACATATTAAACTAGGCACAACCTCCTTATGCTCGGATGGCCTTTAAAACAACATTTCATTTCAAGCACATCAAATGAACATTATTAAACAAAATGGCCAAAAAAAAAATGATGCATTATTTACAAAGCTATGTATAGCATTGAAATACCCTGCGCAAGCACCTAAAATCCACAATTAGTAACAAAGAAACCATATGCAGCGACTACAATATCCAGTACACCCTCTCTGTCATTTTATAACCTTATTAAAATGACATGACTCTATGGTTAAGACAAATATTCATGTTAACTTCTTAGGTAGAGCTCATGCGATTCAGAAGGTGGCATGAAACTTTCATTGATTGGGAATAATAAATTAAACATTAGGTGCTCATAACCCTTAGCCTTTTGAAACTGTACAATTTATAGGAGGAAAGAATAATAAAGAGCGGCATAGTTAATTCAGCCTTGCAGGATGAACTTGCTCAGAAATTCAAGAAAGACATCTGTTAGGTATTTCATTTTAACATTCTACAAGTAGCACAGGAAATTTTCCTTCAACAATACAATGACAGTCACTAAAGACAGTGTGCAACCTCCAACTTCAACACTAGAAACATGAAAAATGGTGCATGGATAAAGCACCATCATCTAGGAATTGCACAAACCAAATCCAACACCAGTCAATAACCTTGCACAACATTCAACTATCAGTGCTAGGCGATGAGGATGGTGGAAGCATCAAGTAAAGCCCAGGGCATAAGATGAAGCACACTTATTCAAAATGAGAATATTGTTTCTTAGCCAAAGGTCCAGAACATAATATGAGCAACGTCAGGAAATAGTATGCAACTATGACGGAGCATTGTGTAGGCAAGAATGAACGAGGTGTGGCCTCCATGAATTTGGTGCTCAGTCTATACAATTGCCAACATCTCCATTCCTGCACAGCCATTAAGAACATCTCCAAGGATGGCACAGGGTAGTACTAGCAGGGTAGAACAACAGTTTTCATACACAACGGCCTGTGCAACTGAGAGAAGTTGTAGAGTGTTAGCATTGAAGGATTTGTTATTGGAGTAGAAGATGATGAGGTGGATTGAGGCGCCCACCACAAACCTACGAGCAGTCTGAACCTCTCGATTGGAAAGTAATCTGACAGCCTGTAGGCATTTTTTAACTTGTCAGAGATACTTTCCTTTAAACATTGGGCTACATACCGTAAGGCTCAAGGCTCAAGGTAGTATAATACAAAAGTAAATGATTTGATTATAAATGTGTATGAATGATTTTATTAAATCAAAAGTAATTTTAAATGTCTCCAACAACTCTGAATAATAATATTTTTATCTTCAAGTGATCTATTACCATGAAATAAAAGGGAAGCCATACTTAATATTTATGAAGGGTAAATATAAAGAAAAGTATGAAACAATATTTTATAGTATATTTCATATTTATGGAACATAAACATAAAGAAAAGCTATAGAGGCATAATATTATGAAGCAATATTCTATAGTACATTAACTTTAACTTTATCTTTATGAGAATATATTATTTTTCCCTATCTTAATATATATTGGAAGAGTTCACACAAAGAAAAAGAAAGTTTTTGAACAGGAGAAACTTTTAATAAAAAATTGAAGTACAAAGCAACCCTTGTTATAATTTGATTTCAGTCCTAATCAAAACAAGTAAATATTAGTAATATACAAAACTATATGATAGCGAAGTACTATTTCGAGCCGTATTTACGCCCGTGAACATTAATCACAGCATGCGCACCACAGAATAGAGCTAAATTGAAAGAAAAGAACCCCTCCTGCTGGACACCATTCCCCCATTGTGAAAAATAGAGAATTCTGTTACAACGTTGCAAGATGAGCTCTGTACAGTTTTTTCAAATGGAAATTCAGGTTCCCGAAGAAGCAAGGGCACTGGTCATTGGGAAAGGAGGGCGAACGATCCAAACATTTCGACAATCTGCAGGCATCTCTTTAGCCAGGCTTCTGCCCTCTGGCAAATTTCAAATTCGCGGCGATTCCAGGGAAGCTGTGCTGAGAATCGTTACTTCCATTAAACGTCTGATAAGCCGTGCTGTTGCGAGCAAATGCACGGGATACTTCCCTCAATTTTACCGCACTTGTTTTTGTAAATCTGCTGAGAAACCCCTGCTTGCCGTCGACAAAGTCTCCTTCGAAAATTATACAGGTGTGATTTCAAACAATCCTGAGAACGATAGGCAACATTTATGTTTCAAGAGTGGAGAGGAGGCGACATCAGCTTCGTCTTCTTCTGATGATAATCTGGCGGCTGCATTTTCCAGCACGATGTCATTTTACACTGATTTTCTCCCGCATTGGGACTTCTCAGCTTATAAATCAGATCTGTTATCGTGCTTTGAGGATCAGGATATGATGCGAAACGTCAAGATGATCATCAGATTCGGCAAAGATCTCTTCCACAGCCGCGGCTGCCAAGAATTGTTGGACGGGGGTTTCGTTTCGCTGTCTAATTTACAGCAACTTTGTAGAACAAAGCTCTTAAAACGCGGCTTCTCCAACGCGTGTTCAGAAGGCGCCGTAAATAATGTCAAGCTTCACCTGGAAAGGCTCGACTATGTGAAGGTTTCCTCCCGGACGAAAATCAGCATTCATGTCGCAGATCGGGGAGAGAAGCCGCTCCGGCGGCTTAATATCTCTGTGCGTTGCATCGGAGAGCAAGGGGTTGTGCACAACACTGAAGTGCAACGAATTCTTTGTTCAAAAGACTATTTCCAGGTGCTTACAGAGGTGAAAAACCAAGATTTTTGTCATTGGTGGTTTTAAGGATTTTTTAAAAATGTGGTTATTTTGCGCAGGTGCTGGATGTGGATTTGGAAGCATCTGCTGACGATGTTCAGAAAGCCTATCGAAAATGTCTGTTGAAGATCGAGTTTCATGCAGGCGATTTGGCCGCCGCCGAAAAGGCCAAGAAATCAGCTAAGAATGCCTCCGATTGCTTGATGGATGCTCTGCAGCGAGAAAAATATCTCAAGAATTTTTATTCGCCTAGTCAGTTAAGTTCATTCGTTGCTGTTTCTCTGTCTCCTGTGAAGGCGGAGATAAGTAGGGTTCGGACGGAGCCGAGGAGACACGGTTTCGTCAGCTTCTGTAGAGAGGGGAAAGATGCAACTGATTTCAGGCTTGGAGTTATGTCGCACGGCATAGAGATGGAGACACAACCAGATATGGTAAAATGGGTGGAAGACGCATGGGCGAATCGAGCCCCCGACCAGCGGCTTGTTTTCAATACCGCCAGTCGGTACGAAGTTACGAATCTACGGTATAAAGAGGCGGAGACGTATGTGACGGAGGACTTTAAGTTCCGTATCGCAAATGTAAGTGAAGTAGAGGGCGAAACGGAACGGAAGAGATGGGAGTGCGCTCTCACCAGTCGATGGTCGAAATGGAACGATGGAATCGCTGATAACATGGATTCTTTGGTGACCAATGACGTGGTTAACCTGGTCAAGGAAGCTTTCAAGTTCAGTCAACTCATGAACCCATATTAATTAGAAGCGGTCTTGCTAGTTTGGAGGTTTGGAGGTATGGAGCTTGACGGCTTGTAGCCTCTTTTCAAGGTTGGACCATTTTTATTTATCATTTAGGTCGTGCTTACTTTGCAAACTTCTTATGTTAATATTATACATGGAAAAAAATATTGTTATAGATTTTCTTTACAATTGAAATCCAAATTTTCATTAGTTAAATATTTGGTTCTTAAAAGAGTTTTAAACCTTTCAAATTATGATGGTGATTTATGGGATGTTAACTATTTTATTTATTAATGTGCAATATATATAGTTATTTATATATATAAGTTATTAATAAGTTGGTTTCGAACCAATCAGAAACAAAAACAAAAATTATCCTTTTCAAATAAAATTCAATCTTTTTAAAGTGAATATGTAAAATATTTAACTTTATAAATTTTAAAAATTATTTCTTGTCAACATGATTGGCTAAAAGTTTTGTGTATTATGGATGGATTTTTAGGAAAAATAAAGGTGAACTATGCATTATTTTATATAAGTTAAGCTACAAATAGGTAAATTATAGGTATTATAAATATAAGATGTTATTATACTTTATAAAACATAAATGAATGTATGTAACTACCATTTTGTTCCATTAGACTAGAATATAGGCATCTATTTTAAATGATTATGGAAATTTTGTATTAATATGTTAATATTTACAAAATACATGTAAATGTATATATCTATCATTTTGTTTCACTATACTAGAATATAGGCATGCATTTTAAATGATTATGTAAATTTTATATTAATATGTTAATATTTACAAAATATATGTAAATTGTATTTAATATGTAGCTTACATTTCCTCCCATTAAGCTAGAATATAGGTATGCATCACATTAAGCTATAATATAACTACCATATCTATCCTATTACATAGTCTATATAGAAAACGTCGAGAGATATAAATTGTAGGAATTGAAAATGACAATAATATTAATATTGTGTGTTTGTAACACCTCATAGTCTTTATTCTATTTGTAAATATATATCCCTCTCCATATCTCTCTCTCTCTCATACACACACACACTTCCTCTTTCTCATTCCCTACCTCTATCTCTATCTCTTTATCTTTCAACCTATCTATACCTCTCTATTACGTATCTCTATCACCTTCTTTCTCTCTCACTCTTGCCTCATCTATCTCCATCTCCCTATCTCTCCCTCCCCCTCTATATCTATACCTCATTACATCTACCTCTATTTGTTTCTCTCTCTTTATCTCTCACTCCGAGCTCTCTATCTCTTTCTATCTATGTCTCTCTACATCTATATATATATATATATATCCTTGACCTCTCTCCCCCTTCTTCATTCTCTATCTTATTAATTTATCTATCTCTCTCTCTATCTCCCCTTATTTCTATCTCTTTATCTTTTTGACTATCTATACCTCTCTATCAATTATCTCTATCACCTTCTTTCTCTCTCACTCTTTCCCCCTCCATCTCTATCTCCCTATCTCTCCCCTCCTCTCTATATATACCTCATTATGTCTACTTCTATCTCTTTCTCTCTCCCTCACTCCTCTATCTCTGTCTATCTATATCTCTCTACATGATCTATTTCTCTATCTCTATCCCTTTACATGTATCTCCTTTCCCTCTCTCCCCCTTCTTCATTCTTTATTGTATTCACTCCATCTCTCCCTCTATCTATTTATCTTTCCCTACTTCTCTCTATTTTTCTCTTTATCTCTCTCCCTCTCCCTCTCTCTCTATATATATCTCCTTATATATCTTTTTATATCACTCTATCTCACCATATATCTCTATCTCTCCCTCTTCCTCCTTATATCTTTATCTCTTCCTCTCTATCACTCTTTATCTCTCCCCCTCTATCTCTGTATCTCTATCTATCTTTATTTCTCCCTCTATCTCTCTCTATATCTCTATCTATTTTTCTCCCTCTTCCTCTCCCATTCTATATCCATCTCTACCTGTATCTACTTGTCTCACTCTTCCTCAATCGCTCTATATTCATCTTGATATCTACCTCTATATTTCTCTCTCTCCCTCCATCTCTAAAAATGTCTCCCTCTCTCTACCCATCCATCTCTCTTGCTATCTCTAGAAATGTCTTCCTCTACCTTATTCACGCCTTATCTCCCTCCATCTCTTCTACTCTATCTTTATCTTTATTTTTCACTCAATCTCCCTCTCACTCATCTCTCTATCTCTAAAAATGTCTCCCTCTCTCTACCCATCCATCTCTCTCCCTATCTCTAGAAATGTCTTCCTCTACCTTATTCATGCCTTATCTCCCTCCATCTCTTCTACTCTATCTTTATCTTTATTTTTCACTCAATCTCCCTCTCACTCATCTCTCTATATCTTTCTATCCATATCCTTCTCTATGTATATCTCTCTCCCTATCTCTTTATCTCTTTTCCTATCCCAGTCTATCTATCTTTCTATATCAACCTCTATCTCTTCCCCTCCCTCTAATATGTCAAGTGAGATAAGCTAGAGTGGTGAATATATTGGGGATTCCAAAACATATAAAATCAAGATAATTAAATAAAGAATAAAAATGTAGCAAGAGAGTTATTTTTAATTATGAAATAGTTCAATAATCAAAATTAAATTTCAGCTAATAAAAATAATAACTATTTCACCATTCAACTATTTAGTATTTAAATAGACATTCAAATTATTACCAATCACTTTTTAATATTTCAGACCTTTAAGAGTATATATAATTAGTAACACTACAATGGCATGCATCACTGTGTCATTCCGTAGACGACATAATAATATTACATTTAAAATATATTGTAGATATGCAGTATTTCTATACACCATGACTGTATTCTGTAGAAGACATTATAGAAATGTAATCTTTCTATACACCATGACTATATTCCATAGAAGAAATTGTAGAGATGCAATCTTTCTATACAACATGACTTTATATGCATATAGTATTCCATAGAAGACATTTTATTTACAATATATGCATCTAAGAGAATTTGTTCTCTAGTAGCAACTTATGTTTATGCCATGTTTGTTCTCTGGCAGTAGGTAATTCCACCTTATTAATCCCATACCTGTCAGATTCTAAAGTGGTAGATTTGTATATTCTTAACTCCCAAGTTTTTAAAATTGTTATCTTTCTTTGGCTTATAAAACTTTCCCCAATTGTATTCCCTACACTTGTGAGGATTCTCTTCACTCACCATCTCCTTCAAAGGCTTGACCATGGCATAGTGTGAAGGATTAAAGAAAAATGGAATGGAGAGGCATCTTCGGCTATCATTCACCACCATTTTGTGCTCCACACTTTCATACCTATCATTGCTCCACACCTGGCATGCCATTCAAGGGATTAGTCCAGCTTTGAATATTGCACGAAATAATTTCTTGTAAGTAGGCCTATGGCTCATGTTACAGCTAGCTAAATGGATATGTTAGAATAAAAGAGCTTCGAGAGTCAGTACATTGTAACTATTTAAATGTAGAGTTCAATTCTTGACATAAATAATAAATGAGATATTCTGCAATTGCATTTGTGCAAGGGTTTCTAAAGCCTTTTGAATAGATTCATTTTGCATGCAAACTGTACAAATCTACAATCATGAAATTCGATGAGATGACATTCTACTAAATAGCTCACGTGATTTGTCTAAGATTCCACGCTTTGCATACATATCTTGCAATCATGGCGACCATGAGATCGCATTTCCTGGAGGCGTGTATCAAATGGTTCATACACCCTATCTATGCTTTCGTACTTCTTGCCTGCAAGCATACAAAATGCTCTTTCCATTGAGCTTTAATGGATTCCACACATCATTCCAAGTCTCTCATATTGGCACGAGTAGTAGGTATACTAACAAAGGTTTTAGAATTCAGCTTTATACCTATCAATTACATCTTGAAAGTTTCTAAGACAATCTGCAACATATCAAATTTTTTTTTTGGATTGATCAAAAGGATCGAATACGTCTTAATCAATTTATTGTTGTGATGAATTACAGCGGAAGAGCTCTTTCCAATTGGCATCCAAAGTGGAGTCCTGGTGAGAAGAGTGTACGAATAGCGTATGGAAATAATTATAGAAACTCCTATTTCTAAATAATATAAAAAAAAGGTCATCTCTCAGTCTGTTCCATTCAGGAAATACAAGAAAATGAAATAGCATAACTTTTTTTTAAAATCATCTCACAAACACTGTATTCTCTAGCCTTTATCTATTGGTGGAAATGCTACTACGTGGTCAACAGTTCAAATCCCATCACTAATGAAAGAAAATTAAAACACAACCCAAAACCCACAAAGAAATAATATATGGAAAAACATACCCAAGTAATATGCACCCGGCCATAGGGTTTAAAGCCAATGCATTCTTCTCCTACACTGTGCACCAGATTGAACATCTCATCCAAGCTAAGCCTGACCCAAATGAAAAGACAGCGCAAGAGATCCTACCAATCAAGCATAACATAGCAGAAAGTAACGTGCCTAGATTGAATAAGAGAAGAATGGAGCTTTTAAAAAAATGTACCTCGATCATGGCTTCAATATGCAAGCAGACGCAAATCAAGGCCTCTAGTTGCCTGTGTAGTAGAAAAATGAATTGGTTGGTTTCAGTGGAAAACTATGCATTCACATTAAAACGGTTATGCAAAAATAGTTTTTGAACCTTTCTCCTACAATGCTGAAGAGTTAATAATGAATCAATAAATATTTAACAGATTGGTAGTTACTATTTTATAACCGGTTTTTTTTTGTTATTATTATTAATATCAAGATTTACATTAAAAAAATATGAAGGGTCATGATGTGAAGAACTCTCCTTGATTTAAGGTAGAGTTTTTTTAACACACCAAATGCCATTGTAAGACGTCTCTCGACGTAAACATGCATATCCTAAAATATAGACATTGGTTCTTATAAGTGTTGTATTTTCTATTGTTTTTATTTATTAAAAATAAGTAATGTTATAATAATTGATTTATTAATGTAATTTAATCAAATTTAGTGACTAAAGTTAATATTTTTATATAAAAATAAAATTATTTTCAACAAATATTCTTGATTAAATGTCTAATAATATATTTATTTAATATTATTTTATAAATCTAAAATATATCATTATTAAAAAAATAAAGGAGTGCAATTATTGTTGAAATTGATGATTCAATCCACAACTCCTAGAAACACCTGCATGCAATTACTTATCACAATAGAAAATATCAAAATTGAGATTGTGCTCAATAACCTAAGAATTGTATTGATGCAAATAATCTAGATTAATATTACGAATGAATATGCATGCTTATATAAGCAATGTACAAGCAAACCCTACATGTGGATTTGAAAAGATAGAGACAAGTGTATAAATCACATGCAATGAGACAACTTGTCCTAAATTTAGTCCAATCTAATAATAAGAATCAAACTAAAGATTAAGAAGCAACTCCTAAGTTTAGCTTAAGTGAACTAAAGTAAAAAAGCTTGTAATAATTAATTGATAACTAATTAATTATTAGATAATGACTTATTTACTCCAACACCCCCCCTTAAGATCAATTTAGGGAGAAAATAAACAACAGATAAAAAAAGTTAAATGATGGATGCATGATGGGTCTCGGATACAAGTCTTGATAAGGTAACCATGTACAAATAAATGAATTTCTCATAACTAAAGAAAATGAGAAAGCCTCATGGGAAAATCTCATCTCCAAAAGAGAGTGTAACACCTGCCATGAAACTCTAGAGAATGTCACACACATAACGGAAGCGAACAATTTGTTATTCTTTAAAGAATAATTAAACAAGTAAAGTGAACTACACTAACACATACATTCTCTAAGGTACGTGACGACGCTTACTTACAATACCCATTACTAACAAAAGTTACTAAATATAACTTATATCTATTACTCATGAATTAAAGATCATACATTCAATAACATTAAAATACATCACTTAAGCTATAAAGTACAATAATGATTCATTCACACATTGCATTTATATTCAATATTACAATTACAATTCTCATTTCCAAATGAAATAGTTTATACAAAAGTGTTATAATTACAAATTACAAAGATTCTCCTTGAATACAATTGAGGAGTAATACAATTACAAGGTATCCAACAGATACAAGAGTGACATAGGAGAAGTACAAGTCCACTAGTACACATGAGCTCTCCAATCAAGAAGTACTCGCCATCACAAACAAGAACTGGGGACCCAACGGTGTAAGGTGCACATTCCACCCAAGCAAGTGGTACCTGAAGGCCCACCCCCCATGCTAGGAGATAGTAAAAGAGCTTCCTAGGAAAAACCTACAACCACTAGACACAAGCAATAACAATACTAAACTATACAAGTACAAAACTAACAAAATGGTTACAATGCTTCCAAATAATAATGATCAACTATACACTACAAACAGATTGACTGGTGGGTGTTATAGGAGGAGTTTCATCACAAAGTTGCATGGGTTACCTTGGTGAATCTTCCTAGGCCTCGACCCCCATCTTGGGTTACCCTGGTGACCTCTTATGAAACTCGGCCCCACAAGCAATCCAATGCGGAATCGATTATCTTTCAGAGAGACAAGATATCGATCTTGCCATTCTAGGCCTTCTCATCTCATCCCAAATCTAAACTAGCCCTTGAGTCCATGAGCGAGGCACTTATAATAAGTTAAGTGTTTGATCTACCCTTTTTCCCCTAACATGTTTATTTAGTTTTCACTGATTAAATTAACTCTACATGAGTTACCCAAACAACACTTTGTGTGTCATCCCCCATGAAGAGCCACTCCCCTATTAACAACCTAAGGAATCAGTTCCACTAACCATGGGTAGACAAGGTGCACACAAACCAATTATAATACCAATTTAACAGCAATATACAACACAACCTGTTCATAGAACTAGGTGTCCAAACTTAATAAAACCCACGTGCACTACCCAAGTTAAATCAAAGGCTAAACCAACACAAGTAACAACCCCATCTCAAAGAAAATACATCCTAAAGACTTATAAACCCATTTAACCCAATTTGCTCAACCAATGTGAATAAAAGAAAATACCACTAGAAAGCATTTCAGGCAATTAAATAAACTATTGTTAGGATTTTCTAAATCCAATTAACTCAATTACACATCACTTGCAAATACTCAAATTAAATAAAAATAACTCAAATTTACAGAAGGAGATTTTCTAATTTACCAGAAGTATAATTTTCATAAATTCATTAGAGGATTTTCAGTTTTCTTGGAATTTACTAACAAAGGTTTTCTAATTTCTTCTGTTGTTTTCATTTTGAATTTCCTATTGTTTTAAAAAAATTTACCTACAGAGGATTTAAGAATTTCTCAACTTTCTACAGAGATTTTCAAAAATTCACAAGAAGTTTTTACAAACATCCTTTCAAATTAAAAATCAAAGCTTTTAAACAATAAAGCAATAAAAAAAGAACTTGTTTTCTGAATCTTGTAGGAATGAAATTTGAAGTTGAGCTTCTCTGCAAAATCCAATCTTCCAAAAAAACCTCTTCCAAAATCTCCACTTTCAAGCAATGTGAAATTATAGAGCCAAATCTTTCTCCATTTTAACAACAAATTTTCAAAAAATATCCCCCATTAATTTCCTCAACACTTAGTCAAAATTCCAAAATATCTCTTTCAACCACCATAGTTATTTCCTCTTATGCATTCAAAATTTACTTTTTCTTTTAAATAATTTAAAACATAATTTAATTTTTAAATAAATTTAAATCACTTAATCTATGCACTTTACAAAACAACTTTAATTATTTAATTTATTTAATCAACTTTAATTTAATTAATTAATTTATCCATTTAATAAGATAAATTTAATCAATAGATTAAATTACCTTACCAATTGAATAAAATTAAATTAATTAAATTAAATAACAATTTTAATCTAAAATACATAAATTAACATTTACAACCACTTAAACATTAATTTTCACATATAATTTCCATTGATAATAAATTATCAAAACATCAAAGATGACATGACTCAACAACAAACAAGACACAAACTGACGACACATTGTGACAGGGTTTGTGTTTTGACAAGGCCACTCTGTTACTATCTCCCTATCAACATAACCGTTGGGAAAGTGGACATGCTCAGACCTATGAAGCCAGGTGGAGGCATTGTCTTCTACCTAGAATCCTGCAACCAAGATGAATGTCGTACATGTATGAAAAGAACATAATAGTCACACCGTGAAGAGAATTTGTGGAATCATAGGGTGCTTGCAAGCGAGTGATGTAATCTCGTCCCCTTCACCAATACAGTCACATCAAGACTAGCAAAATTAAAGCATCATAAATCAACATATGAGCATATATCAATATTAACAACTAAGTTAATCAAAAGCATAACATAAAACCATAAATATCCATATAGTGTATCATCACATCAAAATATAACACCATTATCGCTCCAATGTCAGTGATCATAAAATAGTAACAAGATATCAAGGTCTATCATAGTAAAGGCACTATCTAACAGCATAAACAAATTAGAACACATAGCAGCTTGACTGGAGGGGCACTACAGAGAGAAAAATAAATAATTGTACTAGAGAAAGAAGGATAGGAGGACTCAATGTGGCCCCCCAAGGACTGCTTTTACCATGCAATTACAATAGATGTCCCCCTAATAGGAGAGAGAAAATGAGGATATCGATCCCCCATGATAAAATAGCTTTCATGTCAATGATGAACATTTGAAGATAGAATATGATCCACTTCCTATAAACTATATTTCTTCCCTTAGGAAGAAATAGATTCACTAGTGATTGGAGAAGCCAATCCAAAAAGATGGGTGATACTGGAATCCAAATCCAAATTATGTGTGCCTCTAAAAACTGTTCACGTGTCCACATGTCAAAAATCAATAATGTCAATCCATAATCCTATGAAGATTGATATAGAACAAGCTACAAAGGTGATGAAGATGGTGGGCCTAAAGCGGTGATGTGGCTTTCAACAAAGAGGAGATGAATGTCCTCAAAGTAATCCTCCAGATTTGCAATATAGGACTCTACAAACAAGGATGATATGTCTGCAAGATACAAATCCCAAGTAGCTATGTTTGGAAGATGTATGATGTCCTGTTGTAATGAATTAATAGGGGCCAATGATGTGGTGATGCCAAGCTAATCAGGAATAATAGATGATGATGAAGTCTCGATGTGAAGAGTAGGAACATGAAGACAAGTCTCTAAACCATTGAAACATGCAAGACTTGTGATGTACTCAAGCTCCTCTAAAGTATCATCATCAAAAGGTATAGAATATGCATCTACAAGAGGGGTGAACTAATCTGCAATAGGATCCTCTAGGTGTGGAGAGATATGAGGGTCTCCACGGATCTCCCAAAGTTGAGTCCAAAGTATGTGGGGACATTCAATGTCTGATACAACATACATAGTGTCAAGATCAACATTAGAACATATAACCCCTACAATATGATCTCTGATGATGCCCCATGTTGATAAACTCCCTGGTGTGTTTGGTGTAGGTACGAGTCCATACAAATAAGGAAAAATATCAAGCCACCTCATATGTGTCAAGATTCCATTTTGCCATGACCAATAGTTATCCTTATCGAAGTTGATCACAAAAGGATGAATAGAAAAACCCATGATACTCGCTCAAATGAAAAAATAAAAGACTAAAAACCTCACTACTAATAAAGTAGATCAAATAATCTCATCTCACGCAAACAGATCCTTTACAAGTTTCAAGACGTCCAAGTAATTAAGTAAAGTGTGAAAACACAAGATACTGAATACAATGTACCTAGGGCAGATTCTAGAAAAAGTACATGAATAAATCTGAAGGTCTCTGATACCATGTTGGAATTGATGATCCAATCCACAACTCCCATGAAACACATCCATGCAATACCTATCACAATAAAGAAGATCAAAAGCAAGATTGTGCTTAATAACCTGAGAATTGTATTGATCCAAATAACCTGGATTAATATTACAAATGAATGTGCATGCTTATATAAGCAATGCACAAGCAAACCCTACATGCGGATTTGACAAGATAACTTGACAAGTGTAAAAATCTCATGCAATGAGACAACTTGTCCTAAATTTAGTCCAATCTAATAATAAGAATCAAACTAAAGATTAAGAAGCAACTCCTAAGTTTAGCTTAAGTGAATTAAAGTAAAAAAGCCCCTAATAATTAATTGATGATTAATTAATTATCAGATAATGACTTATTTACTCCAACAATTATACTCTAGAATAAATTAAGTTTGCAGAAATTATTAATTTCAAACTATTACTAACCTACCTCTAAATTGTTATGTCATGTCAAATTGTCTCTCAAAAATTTTTCCTCACAAAAAATACTTTTATTACAATACTATGAAGGCAAGTACTCACCACTACATGGCCCTTGTTTAATTTTATATTTATTTTGAAATAATGTTTATATATATAATGATATAATATAATTTTATATGAAGTTAGATTCATTCTCACAGATATTTATTTACATACACATACATATATTATTATTGTATTTGTTTATGTATATTATTATTGATATGTTGTATCCATCTATTTATCACAAAATTGTATATATACATATTTCCATTTAGTCATTTTCCATTTAGAATTGATCATTATTCAATTATAGGACAATTCCCCCCTCATGAACTTTGTCCTTTCTATTTTAAATTTTAAAATTCAAACTTCAAAATTGGCTAACTAGCCCCCTTCACCTTTTTATTTTGAGTTGAGTAAACACACTTTTGGTTTGATTTAATGTTAAATGCTAGTATTTAAATATATTTAATGCATTCATTTTAATCATCCAAAGATTATAAGACACTTCTAGAAACAACAAATTTATAGTGTGATTTGGTGTAATAAGAGAAAAGAATATGTATACTTAGGTGCTTGCACATAATTTTTGATATTTTTAATTTTTTATGGATTGATCTAGGTGAAAGCTCCTTGTGATCAAATGACAATATTTTAAGGTACTTTAAATATCGTAATTTCCTAAAGTTTCAAAAAAGATAGAGAAAAAGGTTACACATCAAATGAAGTGGTAGGACATAACCCTTCTAATTCCTAAGATGCATGTTGAGTACACATATGAATACATGGTTGAAAATTCATCCAATACTTGCAAACTTAACCTTTTGTATAGTAGAGATCTAGTCCATAATTCCAAATGACTCATTAATAGCTCGAGGTATTATTTCCATGTCTAACATTAGGTAGTTTCCAAGATCTCATCTAGATTTGTCATCATTCTTGAATTATCAAGTTGAGTATCACCCACCACATTCAATTCTTTAGCTTAGTATTCAATTAATCACTTATTTTATCTCCATAGAAAAGTTACATTAATATCTAGTATAATAAACCTAATGATTATTTAAGTGAATATTTTTTAGATTTAAATATTTTAATCAAAACTTGTAGAAACCCAAATTTCCTCACAAGTTATACATTAGTGTTCATAACCCAAATCGACAATTAATCCATTGAAGAAAGATAAATTTTAAAATAAATCTTACTATTTTGATAAAGTTTGAGATTACATTAAACTATGCTATAATAACACTAGGAACAAAATCTACAATAACATCAACATTATTATAACTATATTGCACTAGATCCATAATAACTATAAATCATACAAACTTCATACAAATGAGATTCACCATAAGGAAAGCTCATTCGTGACCTCTAAATAAGATCATCACATAGCTTGGCCAAAGGGGTTTCATCTTCTAATCCTCAAAACTAGATGGTTTTTAGCCTTTGATCTCTAGTCTAAGGGTTCTTCTCTACGAATCTAATTGCTTAAACACAAGTTCTCAAAATAGTTTTGCAAGGGGTTTTTTTGTGTAGAATATGCATACTAATGTTTGAATGGATGTGTTCACTCTTGATATCCTTCTAATTTATGGTTCGTACAATATTTTTTTAAATAACAATTAAGATTTTGCAAATACCAAGGGTAGTGGAGGATGCAAACATTGAATTAACAAGAGCATGGCCATCTTCCACCTCTAGTATTGTGAGTACATGTGAAATTGCACCCTTAATATTTTAAAATTATTTTTGGGAAGGAAAATCCCTTTGGAAGTGAATAGTAATTTAAAAGAGAGGGAGTATTAGAGTTTCAGGGTCAAGTATGCCTCAAGTCTCATACCACATATTAGGGGTAGAAGTTTTAGAATATAACATGTTAGGCACCCAAATACGAAGATATTCAAACATGTGATCCAAATGAGGTGACATAGTGTAACATTTCAAGGATTAAAGTTTAGAGGTGTCATGGAAAAGTTACTTAGATAAGGGAAAGGCCTAGCATTTAAAGGTAACCTAGTGTTTACAAGTAACATGTTAAAGGTATGCCAATAAGGAATGACATGAAACTCTCAAAAAGGTGAGGAAAAAAGTGAGGATTGAAGGAAAGGAATGTCAAGAAGGAGAACTCCAAAATTTTGGTGGGGAGAAAGGAAAAAAATGGACATTGAAGGAAAGTCATGCCTAGCTAGGAATGTTTGATATCCCAATATGAATAAAGGAAACAATAGAGTTAGGTGAAAAGGAATGTTGAGATGGGAAGGTATGATATTCCAACAAGAATAAGTATAAAGGCATATTTGGATGGAAATGCATACCAAGATGGGAAATTCCAATGTTCCAACATGAATAAGGAAAATAGTGGAGGTTGTGTAAAAAGGATGATGGGATGGAAAAATATAAAACTTTGACAACTTGCACATATTACAAAATTGGACATATATACACACATAGTAACTTTCAAACCCAATGGACACATGGGCGATTAAAAGAGAGAACACATATGTAGACTTTGACCAAGGGATATAGCAAAAATAAGAAATAGACAAGTTTGGTCCACAAACATAAATTAATAGAAAATGGGACATTGCAAGTCCACCCTTCCCAAAAGTTGCTTTCCCTCAAGCAATAAAAATTTAAATGTTCAAGAATTATTTATTCTTATTTTAGAATATGTTCCCTCAATCATCTTTCAACCACTTATTTACCAATTTTATTTTTCCAACTATTTGTAGCTAATAACTTATGCTATGAGTGAGTTCTACACCTACCAGATGAAATAATCCCTATAGAATGATTCCATGAACATATTGGTCCAATATTTATGAGGAATGAACAATGACTACAATAAATCCCCCAAGATGACATGCTTTACTCTATTTTGTTTGTAGGGGGCGTAGTCCTTGATGTGTTAGAGATTCCTTCTCAAAGCTCCTCCATATAAATCTTTTGCTTATATATTTAATAATAATGTAGGATATGTAGGATCCCACTAATATGGGTGTACAAGGAAATACTTTTAAAATGTTGTATTTCATCTTACAATTATGCATTGAAAAGATTATATCTTTCATAAAAAATGAGGCCATCTACTAGCACATACTTATCATCCTTCAGATTCCTATTTATATCCCATGAAAATAAGACAAAAGATGACATCCCATGAAAATAGTTATATTTTCAATACATGTAAATTTTAATATTTATTTAAAAATACATATTTATCAAAATAGGGAAAAAAATCATGTCTTAAGTTTCAAGTTATAAATACACCCAAAAATTTGAAGGAAAAAAAAATTACTATATAAATATAGTGATGTCTCATTTAACTTCATTTTTAAACATTTTATCAACAACTTAATTATAGTTTCAATTTTATAAAAAAAGAATATGTAAATATTTTTTTAATTTTTATAAAAAATAAAAATATAAAACTCACTAAAAATATATATACATTTGATTTGTTTACATCACTTCAAAATTCCAAACATATTTCACTTGAATTAGTGATTCAAGTTAAAAAAAATAGAATAATGTTGGTTATTTCGTTTAAAAAATTGTGACATGGTTTTGTACTTTTATCCTTGATTATTCTTCATAATCTTCTAAAATCATGTAAGTTTAAATGTGGTTACTATGGGAGCAAAAATTATGATAAAAATGAATGTCTTTCTATAGTAAATTCTTATATATATATATATATATATATATATATCAAATGATCATACTCAAACATATTGTGTGGACAAATCATTCAAGGATGAGCAATGTAGTCAAATGACATGCACTGAGGTCTCATTTTCATCACCTATTGCTCCATTTCATCTCATGTTGCTTCATTCATATCTGATAATGATTATTTGTGTCAAGTTCATATCAATATTTTAGATATAGATTTATGGGATGAGTACTTGTTTGATAGTTTAGGTTTATTTTGTGAGTCCCATATTGTAGATATGGAGCACACCACTAAGGATAGATATTCCATCTTTGATGACAACTCCTATAGATTTTTATCATCTTCATTGAATATTGTGAGAGAATATTTAGTCCATCTTATTGAAGTTCTCTACCTACAACTACTAGGTAAAAGATCAAAACTATGTCACACTTTATAAAGGAAATGGCTAACAAAAATACAAAATTTCAACTTCAATCACCTAAAATCAATATAATTTATGTTCTGAATTTTAAAATGATATAAACTAATGAAATTTGGAACTCTTAATGTAGTTTATGTTTGTGATTTTCTAAAAAAAAATAAAAAATTGTTGGATAATTTTACCCACATACTTGAAAATCTAGTGCATAGAAAAAAAGTTAATTTGTGATGAATATTTTTTTTAAGTCAAACTTAATCAAAAAGACATTTTTCATGGGATGTCAAATTTTGTCTAATTTTGTTTTATCATTTTTTTAAAATACAAGTATACCCTCTTAGAGAGGATTCTCTCCTTTAGTACACCATATATTTTTCTAAAAATATATATATTTTTTATTTTCTAATTTCAACCTCATGTTTGATTATAAAAATCTACTTACAATAAAAAAAATTTAAAATCATAAAAAAACTAATAAAAATATCAAAAAATATTTTTGGATTCTAGACTATGATCTCTTCAAAAAGTTATTTTTTATATTTTCATGAAAGTACCCTTGGTTAGAGAAATCTTCATTTGAAGTTGAATTTTTACCAAATTTTCCCCAAAATAGATGTTAAGCTACCACATAGATAGTTTTGGGAAAAATGGTTTCGATGAAAGGTGTTTCACCTCAAAATTTCACATATAAATCAAACCTCATTTCAATTTTTTAATTGAAAAAAATCTATTTGACGGTTTTGGGAAAAAGTGTTTCACCTAAAACTATATGTGCCACATGGTTTTGATTAAAATTGTTTTTCTCGAAATAATTTTTTGGTTGAAAGTGTGACACAACTTTGTACTTTTACTCTAGTTCTATAGTGATATATTTTTTAAATAATCATGATTCCACATATTCAACTTAGTCATTGTTTATTTTGACACTTTCTATAGGAATACCAAATTCTCAATAGTTTAGTTGTCGTACCTATGGTGAACACCATACATCCATGGTTATTGTACTTGAATATTGCATTATAACTAATTTATCTAATTAATATTTTTTAAAGTTTGGCATTGGCTTGGAGATCCTTGAGTAGCATTCATAGGATTCATATTTATATTTAGACCTTGTTTTATATATGTTTCTACAAGGTTCTAATTTTTCACCTTTCTTAGTTAGGCATGAGACTCATAGTTTGATTGTGGCACCTCTCGACACCAACATGGTCACACTAAGCAAATTCTAGAGTCATCATATATATCTTGAGATTTTTTCCCTTGTATTTCTTTTAGGAATTGGAATATATGGTGCATACATTTTTAGATTTATTTCTTCCCAAGGGGAGGAATGGTGTTCAAAAATCATGGTCCACCTTTAATATTGCACGCTGGAAATCTATCATTAACACAAGAAACTATACATTGAGTGGGATAATATTATCTCTTTTCTTCGCTCTATTTTTGGATTAGAGTTTTCCTTGCATGGAATTTATCCTTCTCACTTTTTTGAGGGGGGTCACATAGACCTCTCTTCATCCTCTCTTTAGAGATTTTTTTTCCTATAGGTTTTTTCCTTCTTTCTTTTCAAGGGGATAATTGAAGATAGGTACTTAACATGGTGCAATTGTCAAGACCCATTTCTCATCTTGTTTCTCCTAAATTACACTTATGAGGATTTTAACTATGTAATATTTTTTTCACCTTAGATATGTTATATCCTAAGTGTGATATTGCAAATATTTAATAAGTTTACTTAGGATAATTAGGGTATTTAATTTTTGTCAACTAAATAGTTAATAATGACGTGCATATCTCATCAACAAACAGGATTAATGATAGTTAGATTTCAACTTAATTTTAGTTAGACTGCAGTTAACTCATCTCTTGATTAAGAGTGCTTAAGAGTTAAATCATACCTATTGGGTTTGCCATCTCTTTAATAGATTTATCCAAGAGGCCAATATATTTACAAGTTACTATTTGTGATTTTTCTCATAATAAATTGAATATACAATAGTAGTATTATGTTCATCTCAATTTATGGGTAGTTTAATAGTAATTTGATCTTGGGAAGATTTCTTGTTTATGCAAAATTCTAACATATGAAAATGAATAATAGATGTGACAGGATCCCTTAATCAGATCATGATTCCTAGCATCCCATTTAATACATCATCATATAATTCATATCTAGATGGGTCTTGTTATATGGACTCCTCTTTTTTGAGGAGAGTAGCTATAAATGTTAAATTTTTTAATGAATTTTTTTAAGTGTAGTTGGCTTTACATTCTACTCCTCATATTATAACACTTTTATTTTTCTTAAATTATTTTTTTAACTTATGTAGCTTAATGTATGCCCACATCTTTTTAAGGGTAAACATTAAGATTGAGACATTCAAGAATACTTGCATGTTTTTAATCAAAGATGATTTGCATAAATGGTATATTTTAATAAAGAAGTTTGTTTAATATTGATGAATTCCTTTCATATGCTCACTTGTTAACATTCTGATTATAAAAAAATTCCTATATTTAAAATCATAACTTGTCCATCCTTTAAATCACATGACCTTAGTATAGAGTATCATAAAAGAAAAGTAGAAAAATTATTATTAGGTAGTTTTAATTATGCAACTTAATTATTGTATAAAATCAACATAATACTATAGTAAATTTAGTGTCTTACAAATGATTAATTCAATAACTATTAATTCATATTCTATTAAATATATAAATATTTTTTCATTTGAATATATGTCTTCAATTAATAATCATTTGTTAACTTTATTTTAGAAGTTCAAAATGAAGATTAAGGGATAGTTGAAGGTTTTTTAATCGACTAGAGATATTTTGAATAATATCTTAATTATTATATATTTTTATAGGCATTTCTTGCAAATTGAAATTTTGACACCTACCTAAACTTACCCAAGCTCTATTCAAATGCATTCATCAACAAAGATGATCATAGAAAATTTGAAGGATAATAGAGTTAAATATTTTGAAGAAATTACTTTAGCAAAACTCAATTCCTATCAACAAACTCACAGCTCCTCATTAATAAAAGACCCTACTCAAGTTTTAATTAATTGATGACAATTGCTAATAAGCAATTAAACAAAAATGTCATCATGAATTTTTTTATCAATTGCAGACAGCCTAACAATGTAAAACTCAAAATATTAGTATTAATTAAATTTTACTATAGTATATGATCCCATAAAATATAAAAAAAAACAAGCATGAAGTTGAAGGATTTTTTACATCATCAATTTTATTTGTCTTTATTGTTTTGACAATTTCTTTAAATTGAATTAAATCAAATTGAAATTGTTGGGTCTTAGAATACAAAGAGTTTGATACTCAAACGCAATCTTCACTACTCTTTGCACAACCTCCATCTCACTTCAATTTTCTATTACTTCTCAATATTTCATCCACCACAAAGTCAAATCCTCATTCAAAACAATAGAACTTTCTCCTCTCCTTGACTTAATAAAAGACACTAAAATCACTTTTTTTACTAAACAACTTAAAATCACAAATCTAAAATTATACTTATTGCCTTAATCTTTAACATGTTCAAGCTACACTCTTTAATTATTAATTTAACTAAATCTTAAATAAAGGAAAATTAGTAAAAAAAATTCAACCAAAATATCATTAAATTTTCCTATCGACATACCCCTTATACCTCTAAAATGACAAGTGCCAAAATATATCCTCTATAATGAACCCATGGTTTTTTTTATTTCTTATTGACATACCCCTTACACCTCTAAAACGAGAATATATTCTATATGATGGACCCATGGTTTTCTTACTAGATAATGATCCATAGTTCTTTTTACCATAGCTAACTAGAATAAAAAATAAAATTTGGAAGACAAAAGATGTTCATTTCTTTGTTTTTACAGAATTATCTTTAAAAAACAAGATGTGGTAGGAAAAGGAAATGAAATGTTCTCTTATAGTTCATGATACCGAGTGATCTGTTTTAAGGTATACAAATGAAAGTATATGAGACTACCCCATAGTCCCAATACATAAGAGGCACCTAACTCATGCTTCATAATGCGAGGTGTACATACCCTGCCTACTAGACTTGTGACCTCTCTTTCAAGAATAGAAATTCTCTACCATTAAGAATTAAGGAGAGAAGAAAAGGCATGGTGAGAAGAAAAAGCATGGTAGAATGTTGATGGGATGAAGTTTAGTACCATAAGGTGCTATAGAATCTAGCTAGGCATGATTTGAAGACATCAATTTACTAAATTTAACGGCTTCCTTGAGAAGAGTAAGCACGTCATTCCTCACGGTAGAATTCACTTCTCCTGCGATTCCATCGTTCCATTTAGACCACCTGCTGGTAAGGGCGCATTCCCATCTCTGGTTTTCTGCCTCCCCGTCCACTTCCCTCACATTTGCAATACGGATCTTAAAATCCTCCGTAACATACGTCTCTGCATCTTTGTACCGTATGTTGGTAATTTGATACCGGCTGGAAGGATCGAAAACAAACAGGTGGTCGGGGGTTCGATTCGCCCAAGCGTCTTCCACCCATTTAATCATATCTTGCTGTATCTCCATCTCTGTCTCGTGCGACATAACCGCCAGCCTGAAATCTGTTGTATCTCCTCCCTCTCTGCAGAAGGAGACAAGGCCGTGTCTCCTCGGCTCCCTCCGAACCCTACTTATCTCCGCCCTCACAGGAGACAAAGAAGGAGCAACAGATGGATCTGACGCAGTCGCTGAATAAAAGTTGCTCAAGTATTTTTCTCGCTGCACAGAATCCATCAAGCAATCTGAGGCCGCTCTGGCCGATTTCTTGGCCTTTTCGGCGGCGGTCAAATCGCCTGCATCAAATTCGATCTTCAAGAGACATCGCCTGTAAGCTTTCTGAACATCACTGGCAGATGCTTTGGTATCCACACCCAGCACCTGCACAAAATACCTATTTTAAGAGCTTTCATTTCACTGTAAAATATATTTAGAATTAGGATCCGCGATTTGTTATAGTACCTGGAAATAGTCTGTTGACCGAAATATTCGTTGGACTTCGCTGTTATGCACAAACCCTTCCTCTCCCAAGCAACGAACGGAAACGTTATACAAGCTAATCGGCTTCTCTTCCCGATCTGTAAGATGAATGCTGATTTTCCTCCGGTAGGAAACCTTGACGTAGTCTAGCTTTTCCAAATGACGCCTGAGATCTGTTACGGCCTTTTCTGAACATGCTGTGGAGAATGCGCTGGATATGAGCTTTTGGCTGGAAAGTTGTTGTAAAGAGGAGAAGGAAATGAAACCCCCGTGGACCAGTTCCTCGTAGTGACGGCCGTGGAAGAGTTGTTTTCCGAATCGAACGATCATCTTGATGTTCCTCATCACATCCTGCTGACACTCAAAGCAGGATAACAGCTCCGATCTGTAAGCTGAGAAGTCCCAATGCGGGAGCAACTTTGTGAAAGGGCCAAATGACATCTTGTTTGAAAAGGCAGCTGCCAGATTATCATCATCACAAGGAGTAGGTGAACCTGAAATGATCGCTTCTCCCTTCTTGAAACACAAATGTTGCATACTTTGCAGAGAAATGCAAGAAATCTCGCCAGTAAATTTTTCGAAAGAGACTTTCTCAACAGCCATCAGGGGATTCTCAGTAGATTTACAGAAACAAGTGCGGTAAAATAGAGGGAAGTATCCCGTGCTTTTGCTCACACCAGCGAGCCCTATCAGATTTTTAACGGAAGCAATAATACTTTGCACGGCTTCTCTGGAGTCGCCCCGAATTTGAAATTTGCCAGAGGGTAGTAACCTGGCTGAAGAGATCCCTGCAGTTTGTTGAAATCTTTTGATCGTTCGCCCTCCCTTCCCAATGACCATTGCTCTTGCTGCTTCAGGAACCTCAACCTCCATGTGGAAAGTACTCATTATCTCTGATCACTTAACAGTGTATTGGCAAAGCGTTGTAATTCAATCGGTTGAGCACAATTGATGAGGATGATAGTTTCTGATTAAAAAACCTTTCACGAAAGTTCAAACTATCAAAGACACGTTAGAACCAAGTTCAGGTCAGATTCGACCCCTAGATAACTTTGTTAGATTCAATTCCTAAATAACTTTGACAAATGCGACCCTTGACTGTTTAACCAAAAGTTTTGATTTAAATGTAAAATTAATCCAATTGTATTATTTATATAAAAACATAGATGCCAACATCTATATAATCCTTTTTCAATAAAATAAATTTTAAAAAACCAACTTTCCAAACCCATGCCTGATTCTTTATGGTTTTAAGCATCTAGAAGCCCACGGGATTTTATTTTCTACTATTAGTGTTTTTTCTTCTAAGCTTAAGCTATCCAGGTACAGGGAGATCTTTTTCTCTGTCATCTTGACCGTAACTTCCAAAAAGCAAGATGCCGCTAGAACGGTGGCGATTGCATTTTTATTATCCAAATAAAAAGAATTGCAGAAACAACATCAACTTGCACTGAAAACTATAGATAAAACAAAAATTGGCGTCGAATCATAAATGGGTCAAGCAACTTGTGGAAAATAATGATGTTGATCCTCGGGGGCCGGCTTAACCGGCACACTCTAAGCGCTGACTGTGCTTAGGTGGCCGGTACAGCGGGACCCACTTATTCTCATTCTTTTCCGTTCTCTGTCCTTTCCACGTTTTAGTTACCTGTTCTTCCGTTTTCACGTTTTGCTGTTCCCATTGACCGTTTCCGTTGCTGTTCCGGTAACCTTTCCCGTTACTCCGTTTCCTGCCTCAGAATCCCACCCATGTCAAAATCTCGCTTACCCTTTTGTTCGCACATTGAAGGTTTTTTATCCTGCGCAATATTGAGTTGCCCTCTGTGCATTGAGGGCCGGCACGAGAGGAGAGGAGAGAAGGCGTCATCTAAGCTGAGTAAAACCGCACAGAGAATCGTTTAAAGACAAGATTAAATCTTTGCAATGTCTGTCTTATGAAACAAGTGAATCAGATCTTTTCTGTTTCTCTATCTGCTTTCCGATAAGAGTTTAAGTATTTGATTAATCCCACATGTGTCGGGCTAGAAAACACAAGCAAGAAAGGGATTATAAAATTTAGATAAGGTTCGACTTATTGCATTGTGCCTGTCATGCAATGGAAAAAATATCCTTTCATGTTTAAAAATCTATGTTCAGTCTTTCGAGAGCTTTACTTTTATTTTTAAAATTCCAAGTTTTAATTTAATACTTAAAAACAATAAATTATTAATAATTAGTATTATTATATAAATAAATAAATAAAATTTATTTTTAAAAATTAGTTTTAAATTAAATTTTTTAATTAAAATTTATATAAAATTAATAATGTTCTTTTATTATAATTATTTAAACATATATGCGTAATAGTAGGTCTAGAATTCATTGGAACATTGCACCAAAATTTCTATACTTCTACCATGTATACATGCAATCTCTAGGTTCATTGAAATTATCATTGAAATTATCATTTTTATTAACTATAAAGCTTCAATATCAATCATCAATATTAGTACCCCTTTTTTATTATCTCTTGTGTTTGGTTTCCCACCTTCCTTCCAATAAAGTGAGATTCTAAAGCTGAAAAGAGAGAAGATATTAGGTAGGTGGAAACATAAGGATAAATTTTCTATTGAAAACAATTGATATATTTCACATCTTGATTATCCACTATCTCATGTGTGGAATTCCATTTATTGTTATAAAATAAGCATGTAATTGTAATTTTATTTCTCTAATTTTGTTGCACTTTGCCCTAAAACTCGGATTTAGGATAGAATACGTATGATTTGTTAGAGTAAAATAGTTTAGTTCTTGTAAGAAATGCTTTTAGAACAACAATATTATTCTTTCAATATCAAGTCAAACAATTGAATAAGAATAACAAAGCATTGTTTTTTTTTTCTTAAAAATACAAGTTAAATTGAAAAAAAAACAATCAAAACAAAAGGCAATCAACAAACAAAAATAGAGGAACACAAACCTTCTATTTATCAACATTATAATTAAAATCAAAGCATTCATGTTTTTATTCCAACTTTTAAAAGTGTTAATTTTACTAAAGAATAATGAAAAATAGAGTTTGAATTCATTATTAGTTGATTTCATTTATTTCTTATGTGTTTCTCATTTAAATTACGTTAATACAAAAAGGTGAATTTTTTTTTTTATTTTACTAATTTTAGTGTTTAGATTTATCTTTTACCATAGCTAATGTTTCTTTCATTTTTGCAGTCACACAATGCAAAGAACAAGAAATATAGTTTACTTTCATAATCTATTATAAGTTGTAAACATTTCAAGTTGGCTCATTTGGACATCAAAAGTATAGAATACACATAAAAATGGTAGCTTAGTTTTTCATTTATTTTACTTTAGCATTTATCTTAGCATTCTATTACATTTCAAACATTTAGATATGAATTTATTTACCGCAAAACTTGATTCATTTGCATTTTTATTTTGATATTTAAAATTAAAATTGATAAAATAAATTATAAACAATTCACAAATTAGCATTCTAGATTTTAAGTGATTTATGATTTTATTTGGAATTTTGATTATTTTGGATTTTTGAAAAACTTCACACAATTACTTAGTTGATGATGAAATTAATGTATCCATGATTGAACTTCAAATTGGGTATAACAAAATAGACACTAAAACAAATTGAAGATTTTTATGAGGGAGTAGTAATGCAACATTTCAAGATCCACAACCAACTTTGAGAATTCATTGTGTCTGCAAATAATTCACATGCTTTGCCTATCCTCCAGTGTTTCACATAGATTTCAAAAGATGTGACAACATTTGAGAAGAATCATCTTTATATTATGATTTGATGGATGTCCATACCTTGTTCCAAATCTCCCATATTAGGATAGCCAATAAGTATTTTAGTAAAAGGTTATCAAATTTGTTTTGCATCCACCAATTGCATTTTGCTTACAAGATTCTGGCTCCATTTCAACAAATAGAATTAATAGGAGAATGGGACAGCGAGAGGGAATATCAAAACAAAAGCGGCATGGAGTTAATGAGGTTGTAGGGCGACCACCTAAGTAAGTCAACATTTAGAGTGTGCAGTTAAAATTGAGCTTAAGCGACAACTCTATTTTCTTGAAAAGAGTTAAATGTAATTTGATTCTTAATCTCACATGTCGGTGAAAACAAAAAGCAAAGAAGAGCATTAAAGTGTAAAAGGGTAAAGCTCACAAAGTATTTATACACAGCGTATGATCACCATTAAATTATACTTTCCTTATATTTAGTTTTTGAGTTCTCAGTTTTTGATAATTATTAAACAATAGTAGAAATTAATATTATAATTTTTTAAAGATAAAATTTTATTAATAATGAATTATTCAAAATTAGTAGATCTTTTTAAATATTGCAGATAATAATAATAAAGTAATCAACAATCAATAATAATTAAAATAAAAGAATAATTACAAATAATAATAATGCAAGAATTAATAACAAAGTATTGATTAAAAAATTAATTTTAAATAATAATTCTAATTTATAGCAATTGTATTTAAAGGAGGTTCAGGATTTCCTTACTAGAAAAATATCTATGTTAATATGTTAAAGAGTACATGTTTATGCATGCATATTCTAGTTGCATATGGTTGGATTAAACAATTAATAATAAATGTTATATAATAGAAGGAAATAAACTTAGACAATTATAGATTTTTCTCCTTAAAGAAATTAAAAGTATTATTTGATTATGAAATATTTTGTAGTACAAATTTAAAACATAAAGCAATGTAAATGAAAAAATAAAGTTGCCATCAAATGGACAAAAACAACATGAATGGAAATAAAATGTTCCCATCGGTTGTCAAAATAGAAAATAATTATATGGATTTTTATGAGATAAGTGAGATTTTAGAGGATTTTACCATTAAGCGACAATTGGTTTACCATTAAATGATTATTGAAACTTTTTTGAATGACTCAACAAAGGTTTGCAAGTGTGGGGGCATGTTTTAGGCTCAAATCTCATACTATGTAAGCCTATTAGCTAAAAATTATTAACTAGCACTTACTTGCACCTAAATGAGGGTTCAATGATTACGTTGATAGAAAACTATATGTATGTTAATATGTTAGAAATCGTGTTTGTGCATGGAGTGTATGGATTCCATGTGCTTTGGATTCTAGTTGTAAGTGGTTGGATTAAATAATTAATAATAGAGGTGTTAAATAATGGAGATAGAAATAAACTTAAGACAAATCTAGATTTTTTTCCTTAAAAGAAATCAAAATTATTATATGATTTTAAAATATTTGCATATAGATTTAAAAACTATAAAAACAATTCAAATGAAAAAGTTTTCAAATCAAATTTACAAAAAATATTACAAATGGAAATAGAATGTTTATCAGGCTAAAAGATCAATATTTATTTAGGATTTTTATGTGATAAGTGATATTTTGGAAACTTTCACTTGAAATTTTAGAGGCTTTTACCATTAAATGGCGAATTGGTTTACCATTAAGCGGTAATTAAAACTTGTTTTCAATTACTCAACAATGTGGTTTGCAAGTTTAGGACTTGTTTAGGACTCAAATCTCACACTATATGTTGTATCGGCTTATAATAATCAGAATTAAGAATTGATGAATAAATTTTTTACAAATAATTTATTATCCAGTCTAGATTTTGACACATGAGCTATGATTTTATTAGGAACTAATCATTTTGGATTTTGACTAAATTATCCACACAAACAAGAATTTGATGATAAAATTATTGTATCTGAGTGAGTTTCAAATTGGGTAAACACAATGAGCACTAAAACAAAATTAAAGATATTGTTATGAAGTAGTGATGCAACTTTTCTAATTAGAGTGTAGTCATGAGATTACAATATTTGAGGAGGCGTACATCAAGTAGTTCTAAGCTAAATGTCTATCCTCCACATTGTGCATAAATTTTAAAGGAGGGCATCTACAACCACAACATTTTAGAAAATTCATCTTCGTATTATGCTTTGAAGGATGTCCATACCTTGTTCCAAATCTCCCATATTAAGAAAACTAATAATGATTTTGATGAAGCTTGTAGAAATTGTATTTGCATTTACCAATTGCATTTGCTTGAAAGCTCCTAAAACATTTTCAAAAAATCCATTATGTGTATATCCTACAATCATTATAGTCGATGATTTCACATTTATTCGGCTTTGCATCTACCAATTATATTTGCTTGAATTTTCTATGAAATTTTCAATGTACATCCATCTTGTGTATATCTTATAGTCCGTGTATTCCACGCGACTTTGAATCCTTTGTTAGAGAAACTATTGTATAAAATATTTCTTATTTATGTTTTTATTTTGCATACATACTTATAAAAGTTTGATATTAGTAAAAATATTAATTTTGGCAAGACATTAAAAGAGTGTTGATTATAAAAATATATGCATCCCAATATAAAAAATGCAAAGAATGGAAAAAAATCTTGCAACACATAAATTGTTATGTAATAGCCAATTCAAGGGTGATCCCACAATAATGGGTTACAGTTTTTGGCCAAACTTGACATTAAAATCAGGATTTTTTTACCAGATATTCACTTTCTTACACCTATAACAGCTAAACCATTAAGAATTTGAAGATGAATCGAACTAGTTATTTGTTAGATCTTTTTTGTAGATTCTAATTATATTAAAAAAAAAAATTAAAAAAAAAATTGTGAATAATTTTATGGAATTTTTAATAACTTACTTTTTCTACTAATCAACATTTTAAAAAAGTGATGTTTACTTAAAACTGCATAATTTTTTTTATAGACATGATGCAATTCTAATTTTTAAAATACAAATCTCTTCACACTAATATCTAGTGCATGGATATTTTTTCATAATTTTTTTTAATTAATTTTCCAAGTCAGAGTAATTATAATTTGGAGGTGTACTTCCTCCTACATAACTTTTTTTGTATTCATTTTAAGTAACTTATTATTTTTTTTTGGAATAAGGACATCAATACCTAGTGCACATGTATTTTTTAGAATTTTTTTCTCTATTTTTCTATTTTTTTGTATGTGTTAAACAAAGAACTTGATGTTCATTGAAAAATCCTACATTCACAAGAAATAAAAAATAAATATAATAATCAAATTAAACATAGTTAAAAGTATACTTTTTGGGAAGCTTATAATAAGGGCTACATGCTTACAAAAACATAAATTTTAAATGAATTCATTTGATCACCCAAAAGGTAAATCAAAAGTGGTTTTTTATCAACATTTTGATAGGTGTAGAGGAGACTTGATTATAGGTATCGTTTTAATCTAAAAAGGTTCTATCCAAGGGGGTTTGATCTAAGGGGATTTGATCAATCCCTCTTTAATTAAAATCATTTAAATGGAACCTTTAAAGTCTTAAATCATTGTATTTTCTAAAAATATATGATTTCAAGAAAAAATTAGGATGTCCCAAAAAGTGTAACCCATTATTGTGGCATCACCGTCAAAGAATCATGTTACCCTCTACCCTATATTCGTTAGTATACAAAACTAAAATTTAGAGGTTTTTTTAGAATTTTAGAAGGCTTGATATTAGAAAGACATACATAATATTTTTAGAATTTTTACATGGGCTGCCTAGGACCACCCATTTGTTATAAATACATATACTACTAAAATTCCCCACTTATGAAGCATTCAATGAAGATCACATTTCATAGATGAAGAGTATGTCTTGTTGAAAGTATTCACATGTACAATAGACCCAAAATCATGAATTACTAAAAACCTTCATGGCCTAAGCAAGGAATCAACCATATCCCTATATCCTTACCTACCACCTAGTTACTTTGAGCCATCCACTCTTATTGACTTGGCATATATTTTTATTTGTAGCTATCTTATATTTAAGTGGTGAACATATTTATTTGTGCAATCTAAAAAAAGGGTTAGTAGAAATAGCATATTATATGGTATAACATATAGAGAATGAAGATGAAAAGACAAGAAAAAAAAATATAGTTCATGATTGGTTACTTCCACCATATATTGATTTTCCTAGAGTTGTAGATTTGTTTCATATCAAATATGCCCACAACAATAAAATTAGGTAATACTACTAAGGTACTTGTAACCCCAACATTTGAAAAAATCCCTATATGCATTATACTTTGATGGATGTTTGTATTCCATTCCAAAGTTCCCATATAGATACAACCAACAAGGATGTTAATAAAGGTTATGAAATTTAGCTTTGTACTTGCCAATTGCATTTTCTTGAAGGAATCGTTTTATGGTATTAGATGTTCTAGATCAAACTCTTTAACTAAAATCCAATAGAAATGGGTAAGGAACATTTTTAGTATCAAAGATGCCTATATAATTACAAATTATAGTTGTAATAGATAACTCAATACAAGTACTCAAATTATAATGGAAATTTATCTCAATAAAATTGTTATGTAGAATCTATGGAAATTTTGACAACACATTAATTTAGTGAAACGTGCATATTATTCAAAAAAATGTGTGCCTAAGCCATAATGATTACTCAATTTAAATGTAAACCTTGTTTAATTGATAAATTATAAATTAACTAATATAATTTGTATAGTATCACCTACTTTTATTATTGTGAGCATATCTAACATGAAACAAATCTAACTAAATGAAAATCAATTTATAGTAGAAATAACTATTTGTGAACTACATTTATTTTTCTTGTATATTCATCTTCATTCTATATAGGTTGTATCATATAGTGTGCTATGACTATTAACCCTCTCTTTAGTTTGCATAAATATATATTTTTTCCACTTAAATATAAGATAGCTACAAATAAAAATATATGCCAAGTCAATAAGATTAGATGACTCAAAGTATCTAGGTGGTAGGTAAGGATATAAGGATATGGTTGAGTCCTTGCTTAGGCCATGAAGGTTTTTAATAATTCATGATTTTGGGTCTATTTTACAAATGGATACTTTCAACAAGATGTGCTCTTCATTTATGAAATATGATCTTCATTGCATGAGCTTCATAAGTGGGGAATTTTAGTAGTATAGGCAATTTGTAACAAATGGGTGCCCTTAGGAAGGCCATGTAAAAATTCTAAAAATAGCACCTATCTTTCTAATATCAGGACTTCTAAAGTGTCTTGAAAAAATAGTGTTTGATTCAACTATGGGTAGGCTATTTCCACAACACTTCATTCCACATGCATGATGCCAAACACAAAAATTACTTCACTGCTTTTGTCAAGCATCATCAACCAAGGTAGTCAATGGGTTGCATGAACTATAGTTTAGTTATGACCCTTGGTCTCTTCAAAACAACCAAAATAGTTTCTCTTAGAGCAAAGGATTCTCACATGAACTACGAGGATTGTAAGATATACAAAAAGTGGATCTACATTAAAAGTATTGTAGGAAAATTCAAGCAAATACAATTTGGTAGATTCAAAGCCAAATAAATGTGAAATCATGGACTATAATGATTTAGGATATACACATGATGGGTTTGCTGAAATGGTTTTAGAAACTTGCGAGCAAATGCAATAGGTGGATGCAAAAACAAATTTGAAAACCTTTACCAAAATCCTTGTTGGCTATCCTAATATGGAAGATTTGGAACAAGGTATGGACATCCATCAAAGAATAATATAGAGATGATTCTTCTCAAATGTTGTTGTCTTTTGAAATCTATGTAAAACATGGGAGGATAGACAAAGCATGTGAATTATTTGACACAATGCCTCAAAGAGTTGTGATCTTTGAAATGTTGCATTACTACCCTCATAACAATCTTTCAATTTGTTTTAGTGTCTATTCTATTGTACCCAATTTGAAGTTCAATTGTGATACATTAATTTCATCATCAAATTGCCATTTGTGTATAAAGTTTTTCAAAATCCAAAATAATCAAATTTCCAATAAAATCATAAATCATGTTGTCAAAATCTAGAATGTTGATTTGTGGATTATTTATAATTTATTCATCGATTTTAATTTTTAAATGATTATAATAAAAAAATTTAATAAAAAAAATTATTTAATTTATTATTTGTAATTAATGTTTTAATTACTTTATTATTGATAAGTAGGAGGTATTTTTCCACAGCGTGTCAAATTATGATATTGCTATCAGGATTCAACCGTGTAGTTTCGAGTCAAACTCATTGACCCATGTTTCATGAGTAGTGGTTCAACAAGAACCCATCTCTCATGTGCTAGGTGGACCATTTGATATCATGAGAGATGGGTTCTTGTTGAACCACTACTCATGAAACAAGGGTCAATGAGTTTGACTCGAAACTACACGGTTGAATCCTGATAGCAATATCATACTTTATTATTATCTTTAAAATATTTTTGTTCATTTATTTAATAATTTAATGTTTAAGTATTAAATTAAAAACTTAAAACTTTAAAAGTAGAAGTAAAACACTCGAAAGACGGCACATAGATTTTTAAACATAGAAGGGTTTATTTTACATTGCATGTCGGTTACAATGCACTTTTTAAACTCTTATCGGAAAGCAGATAGAGAAACAGAAAAGATCTGAGTCACTTGTTTCATATGACAGACATTGCAAAGATTTAATCTTGTCTTTAAACAATTATTGTGCGGTTTTACTCAGCTTAGATGACGCCTTCTCCTCTCCTCTCCTCTCCTGTCGGCCCTCAATTCACAGCAGACAACTCAATATTGCGCAGGATAAAAAAACTTCAATGTCCGAACAAAAGGGTAAGTCAGATTTTGACATGGGTGGGATTTTGACACAGGAAACGGATTAACGGGAAAGGTTACCGGAACAGCAACGGAAACGGTCAACAGGAACAGCAAAACGTGAAAACGGAAGAACGGGTAACCAAAACGTGGAAAGGACAGAGAACGGAAAAGAATGAGAATAAGTGGGTCCCGCTGTACCGGCCACCTAAGCACAGTCAGCGCTTAGAGTGTGCCGGTTAAGCCGGCCCGATCCTCGGAATGCGCCGAGAAATAAAGTTCTCCACAAACGGAAGCTCGTCATTTCTTACGACTTGGAAGTAGGCTACTCGGTAAATAAATTTATTGAATGAAGAAAAATAGGTGACGAGGAATAGCTGTAATCAGAACAGCAAAAGCAGTGAACAGAATCTGCCAAAACAATCCAGTCAAACTAGAGTACAAACGATTCTCCAAGAAACAGAGCCTCCAGACCCGACAGACAAAAATTACAAGGCTGTTCTGAGAACAATGGCTGCACTAAGTAATCAACTTAAGGTCAAGGTAAGTAGTGCTCAATAAGCTAAACCCAAAGTGAACCTTATATATCTTCTATATTTGGTGTTTACCTATTTTTTATTTATATAAATATTGTAAGGGTTTTAATGTTTTATATTAATTAAATTAAGGACTTTTTTTTTTTTAGTTTTTTGATACTATAGGGGTGTCCCTGCGACCCAACCTAGCGGCCCATCAGCCCTTATCTTGGGTACTTGAGGCGAGCTAAGGCTATACAAGACCCCTGTGGGTGAGATCCCCGCCCGCAAGAAGTCCCACCTCTTAAACCCAAGAGTAGAGTTGAACCCGAGACCAATGGGGAGCAAACTCACTGCCCAAACCAACTCTACTACCCGTTCGGGCTAAATCAAGGATAATTTAATAAATGTACAATATATAAGTATCATTAATTGAAATTAACTATAATTACAATTGATTCTTGTTATGAATGTAAATAAATATAAATATTCAAATATTCAAATATGATATTTAACTAGATTTTAATTGTAGGGAAGTGGTATAGTAGATGTCAAAAAGTGATTCATCAATGTTTTAGATATTTTTGATGGATTCATATAAGAATCACATATTCTGAAAATCAATTGTATGTTGCTCTGCATCATTTTCATGAGTGTATATGCGATTCCCATTATTGTAGATATGATCTTGTGCATAGATCTAATTTGATAAAATGCAAACTACTAAATCTTGTTTGCCTTGATTTCTAATGTTTGATAAAGTGTAAGGACTATTAATGCTTACAAACACACTTGAGAAATGTATTAGATCACAAGGTTCATGTTCTCCTCTTGAAGTCAAAGCCCTAAAAGGACAAACTTTGCATCTCTAAGTGAATATTTCATGACAACTTAGGCATCATACAAGTAGAGAAATGTATAATAGATTCTCCTTTAAGCCCTTAAATCTAGATATTTATTCTCTTATTGCCAGGTGATCTCTAAAATCCTTTCAAATGATTGAATGGGTGTTCATAAATAGAACAAGCGAGCACACAATTTAACATAATGTGAATTAAGTTGGGTCATAATGGCTAGTGAAATGGTTAGCAAGGTGGGAATTTGAATTTTAAACTTTAAAAGTTTAGGTATCAAATTTATAATTAGGAAAGTAGCTTGGGTCAAGTTTGCACTTATTGATTATTAATAAATTTGGGGGTTAGAGGTGAAAATTTGGGTATAATTAAGGATATGGATCAAGATATGAGTTGAGTTTAAACATGAATACACCACTTGTAAGATACTTGAATATACAATACCATAATTAAAGTGGGCCCAAAACATAGGGGAAAAATGCATGAGTGATTTTTTCCATTAAATTTTATCTCTATTTTGATGTGTATATGAATTATTGATTAAATGTATGTCAAAGAAAAACAAGCAGTCAATATTTCAAAGTAAATATTTTCAAGCAATAAAATGATATATAGTTCATGTAATTTAACACAAAATTACTTCAAAGACATCAAATTTCCACAATCCATAATATTTTTCATTAGTTTTAATGGATTTAACTATGTGAGGATTTATTGACATCAATGCTTCAAATCACACTCCATAATACATCATTAGAATGTAGAGAGCTAAAGAAGAAAAAATGTGTAAAATAAAAAATGATTCAATAAGTAGCTTCTACCATATATTTTGAAATAAACACAAATATAACTCATATTAAAATTAAAATGTCCTTCAAAGTAGTAAAAGTAAAGAGAGAAGGGTAAGATATTATGTCTACTAGGTGAGTGTACTAAATTGAGGTAAGAAAACAACCAAATGAATAATTTTGAAGAAAACACATTCATGTTATGTCAAATTTAATATAACATGCACATATAATATGCTATTATAAAAAAATATAAAAAATTAAAAAAAAGAGCATATCTACTTGAGCTCTTTACAAAGAAAAACAACCTTTTTTTCTTACAAATGCTCTTTGCAAAGAAAAACTCAACCTTTTTTTCTTACAAATAGCATTTGTAAGGACTTATAAGTTAGCTTACACTACCACATCATAAAAGAGGATTTTAATGTGGTTTTTATCAAATTTTATTTGCATTTTGATGAATTTTTATTTTTTTAAAAATATATTTTTTTATATTTTCTGTAAACCTTATTCCAAACTTAATTTAGAGGAGGAATTGATTAAAGAGAACCTTAGATCACCTAAAGAGATCCTTGCAACACCTAAGATGATCTATTAGGGGAATTAGAAAAAAAATGAATTACAATTTAATTGAGGGCATTCATAGAAAATGTCTACCATGTATCATTTATAAGTACACTAGAAGTGATGATGAAGTAAAATGATTCAATGAAAATTTGAATACACTAATGTAAAACTCATCGATATTTATATTGTCAATTTTTGTCTATAAGTTTATCTTACAATAAAAAGTGAAAAAAATATGAGGTCAAATTTGTACTCTTTTTAATAATCTAAAAAGTAAAGCACCCATTGTTGTGAATTTAAAGAGATTCCATATCCACTAGTGCAATCACAATTACATAAAAATTAATTTTTGACATAGGTGGTAGATGGTCTTTGACCAACCTCCTTGTAACAACTATGAGCTTTTACTATATTTAAAAAAAAAAATAGTACAAGTTTTTCCTTTACAAATTCTTAATAATTTTGATAGGGATTTTCAAGGTAGAGGTGGAGGCTCTATCCAAAATAGAGTGGGATCTTTTTAGGCAAAAATTATCAATAAAAACCACTACCTCCAAAATTTGTCTATCATGTTGTCATCAATCATTAAGGAGACTAAGGAGGTGCAAAATGAATGTGATTTCTAGCCTCATAAACACCTTATAGTGCATGACACACAGATGTCTCAATATCATAGTTCAACATATGGTCATTCAACATGGCCATCTTATTTCATTAATGTTTCCTCCCACTTATACTATAGTTGTTATCATATTTAATTTGGAAGAGGTTGTGATCCACAATATGTAGAGGGTGTCACCCCCCATAACTACACTTATTTTTATTCTACATGTATTGGGAGCTTAGAGAGTGATCCAATAGTACATGAAGAATCAAATAATATGGTGATCACAAATGAGTTAGCAAATGATTTATTTGATCATAATGCAAACGTATTTTTATAAGAATTTATAACATGTATATATATTACATATTACACTAAAGATTTTAACATGTATCTTGATTTCTAATTTTAGAGTTAAATTACAAATATAAATTAATATATATTACAATTATTTAATATGTATTTTGTATTTAGAATAATAAATTTAATTTTTGAAAATGTTATTTTCTAAATAGGTGGGTAATACACTAGTATCATCCAATATATGTATGTTTATAGTGTCAATTATGACATCAATTAGATATTTTTTGGAAGTGAATGTTTAACTACAATGGCATCATTGGCTTGGTAGCATGGAAGTTTTGTCATTAGTAGAAGTAATGGAAGTTGATTTAGAGTTAAAGGGACAACTAGTAGACAAGTGAGTTGGGTAGTGTTTGGAAGTGTGGGGTCCCTTTTCATTGTCGTAGTGAAGTTTCATTTTCCCATTGTGTAGTCATCCCCTTCCCTAGGCATAATTTTTCATATTGTGGCAATGTTGAGAGACTAGATCTTTATTCCCTTAGGTGATGGTTTACATGATAGTAGTGTGGGTATTTATTATGCTTTTCTTTGGTATTAGTTTATTTTCCCAATGGTAGATAATGGATTTCTTTGGTGTGTGGTTTATTTATGGACCTATGTGCCATTAATAAACCCTTTGGTTAGATTTCATTCTATTGTGACTTGATTATAATAGTTAGGGAAGTGGTGTTTGAGATGCTAGTTGTTGAATTTTTCTTATGTGGGTAGTTTGGATATAGTTCTATAGTTGCCTCTTGGTAATCATTTGGTAGCTATCATGATGGCCACTTGAGGATAGTGACCCTTCACCTTCTAGTAGCATGGATTTTATAATATTAGGATTAGAAATAGCATCAAAGGAAACACAATTCAAATAACATGAAAAATGAATTGAATATAGGATTCTTTGTGTTTAATAGTTGTTTAGGAATTAAGTTTGCAGAATTTATTAATCTCAAACTATTACTAACCTACCTCTAAATTGCTATGTCATGTCAAATTGTATCTCAAACATTCTACCTCACAAAAAGTACTTTTATTACAATACTATGAAGGCAAGTACTCACCACTACATGGAACTTGTTTAATTTTATATTTATTTTGAAATAATGTTTATATATAATGATTTATAATATAATTTTACATGAAGTTAGATTCATTCTCATAGATATTTATTTACATACACATACATATATATTATTATTCTATTTGTTTATGTATATTCTTATTGATATGTTTTATCCATCTATTTATCACAATTGTATATATACATATCTCCATTTAGTCATTTTCCATCTATACTTTTTTCCATCTATACATATATACTTTGAGACTTCTTCAATACGCTTAAATTCTTTTTCTTTCTCTTGCACGGGTTTTTCTTGTGTAGTTGGTGTCAATTTTTTCAAACGATTTTACTTGTCTTTCTCAATGAGCAAACTATCAGGTTTAGGGTCAGCCTCAATTGTATACACTTTGTTGTTGTAGAAATACTTCATTTTATGATGAAGAGTAGAAAGCACCCCATTCATTTCATGAATCCATGGTCTACCTAAAAGAAGATTATATGAAGGATCATGAGGTATAACATGGATATTAGTTTGCAATATGGCCTTTCCAAATATAACGGGTAATGTGATCACACCAAGCAGTTTTTTTCCTGCATTATCAAACCCACAAATGGATAAAGAGTTAAGTTGAATTTTTTTTTTGTCTACTCCAATCTTAACCAAAAGGTTTATATGCTACACACATTAAGGGTTGAGTCATTTTCAACACTTTAAGAGTTTTCTTTATCCCCTTCCTATTAATAATAGCTAGTATCATGAAAGCTTTTTTTTTTGCACTTCCAAAGGAGGGAGCTCACTTTGGTGGAAAAAAATGTCTGCATTCATTCCTTGAATCAAGGTTGTTATGTCATTCAATTACACATTATGAGGGATAGGAACTTGTCGTAAAGCACTTTGAATCGTGCTATGATAATGAGGGGAGGCTTGAATAAGATCCCATAAGGATATCTTAGAAGGAGTGTTTTTAAGTTGTTCAACAAGGTCATACTCTTTACCACTATCCTACAAGATATTAGGTGCAAGTGAGAGATATGGTTGAGGTAATGGAAGGGACATTAGAGTTGTTTTTTGTTGTTGATTGTTTCTAGTGTTATATGTATGAGAAACGGTATTGTAACTCGGTTGTTGTGAAACATTGTTACTATCAAGTTGTCTTGTAAAGTTCAAGATATCTCCTCAAGCTAATGGTTTCTTTTAAGGTGGTT
>VDFB02000003.1:472523978-472537360 GCA_007258455.2 Sequoia sempervirens | reverse complement strand
CAATTTTTTTTTCCAACTATTTGTATATAATAACTTATGTTATGAGTGATTTCTAAACCTACCAGATGAAATAATTCCTATAGAATGAGTACATGAACACATACTTCCAATGTTTATGAGGAATGAACAACATGACTACAATAAAGACCCCAAGAAGACATGCTTTACTCCATTTTATTTGTAGGGGGTGTATTCCTTAATGTGTTAGAGATTCCTTTTCAGAGCTCCTCCATCTAAATCTCTCTTATATATTTACTAATATTGTAGGATATATAGGATCCCACTAATATGAATGTATAGGGAAATCATTTCAAAATGTTTTGTTTCATCTTATAATTATGCACCAAAAGTATTTTATCTTTCATACAAAATGAGGCCATCCACAAGCACATACTTGTCCTCCTTCATATTCCCATCTAAGATGTTAGAAACAAATACATTCTTAGAATATTATCTCATGATATAAATATTTCCATCTTGAAAAAGATGACATAAATAAAAAAATGAGGCACATCACAAAGAAGTCATCATTAACTACATTCATTTTTCCCTTCATGTATCCTATATCAAAAATATAAACTTGGATTTTTCTCACCTATTTTTCGCTACTTGTTTGTCAAATAATTTTGATACAAGAAGAACTTCAATCTGTTTCAATATTCCTCCACCACATATCCACCATCAACTAGATGCCTAAATTTTGGTAAACAAGAATGATGACAAGCATCTTCTCTTCATACACATAGAGGAACCCGATTCAAAATATTTAAACTTCATACTCACAATTTTTATGGAATGTTGTTTTTTATTAATACAACCTCAATATCTTCTCCTAAAACATAACATTCTACCACCAATAGTTGTGAGAGATATAAAATAGAAAATACAAGGTATAAGCTAATTACCTTCTTACTTTTATCAAAAAATCATAATGTTTTACCCATCCATGCAAGAGCTCATTTCTTTGTCATGTTGGTTAAGGGTTTTGCTATATGTGAAAATCCCTTAAAAAAATGTTCTATTATTTATGAATAGATTAAATAATCTTCTAAATAGAGTCTTTGTGGTAGAGAATGTTCATAATAGAAAATTTTGAATCCCCTTTTGACCCCCCCATACATTCCTTGAGCAATAATGATATGACCCAAGTATAAAATCTTTGTGTTCCCAAAGTCACATTTAAATTATTTTTGAAATAGATCTTGTTTCTCTAGAATCCTAAGGATCAAATTTAGGTTCTTCATATGATATATATTTTTGAACTTGCAGAGTCACCCATCCAAAATAAAACCATTGAACACACATTACTATGCTAGATTTCTCAACATAGAATTCATCACCTACCTTATAATTTCCCATGGATAAATTATTTTTTCTACTTATCCAATTGAATAGTGTGATGAATTCATCTTCAATAATAATATAAATCCATCAAATATTTCAGCCTTTATGTGTTCCTCAATATCTTCCTTTTGTAGTTGTTTGGTTAAAATACTATTCAAAGCTTATGTATTTTTTCATGTGTCTCCAACTATTACTTGGATTCCATACTCTTATGGAAGGATGTATTTAAATTAATTCACTTTTTTTGTGATTCTTCGCATGATGTTAACGAATTGACCATGATATAGCATACTTTGATAACTTAAATATAGTTAAAATTTTTACCTCCCTCTATTAAATTAGAGATCTTAACATCATCACAAAACTTTGTATGAGTCAAAATTGTAATACTAAAATTAATAGATTAATCCTTCCAAATTATCTAGCATAATTATTTAGGGTATCAATCTCATACGTTTCTAAATCAATCTTTTGAAGATTGATGGATGCTTCTTGGAAAGGAACATATTTTTCAACTATAATTTTAAATAGTGATATTTGTTCCTCAACTTCTTCAAAGTCAAATTTTTTTTGGAATCCAACCTTAGAAATCAATTTAAGGTTTCATTTTCTAAACAAATATCCATATTAATAGACTTTTATTTATTGTTACAATGTAACTATATTTTTTTTAATTCCCAACTTCCAATATTTAAAGTTTAAACATGAATAACAAGCTCTATAAATAGTGAATTGGAATATTAGTAGAAGTCATCAAAACAAGACAATTATAATGTGATTTCAATTTGTTTATTTAAAATTTCCCACTATGCATATAGAAATAACAAGCAATTACAACTTGGCAATGCACTATAGTTCATAACCAAGATAAATTTAATTGTGGGGTCCAACAAAGTTAGGGTAGATAATATTTACCTATAACATGTGGTTTTTTTTTTTTTTTAAAATCATATTTCACATTTCTCATGATATTGTACTCTAGAGTATCAAAAAATAATCACTCCATATAATGGATGTTAGGATATTTGCTTCATACATTCAACTAATTTCAATCTTATCATTAAGATTATCTTATTAAATCCTAGAAAGTCAAGAAGTGGGAACCTAGTATTATAGAAATTGGAAAATTAATAGATTGTTCCATATTATGTAAGTTGGACAAGCATGAAATAAATAGTAAATATATAAAAAACTAAAATGAATGCATAAATTATGATGTTGGTGTAATATTTTATTCATTTTGGATACATTATATCAGAAGTGTGATATTACACCTATTTAATAAGTTTACATACGATTAAATGAGGATATTTAATTATTCTCACTTAAGTAGTTAATGGAGTGTCTACCTTGATTTGAGTTACACAAGTGTTATCACTACCTCATTAACTCACGATTCATGGTATTGAGGTGTCAAATCTATTCAATCAAAGCCACCTCTATCTTAGTTAGACTAGGTTAACTCACCTCTTTATTGAGATTTAACTCATACCTCTTGGAAGTTTTACCTCCTTCATGTGTGCTTTGAAGAGGCATATATAATTGTGTGATAATATTTGTAACTTATCTCATATAATATTGATATAAAATAGCATTATTTTGTTCACATGAATTTGTGATTATTTTATAGACATGTTTGGTATTGGGTAGAATTATTGTTTATGCAAAATACTAACATGGTGTTAGAGCCATGATGACCTAAAGATGGTCCATTTCTAGGATTATAGATCACGGTATTAAAAAATTGAGTATTTTTTCTCTTATATCTAATGTCAATCTAGAGGATAAAAAATATTAACAAAAATGCTAGATTTGAGTGTTAGTTATTGTGCATTTTCTTAGGTATATTAAGGTGATCTTTGGATTGGATATGAGAACACCATTTAGTTCACAACACCTAATAAAGTTAGTTTTACCTTCTGAGGTGTCTAAATTGAACATTGGAGGTCATATTTGCAAGAGTTTGAAGTTGGGGGTTGTACACAAAATCTATTAGATATATGATCTTTTAGAGTATTTTAGGTCAAATTTTACCTTTCCATCATGCTCACAAGGTTAAAGAAGTTATATATTGACAATCAAATCATCAAAATTAACGAACTTTTATCTAATCTATAGTTTTTATCTCCTTCTCAAATATATCATGTGATCAACACAAAATTTAAAAGATTATTACACTTTTTTAGGAATACACTTACACACTACCTCCAAGTTACCCTAGTAGTGATAGTTCATAGCCTCACCACTAGGATGATAGCCACCAGTGCAACTTCCTCTAGTTTTCAACACCCTCCTACACTATATAGGAAGTTCCCTCTAGTGGTGCCACCTCCTTCTCCACCCCCATAAGTACGAAACCATCATTTCACCTTAAGTTTTTCTCATATAAAAAAAGTAATTTAAAATTTGAAGAGTGATATTGGTGAAAAATATAATTTTATAAGAATTTGTTGGGAACTTCAAAAATATTTTGGAGGAATCTTAAAATATTCCTTATTGATGTTAGCATGGAATAAACATCTTTTCTCCCTCCTAAAATGACCCTCTTTATTTTCATTTTGAATTTGGTACATATACTTTGCAGGCTCTTTTATAAGTCATATCAACTCCATTTTTTGAGATGTTATTTTATGTGGGATACTTTTTTGAGAACTTAATAGTGGTGCAAATTATTTTTGTTTTGGTGTCTAGATCTTTATATAAATTATAGATTCTCCTAGATAATTATGAGTAGTTCTCATTTTGAGAACTTTCGAGGCTCTATTTAGGCTCCTGTAGTAATATTTTTGGGTGCAATTTTTTAAAGGGTATTTTTTTGTACTTCTCATTGGTGTAGTCTAATCTATTCTACTTTATACCAAAATTTATATTTCCATATCAATTTCCTATTTTGGCATTTGTAATACATTAAGATCAAGACAAATTTGTTGATTTGACAAGTGGCAACTATAATCCCACTAAGAATAAGGTGTCATAATCATGATTTACTAGAGGTCTTATGATTATGTGAATTTAGGGGATAATCCTATGGTCATTTGATTTTTCTACCTTTATGATTGATTGGTATTGAATAAGATAATCTTGTATTTCACTCTCTTTTCTTTGTATTTGAGGGTAAAGTTACAAAAGTATGTCACTTTTAGCCAACTTATCAACACAAGTGAATTTGAGAATTTCTAACTAAAAATCAATTTTGGTCTTGAACATATGGTCTAACTACATTCATTATAGATAAGTTAGATATGGGCCACAACTTATACAACTAGAAGTGTCAACTAAATGCATATGTAACACCACTTTGAGCCGAAGTTACCAAAAAAATAAAATTATTCAAAAAAATTGATGTTTTAATAAATCTTATTCATCTAAATAATATTTTTTTAAATATAAAAATACCCTTTTATAGATCTATAATTGTAATTTTGAAAAAATATACTTTTTTAATAGTTTAATTATTGATTTTTTTATTATTTTTAACTAAAATTAGGTCATTGGCACAAAAATAGAAAGTTGATTATCTTGTTGAGGAAAAATACTAAAATTTATTTTTAAAATTTAAAAAAATATGATTCACTAGGGAAAAGATTATATCTAAAGATGATATATATGTTTTATATTTTTAGTAAATAATTAGGATAAAAGATGACATCCTATAAAAATAGTTATATTTTCAATAAACGTAAATTTTAAGATATATTTAAAAATATATATTTATCAAAATAGGGAAAAAGAAATTCATGCACTAAAGTTTCAAGCTATAAATACTCTCGAAAAAAATGAAGGAAAAAAAAATTACTATATAAATATAGTGACATCTCATTTAACTTTATTATAAAATATTTTATCACCAACTTAATTGTAGTGTTAATTTAATAAAAAATATATGTAAATAATTTTTTAATTTTTATAAAAGATAAAAATATAAAATTCTCTAAAAATATATATTTTTTTATGTCTTACATCATTTTAAAATTCAAAATATATGTCATTTTCGGGATAGTGTAGAAAGATGGAGGACCAAAAAGTGGCCACACCACTTTCTAGTCCCATAAAAGACATAACGTGAGTGTGTTATAATGAAACACGTTTGCATTATAACTTTATCTCTGTCTTTCTCTTCTCATCATACTTTATCTCTTTGTCTTTCTCTTCCTGTTAAACTATATACATGAAATAGAGTGGCATTTATATATGAACATTACTTCTTTTTATAGCCGGAGTTTTGATAGCGATTGATTACCGGCTGAAAGATAGGAGTTTGAATGATGCGGGATCCGGATTACCGGAATATTGGTCACCTGACCGGTTCGACGCCGACTTCATCCATATCCTTTGTTTTGGTACCTTCTCCACCTCCATCCTTTCAACCTTTATCCCTTTCGACGATGATTCCACCTCTCCCCACTTCTCCTCCCTTCGACTTTATCTTTATTTAATTTCCACTTCGACGACTTTATTTCACGATCCTTCTTTATTCTTCCTCCCGCATCTCTCTCGACTTCAGAGTTTTTGGATCTTTATCGGTTTATTTCCTTTGATGAAAACGGATCGATCTGTCGATCTGCGTTTTGATCGATCTGATTCGATCTCCCGGATCGATCTGACTGATCCTGTTCTGACTGATTGATGAAAAACGACGTTCCTGATTGTCCGTTCGCATGATCGCGGATTTGCCCTGATTGATCGATCCTGACGGCCTCTCTCTCTCTCAAGTTGGGTTCACATGTAGGGGAAGTTTCATTTTTGGAAAAAATCCTTATAGAAATGGGTACTTGTTTACTCTCGAGCTCTCGAACCAAAATTTTTGAAGTTTTCTAAAATGGGTATCCATTTCCAATTACATTATATTTTAGAATGGGTACACGTTCATAAGTTTTGAAATTTTAATCCCATGCCTTTTCTTTTCCTTTTAGGCCTAGAGACCCACCCTTTAGCCTTGGACTTGCAAGTATTATGTCATGAAAACATCTAGAAAATTTGAATTTGGAAATATGTCTAGCAACTTTTTTTTCATAATTTTTTTAAGAAATCAAAACCCATTATAGATGGAAATGTATATTTTAGAGTAATCATCCATTAGCTAATAATTAATTAATCTTTAATTGATTATTAGTCTAATTTATTCTCATGCACTTAAGCTAAACTTACTTGATTGTTTTATTAGTTGGACTAATATTAGATCATTTTGTCTCATCTCATGTGATGTTGACACTTGTCATGATCTAATCCCTTTCTCATTTAGGGTTTTTCTCTTATAAGCACTCAACCCTCAATTGTACTTATTAGGAGCTTTCATATCTTCTTGAGAGTCTTTTGCTTCTATAGCTTTTTCTTGTTGAAAAATATTGCATATATTATTTGTAGATCTCTTGTGTAGAAGGTGTATTTGTTTGTTGTTTGATCTTGTGGCTCATGGTTTTGTGCTTATTTCACAATTTGAACATGGTACATCAAAGCGTGGATTCAACGAACCCCTTCTCGATTTATGAGGTTTATTTTCTTTAACAAGGGTTGTAGGCTTCAAAGCTGAATCACCTTTTCTTTTTTTGCAAATTTTGGGGGTGGGTATTTTCTGGTGCATTTTGGTGCAAAAAGGACCTTGTCATTGAATTTAGAGATGTCAAGAAAGTCAAATTTGGCTTTTGTTTCGCCTGATTCTGATTCCTGATGCCAGATCTACGAAGGTTTGAAGTGGTTACTTTGTTTCCAAATCTAGAGGGTAGCTGCAATTTTGGTGCATTTTGGCACAAAAATGAAAGTTTCCATCACACTCAAAAGGCCCAAAAACCTTAAGATTGCCTGTCAAATCGACAAAATTGGTATCAGGAACATGTGAGGAAAAAAAATATACAGAGCCCTTACGGCCTCCCCAGCACGAAAATCAAGGTGAAATTTTTTTAAAAAATATTTTTTTTCCTTGCACAATTTTAAAAAAAAAAATCATTGAGAAATATATTAAAAATCTTTTTAAAATTTGGGGTGGATTTTTTTTTAAAAAGTTGTGGCGGGTGTTTTTAATGCATAGGGTACTGCATATGCAGTACCCTAGCATGCGTACGCCTCTGCATCAGCACCAGCAGCACCTTTTTCTAGGAAGCCAGCAATTCCCTGCTACCCTTTGACTTTATTGGCGCTCCATCCTTTTTTGGCAGTGTTTATTTTCTTCAGCGGCCTCATCTACTCCATCGGCACCTTTCCAATGCTGATGGCATCTGTTTTCACCTGTTGACAACCTTTAAAATTAGCAGCGACTGTGTTTTCCGAGATGGAAGACTTTTTTCCAATTGACTATACCTTTCACAAATTTTCAGCTAATGACATTTTTCAGGAGAATCTTTTTGGCATATACTGGCGTGGTCTCCAAAGTATTTTGGTCAACCAAAGAGCATATTTCGTTCATCGTTTTTCTTCAAGGGGACTGGATTTTTTTCCAAGACTAGGGAATATTCCTCAAAATATTCCACTAACGTTAGCATGGTGTCATGTGGTACAAACGCTTGCATGGCCCCTTTGACCCATTCTTTGGCCTCCAAGGAGTGATTTTTTCTTTTGGCAATAACCAGGGCATACTATATCATTTTTCGGCAAACAAGATATTGTTGGAAAGATGATTCTGTCAACTTTCCAGTGGTGTGGGTCTCATCACTTTATTTTGATGTTGGTACATTCTACATCCTATTGAAGTCATAGGTACTATTTCCAGTCCCGAGCTTGTAAATTTTTTACCATTTTCTCCATTTTTCGTGATTCCAATGATGTTGGAACTGTATCTCAAAGCTCTTCAGTTCCATCCATGCAATTTTTCGAAATTGTTCTCCAAGTACATTTTATTCAGATTTTTTTGTTTTCGCACTCTAGTGAATTACTTGGACGTTTTAGCTCCTGGGAACTTTTTGTTTGCATGTGATGACTCATTTTTGGCTATTCTACATGTATTTCTAGTAATCTATCATATTTGGACATTGTAGACATATTTTTGTTGGATCTTTGTTGTGTTTATAGTTTATCCTTAATGACAAAATCTCTTTCAGTTAGTTCTCTTTGATGATCAGTCTCAGGATGGTTCTCTTTGCATACCACTGGTGTATTTCACATGATTACAAGACATTTGATTACATTCTTTGATCTCACATTTTTGAAGGCATTACATTTACCTTAGTTCTGACATCTCATTTGTCTAAAGGTATTGGTTGTTTCTCATTCAGGCTTACTCATTTCGACGTGAGAATGGCAGGGTCTCCCCAATCCATTTTTGAAATGTCTATGTTGCCTATCGGTAAGACATTTCTGATGTCATGTCAATTGAATTTAACATTATGGCAATTGTCAGCAAGACCTCTTTTTTTGTTTCGGCGATAGAAAGTGATCTCTATCAACATATGTTATTCCATCGGTATGTGGTCTCAACGAAATTGGTATGTCACATCGATCGAAGATTAATGGGAAACACATCGGCAAGAGCTTAAGGCTTTGGTGAAGGGTCATAGCGAATGTGCAATGTCACACCGATTATCGTTGGACAATTGCCTTCGACAAGATTTTCTGGAAGTTTCGGCGAACAAGTGTGAATTCAGGGTGTATCAGTATGACTGAAACAATCTACAAGATGTTTCCCCGATAGTTTGAAGTTACAAAAACTTTTTGAATGACTTCTTTCAAATTGCTCGTTGGTGAGAAATGTTCTCTTCGGAATAGGTCTTCCCGCGAGCGATATGTTACAGCGACAATGTGTATCAAGTGACCTTCGGTGAAACAAAATCTAATCTATGAGAGGTCTCTCCGATATTGTATGGTCATAGTGATAGTGAGTGAAACTAAAGGGCATCTCAGTGAGAATTTTCCTTATGTCTCAGCGAATGAATAATACACTAAGGAAGCCCATCAATGAAACTCAATGTTAGTTGTATAACATCTCCCCGACAGTATAATGTCACAGTGAAACACAAGTGGATGAAGACTTTCGGAAAGACATGGTGTGCTCTACAGGAGGTCTCCCTGATATCATAATGTTATAGCGAAGCACATAAGACAAAAGGTTTATATCGGTGTAAGAACATTAATGTCTTGGCAATCTATTGTGAGCTCGGGGCTTTCAGTGAAACAAAATGAATTCTCTATAGGTTCTGCCCAATAACGAAGGGTCGCGGCGAAACAGAAGGAACCAAAGTATGATTAACGATTAAAGTTTCCCTCGGCATACTGTTACATCGATTGAAAAGAATGTTAGGGTAAACTTTTTGAGTTTATTCTTTTAGCTGGGTATCAAACCCTAGCCTGGCCGCCATCATGAGAAAGTTTCATAAACTGATCTTTACTATTGTTGCTAGTTGTAACGGCATTGTCAAGATGAAATTCTTTTTTGGTTCAGAAATGAATGGTATGGCTGCTATGTTTGTTGTGCCTCTCTGGCTGGAAGCTTGACAGTGGTTGATGGAGCTATGGGAGTTATAGATTTGTCTGGTATTTTTATTTATGTGTTTCATGTTGCACATGCTAGTTTATAATCACCATTTTCTTTAACTGCTCTCTGCATCTCTGTTACTAATTTAAAAAATGATGCCCTGACTGAGTATTGTCTTTCATGCATTAGAGGTTATGATTTTTTGTAGTGGGCAGTTGTGCTTTTTATGTAGTGAAATGATCTCATAAGTTTCAAACTTATTGAGGACGGCTCTTAGCTGGGTGAAATGGCTCTTGTTTTTGTTTGGTTGTTCAGTCATTACTCCTTAAGACAGTTACCTATCTAGCAGATGTATAAATAGAAGCAGAAAACTCTTTTCTGCTGCTATTGTTGTAATTCTGAGATTATCATTCCTTGGCTGTATGAAAATGTATGGATAAACTCTGCAATAAAATATGAATAACAAGATGTAGAGATATTGTAAATTTCTTCTCTATATAGTATTTTAGGGATTCAATTATTGAATCTTTAAGGTATTCTGTAGATGAGAAAATAGAAACATGTGCTTAACTATAAACAGAGAAATCCTCTGAGTTATTATTGTTGTTCAAATCATAATTTGAGGGGTTGGTACTCCTTGAGATAGATATCTCTAAATAAGGGGTTGGTACTCCTTGAGTGGGTGCTCAAAAATTAGCCCATAAGGCATTGTGAACAGTTGTTCAAAAGATTAAGCCTAAAAGACATTTCGGGAGTGGTTTTTATACCCCAGGAGGGTTTTCCACTCGGAAAATTCTTGTGTCTTTTTGTTCCTCTAAGTTCTCACTGCTTTACTGTGTTGCAGTTATTTCAGTTCACTATTTGGTTATTACTTTTCTCAATTCTGTTTATGAATGATTACATTCAACTCATGAATGTTTTAATTAGAGTATATTGAGATCAAATCTGAGTTATGTTTCTGAATTTTTTTTTGAAATTGACTCAAATCTGTTAAGACATTGATTCACCCCCCCTCTCAGTGTCATTTTAACTCCAACAATTGGTATCAGAGCGTAGGGTCCTCTGATAGGTTTTAATCACCTTGGATTGACCTTGGTCTTGGATTTTGTTTAATGGCACATTCTCAAGACGGTGCCTCTGTAACCAGAGCTCTGTTATTTGATGGAATAGATTATGTGTTGAGGCTCGAGTGGAAGATTTTATAATCTTTTGATGTTGATGTTTACGGAACATTATTATAAATGCTGATACGCCACTGACCTCTATTCCCGCTGATCCTGCTGAAAAAAAGAGGTATGAAACAAATGCCAGAGCTAAGCTGCCATCTTGTGTGGGTTAACTAAAGATGTGTTCATTAAAGTCATGCATTCAAAATCTGCTCATGATATCTGGGAAAAACTTGAAACTATATATCAAGGGAATGAGAAAGTCAAACTGTCAAAAATCATTACACTCAAACATCAGTTTGAGGTGTTGAAAATGAAGGATGATGAAAAAATGGCTGAATATTTCCTAAGAGTTGATGAAGTTGTCAATGCAATGAAAGGTCTAGGTCAAGATGTTAATGAATTTGATGTGGTCACAAAAGTTGTTAGAACCTTACCATCCAAATTTGAATCTAAGGTTTCAGCCCTAGAAGAAAAGAAACACTTTGATCAACACAGCAAATGGCACGGGAATATACGCCTATGAAATGAGGCAAAACTCAGCGGGGAAGAAACTGCCTTTAATACTGAAAAGAAAGAAAAAGTTGAAGTCAGTGAATCAGAGTTGTCTGATTCTAAAGAATCCCATTTTGTTAGAAGATTTAAAAAGGGATCAAGAAAATATAAGGGAAAACTTTCCTTTAAATGTTTTAACTGTGGAAAAATAGGTCACTTTGCTGCAAAGTGTCCCTATGATGAATAAAATGCGTGACGAGACAACTGAAAAACTACCTAAGAAGAAGGCCTTCAAACCTAAACGAAACTTCAATTTCCAAAAGAAGAAAAGTCTGTTTAGTAAGGATGAATCTGATATTGAGTATGAAGATTCATCAGTTGAAGAAGATGAAACTTTGTTCATGGCTGAAATTACTCAGCAAAATGATTCAAATACTATTGATATTGAAGAAGGTGAAGTAGATCTTGAAAGTGAGCTGAAATGTGCTTTACAAGAGGTCAGAAAACTCAAAAAAACAAGTTCTTGCTCAAGAACATAAACTAGATCAAGAAATGGTCTCTCTGAAAACTCAGCTTGAAGAAGCTAAAAGAGTTGAAGACTATCTTCAAGAGACTATAAGCTGCAAAGATCAAGAAATTTAAAAACTGGAACAAGAAGTAGTCTGTCTTAGGAAGGAAATTGAAAAATATGAAAGCACTCTAAAACTGAATGAGTTTCTTAGCAAGCAGAAGATGTACAAAGATAAAACTGGTGTTGGTTTTGAAAAGGGTGAATGCTCAATTGACCATGCAAAACAAAACTCCTCTTCTGAAATCAAAGGTTCATGTTCAAATCACTCAGAATTTGGTAAGGATCATGTTCAGTCTTTAAGAGGTAATAGATCTTCATACAGTGTCAATCCTTTCTTCTATGGTTATTATTTTTTCTACAACAAATTTGGCCATAAGGTGAGCACTTGTAGGCTTATGAATCCTAGAATACCCAGGTTTGGTCTTAGGAAACACTATGGTTTTGTTAGATAGATCAGATGTTTTAAATGCAATGCCTTGGGACATTCTGTCAAACAATGCATAATTGATCTGCAATTGAAACAGTAGAAAATTAAAAAGGTTTGGAAACCTAAGATTGTTAACAACATTGAACAAACTATGTTGGTTCAAACTGCTTTTCATTCCAAGAAAAAGGACTTATGGGTCCTAGATAGTGGATGTTCTAACCATATGACTGGCGACAAGGATAAGTTTATAAATATTGAAGATTATGTAGGTGGTTATGTTAAGTTTGGTGATAACTCGGGTATTCAAATTAAAGGTAGAGGTTCACTTCTTCTGAATGAAGACACTCCTATCTATAATGTGTACTATGTGGAAGGTCTTAAGCACAATCTTCTAAGTGTTAGTCAAATCTATGATAGTGGTTATCACGTTCTTTTCAATTTGCAGGGATGTGAGATTAAGAACAAGCTAGGAAGGTTGTTGCAGCTGGAAGGAGGACAAAAGGAAATGTGTACAATCTTCTTGACACACCAAGCAATGACAATAATCAAGGTATGTGTCTAATAGGCCAAATTGAAGAGAACTGGTTATGGCATAAAAGATTAGGACACATACACTTTGAAAATCTGGTTAGAATCAGTAAAAATTAGAATGTTAGAGGTCTACCAGTTCTTAGCAAGCTAGAAAACTCTGTGTGCAAAGAATGTTTAAGTGGTAAACAAACAAAAGTCAGTTTCAAAACAAAAGAACATTCTTCTTCAAAACCTTTACAGATTGTGCACACTGATTTATGTGGACCAACTAGAACAAGGTCTATTAATGGTGAAAGGTACTTTAAGTTGTTTGTGGGTGATTATACTAGAATGATATGGGTCACATTTCTTAAGCACAAATCAGAAGCCTTTGGAAGGTTCAAAATTTTCCATAAAATGGTTGAAAAGGAATCTAATCTGAAACTTAAATGTTTGCGATCTAACAAA
>VDFB02000003.1:472452849-472523878 GCA_007258455.2 Sequoia sempervirens | reverse complement strand
AATTTTTATTCACACCAATGTGAGTGTGTTATAACTCATTTGTGTTAATGTGAAGAGAAAGGAGGGAGTGTGAGGAGATGCATTTTCTCTTCATAGAAATGTGAGTGTGTTATAATGCTCAATCATGTTATACCACACTTTTTTATTTCTTTCTTTGGAAATTTCTAAACTTTAGGATTAGATTTTCCTTGGGAATCCAATCCAAAGGGTTGGAATTACATGTTAGTGACCATTGATGTGTTTTTAGAAACTTATAAAAAATGATATACTATTGAGCATGCTCTCCATCAATTTTGAGTGTCTTCCAATGTAAAGTTGAAAAATAATAGAGTAATCTTGAGCTTCCTATTAGCTTTCTAACCATGAAATTTTTTTAAAATTTCAAATATTATAAGGTTTTGATGTTCGATTTGTTTTGCTACTGTCTTTTTTTTTGTCAAAAACATATGTATGGTACTTTTGGTTGCATTTTTTACCCATTTGTTGGAATTTTAAAAAAATGTATTTTTACAAGATAGACTATGTTCTTCACACATTCAAAAATAAATTTTCTTTTGAATTATTTTTCAAAAATTTAGGGGGGTGGGAGGGGCATGCTCAATCTTCTATGTTTTTATGATCTGTCCAGTTTCAAAATTAATATAAAATCATATATTCATTTAAAAATTAGCAAAAAATTAAAGCATAAACTACATTGTGTTAACTATATTTTCACAAAAGCAATTCTTATAATACTAAAAGAAAGTAATTTAGGGGAGACACACTACATGCTATGCTAAAAAATTTTGATTAAAAAAAGAGCACTTTTTGTAGCCCCCTATTTGAACCCCTTGATCTCCAACATTTAAAAAAAATAGTAGTTTAGAAAGTAAATTCAAAACACTACAACTTTTTTTCTTGTTGTATCTTCAAATTTGGAGCATAAATATCATCAATTTCTCATCAAGCTTAGTTTTCCTTAATTTCAAAATAAACTAGCAACTTAAGACCCCTTTTTGGTCCCTCATTTCCTTACACATACCAATCAAGTTTTGTTAAAAAAATATTATATGTGTCTTCTAATAATTGGGTATCAATATATATTTTTTCTTTCTTCCTTTTGATGCCATATTTCCCATTGTCCTCTTCCATTCCTTTAATTTATATGCTAATAAAGATTTAGGGTATCCTTTAAATATTAAAATATTTCTCATACACATTGTTATATTGAATAAGTAATGATATATTGATTTTAGTACAAAAGTAATCATCTTTTGTGTTTTTTTAAATATTTAATTATTTCAACAACAATACAGACATTGATATTATTTTAAAACTTGAACATAGCATAATTAGTGCAAAATTCAAACATTGACATATAGGTCAAAATCTCACCTTTTAAGTTCCAAACAACTATGATCTATTACATTTATATTATTCTCTACTTATACACATTATTGGATAGCCATATAAAAAATTAAAATTTGTTTATTTATAGTTTATATTGATAAAATATTATTCATAGGTTAGACTCTTGGGGGTGAGTGATGATGGTAACATGTTTGGATAATGTTATGTTAAATTTTAGGCAAGAATATGTCACATATAGGATTTTTAAGGCGCAAAGGACACTATAATCAAAGTGGACCCAAAATATAATGGACTAAGATAGGAGTTTACAACTCTCACCATTATAATTATAAATAATAGATAACATAAATAAGTTCTTAGTCTCCAACCACCTCTTGTAAATTGTTGGTGACTATTCCAAAAGATTATATTAAAAATCAACTTCATCGCGTCATCTTTTAAGAACAACATCACCAATTGACTTGTATGCATTCACATAAGATATTTTAATTATGGGCTAATTTTATTTTAATTAAAATCTAAATTACCAAAGATAGTGGCATTGTAAGCCTTTATGTTCACGATAACCTTACAATAATATTAGAATTAGGAGAATCTAGGAGATAAAAGACAAGTACAAATGAACAATACATAGATTGTATTTAGTTGGTCCCCAAATTTCATTTAGTACAAAGCCTTGCATATATAGGCAAGGATGATGTAATTCGCCTAAGAGGTGGATTGACAAGTGCCCCATGGAGTGGCACAAGTGAGTAGACAGGTGTCCTATAGATGTTAACAGGTTAGGAACACTTGGAGTGTGCAAACCAACAACCTCTATGACCAAGTCATCAACCTTGTGTGCCAGTTGTTGAGTGACCTTTCAAGTGAGATGGAAAGACTTCCAACCTCAAAAAGGTATGTGCATGAGGTTAACCAAATAACTTGGTAACCTCTAGAGGTCTAAAACGTTGCACATTCGGTTAGAAGTGACAGTGTCTAACCTAATTAACCAATGTACACTTAAATATAGTGAATAGATTAATTATTCACGCTATCAAATAACACTAATGAACTTTTATCAGTATAGAATGTAAATGACAAAAAAAACTACTCCAAATACTTTCTCTTGAATTTGATTCAAATGATGGCTTGATAACTAACATTTTATGTGTTTCCATTATATATGGATGGATTCTATTTTGTCTATGATATTGCATTACACATATAGGAGAGGACCCAATAGTTGAGCATGTTTCAATAGTTGTGATAGTAGTTGTTAATATAATGCCCAATAGTTGTGATAGTAGTTGTTTATATAATGCCAATAGTTGTGACTTGAATACCCATAATTAAACAAAATGTATTCTTTTGATCTAAAAAGTAACCAATCATGTGATGCCACATCAGCGTTCAACTATCCATGTTGTGAATGCACAAGTATTGGTAGCACTTTTTTTTTTGGGCCTTTTTAGACATCTTGACAAAAAGCATGCTGATGTGGCATCATGTTTGATGATGTGGCCCTGAATCAAAAGTTATAAGCAAGGGACTTGCCAAGTAAGCTGCTGTAAAAAATTGGGAGTGATTTGAAATTTCCACGTAGGATAATTAGAAGCGCGAAGTTAGGGTGCACAAGTACTACTGGATCCTCTCCCCTATATTCGTGTAACTTATGTTTGTCACGAAACATGGATAATGGTAATAGAGCTTTTGAAATAGATGATGCTAGCAATGCGAAGTGACTTGAGCCACTGTATACGAGAGACAATGCACAGAATGTAAACCATACGAAATATTTTAAAGAGTACTGTGAATGTTTTATTGAGTACCAAATTCCATAAAACCTTCTCATAAATAGTATTTGTTGCAGCACAACTACTCTCAGAACTTTAGGAAAAGGTACCCTTTATACCTACGCTATTACACACAAATCTTTATTGCAATACGTATGATGGCTACATATATTCATCGGCTGAAGGAACATTCCTACTACGTAACTAGTATACCGTCTTATACATGGAAGGTGCAGATGCAGTGAATCAAGGGAGGGTAGACAACCTCAGCGTAGGAAGGGCGAAAAGATGGTATTTTCGGGGTAAGGTGGCTCCAGAGCGTTCCATCATGTCCAATTCCCCTTCAGCTCTCCAGTCAAAGCAGTGTACGAACTGAGGCAGGGCAAGATTCAACATGGCATAGGCCATGGTAGTCCCGGGGCATCCCCTCCTTCCTGTCCCGAAGGGAAGAATATCAAAAAAGTCCTTCCCTTTCACAAAATCAATATCTCTACCCAGAAATCTTTCCGGTTTGAACTCCAGCGGATCCTTCCACAGTTTGGGATCTCTTCCCAGAGCCCATGTGCTAACAAAAATCCTGCTTTTCGCAGGAATGAAGTAGCCGTTAACAGTGGAAGCTTCTGTCGATTCGTGGGGAATCAGCAAAGGCGCCGGCGGATATAGCCTTAGCGTCTCTTTCAACACACACCCAAGATATTCCATACCTTGCACATCACTCTCTCTTAATGCCCTCTCTTTGCCTACTACGCCTTCGATTTCTGCCTGCAGTTTCCTCCCCACGCTAGGGTTCTGGATGATTGCACTCATTGCCCATTCTAACGTAGTGCCCGTTGTTTCCACTCCACCAACGAAAATATCCTATAAAAAAGTTTAAACCATTCATATTACCAACATATCCAGTACCACTATGATGATTCATAAATTCCTTTAATAAGAAATACAATACATCGTTTTCAATTTAGTAAATAAAATAGTTTCAAATTCATATCAATATATTTATTAAATAAAAATAGGATACAACACTTACGAAAACAATGGCCTTGATGTGATCATCTGTTATTGCAATGGAATCGGCAGCTTGCATCTCCAACAAGGCATCAATGATGTCCTTGGAATAGAGCCCCTTCTTCCCTACGCTTGACTTTGCCCTCTGCCTGTGCTGTTCTATTATTTTGGACATCATTTGGTCGAAAGACTTGTTTACTTTCTTCATGCGTCGCTTCACACCTTGCAAATCCAGCCAGTCCAGCCAAGGAATAAAGTCTCCAATATTGAAAATTCCCGCCGTGGTTGTGGCCTCCAATAACATTTCCTTGATTTCCTCAAAATTGTTATCCAAACGCTGGTCGTCAGATTTGGTGCCACAAAGGAGTCTCAACATTTTGGACTGTAGAAGGGATGAGAATATCTGGCTAAGATCGACGGCAACTGTGCCCCCTCGGCTCTTCTCCCACACTGAACGGATGGCGAAAGACACCTCTTCCTCACGCACTGCTCTCAAGGACTCGATGTTTTTGGCATTCAACAATTCTACCATGCATAGCTTCTTCATCTGCCTCCAATAAGCTCCGTAAGGACTGAATGCCACGTCCTTGAAGTTATAGAAAATGTACTTTGCCACAGCGGTGTGAGGCCGGCTGGCAAAAACTAAATCTTGAGTTTTTAAAACTTCTTTTGCCATCTCAGGAGAAGAAATGACAATTCCAGTAAAAGAACCCAACTTCAACGATGCAATCGGTCCATATTTCTTAGCAATATCATGAAAGCTACGGTGAACAAGCTCTCCCAACTGGAGGAGGTTTCCCACGATAGGCCAGGGAAATGGGCCAGGAGGCAATCTTCTTGCAAGCTCACTAACTACATAGAAAATCAACAACACCACTAAAATTGTACCAGCCATGGTGACTGGAGCTTCATCTACGCCTAAAAATAAACTTTGAAGCAACATAGTGAAAGACGTGATGAAAATGGCAACTACTTCCCTCAGGCCATACGTTATTTATTTCTCTCCGAGTGTTTGGCCGCAAGAGAAAATCGCACTAATCAACGCACGAGCTGTTGAACGGGAATCAATCATCTTATTTGATTTTAGCCTATGGCGTTTACTTTTTTAAAAAGAAAAATCTATGATCCATCTGTCAACCTCTCTTGTATTAAAACAAATATATAATCACGTGTCCTGACTAAGACCTGATTTGTTGAAATCCCTTACGTGTCCTGATTAAGACCCGATTTCTTGAAATCCATGTTTAAGGAGAGGGTCCATCGTGGGTAGGGTAACTTTGAGCATGGGTTCCACGTCATCGACAATTTCTTTTTACCACCATCGAGGGGCCGGCTTAACCGGCACACTCTAAGCGCTGACTGTGCTTAGGTGGCCGGTACAGCGGAACCCACTTATTCTCATTCTTTTCCGTTCTCTGCCCTTTCCACGTTTTGGTTACCCGTTCTCCCGTTTTCACGTTTTGCTGTTCCCGTTGACCGTTTCCGTTGCTGTTCCGGTAACCTTTCCCGTTACTCCGTTTCCTGCGTCAAAATCCCACCCATGTCAAAATTTCACTTACCCTTTTGTTCGCACATTGAAGTTTTTTTTATCCTGTGCAATATTTAGTTGTCTGCTGTGAATTGAGGGCCGGCACGAGAGGAGAGGACAGGAGAAGGCGTCATCTAAGCTGAGTAAAACCGCACAGATCTTTTCTGTTTCTCTATCTGCTTTCCGATAAGAGTTTAAGTATTTGTTTAATCCCACATGTATCGGGCTAGAAAACACAAGCAAGAAAGGGACTATAAATTTTATGTAAGATTCGACTTACTGCAGTGTACCCGTCATGCAATGGAAAATATGCCCTTCCATGTTTAAAAATCTATTTTCAGTCTTTCGAGAGCTTTACTTTTATTTCTAAAATTCCAAGTTTTTAATTTAATACTTAAAAACAATAAATTATTAATTATTAGTATTATTATATAAATAAATAAATAAATATTGTTTTTAAAAATTAGTTTTAAATAAAAATTTTAATTAAAATTTATATAAAATCAATAATAATTTTTTTATTATAATTATTTAAACATGTATGCATAATAGTAGGTTTAGATTTCATTAGAACATTGCACCAAAATTTCTGCACTTCTACCATGTATACATGCACCAAAATTTCTATACTTCTACCATGTATACATGCAGTCTCGAGGTTCATTGAAATTATCATTTTTATTAACTATAAAGCTTCAATATCAATCATCAATATTAGTACCCCTTTTTTATTATCCCTTATGTTTGGTTTCCCACCTTCCTTCCATTAAAGTGAGATTCTAAAGTTGAAAAGAGAGAAGATATTAGGTAGGTGGGTACCTAAGGATAAATTTTCTATTGAAAACAATTGATATATTCCACATCTTGGATTATTCACTATCTCATGTGTGGAATTCCATTTATTTTTATAAAATAAGCATGTAATTGTAAGATTAATTGATGTTATAGTTTAGTAATTTTATTTCTCTAATTTTGTTGCACTTTTCCCTAAAAGTCAGATTTAGGATAGAATATGTATAATGTGTTAGAGTAAAATAGTTTAGTTCTTGTAAGAAATGTTTTTAGAACAACAATATTATTCTTTCAATATCAAGTCAAACAATTGAATAAGAATAACAAAGCATTTCTTTTTTACTTAAAAATACAAGTTAAATTGAAAAAATAAACAATCAAACAAAGGTAATCAACAAACAAAAAATAGAACACAAACCTTCTTTATCAACATTATAATTAAAAAATCAAAGCATTCATGTTTTATTCCAACTTTTAAAAGTGTTAATTTTACTAGAGAATAATGAAAAATAAAGCTTGAATTCATTATTAGTTGATTTCATTTATTTCTTATATGTTTCTCATTTAAATTACATTTAATACAAAAAAAGACTTTTTTTTTTTAATTTTACTAATTTTAGTGTTTAGATTTATCTTTTTGCCATAAGATAGTCTTTCTTTCATGCACATAGTCACACAATACAAGAAAACAAAAATATAGTTTACTTTCATAATCCATTTCAAGAGTTGTAAACATTTCAAGTTAGCTCTTTTGGACATCAAAAGGTATAGAATACACATAAAAATGGTAGCTTAGTTTCATTATTTACTTTAGCATTGCTTATTTTAGCATCTATTACATTTCAAACATTTAGATACAATTTATTTACACAAAAAACTTGATTCATTTGCATTTTTATTTCAATATTTAAAAATTAAAATTGATAAATAAATTATAAACAATTCACAAATTAGCATTCTAGATTTTAACATGATTTACGATTTTATTGGAAATTTGATTATTTTGGATTTTGAAAACTTCACACAAATGACAATTTGATGATGAAATTAATGTATCACAATTGAACTTCAAATTGGGTATAACAAAATAGACACTAAAACAAATTGAAAGATTTTTATGAGGGTAGTAATGCAACATTTCAAAGATCACAACCCTTTGAGGCATTGTGTCAAATAATTCACATGCTTTGCCTATCCTCCCGTGTTTTACATAGATTTCAAAAGATGTGACAACATTTGAGAAGAATCATCTTTATATTATGATTTGATGGATGTCCATACCTTGTTCCAAATCTCCCATATTAGGATAGCCAATAAGTATTTTAGTAAAGGTTATCAAATTTGTTTTTGCATCCACCAATTGCATTTGCTTGCAAGATTCTAAAACCATTTCAACAAATAGAGTGTGCCGGAGAATGGGACAACGAAGGGGAATATCAAAACAAAAACGGCATAGGTTAATGAGGTTGTGGGCCTGACCACCTAAGTAGTCAACATTTAGAGTGTGCCAGTTAAGCCGGTCGAGCTTAACTGACAAACTCTATTTTCTTGAAAGAGTTAAATGTAATTTGATTCTTAATCTCACATGTCGGTGAGAAAACAAAAACAAGAAGAGCATTACAAAAAGTGTAAAGGGTAGCTCACAAAGTATTTATACACAACGTATGATCACCATTAAATTATACTTTCCTTATATTTAGTTTTTGAGTTCTCAGATTTTGATAATTATTAAACAATAAATAAATTAATATTATAATTTTTTAAAGATAAATTTTATTAATAATGAATTATTCAAAATTAGTAAGATCTTTTTAAATATTTTTAGATAATAATAATAAAGTAATCAACAATCAATAATAATTAAAAATAAAAAATAATTACAAATAATAATAATAAAATTAATAACAAAGTATTGATTAAAAATTAATTTTAAATAATAATTCTAATTTATAGCAATTGTATTTAAAGGAGGTTCAAGGATTTCCTTACTAGAAAAATATATCTATGTTAATATGTTAAAGAGTACATGTTTATGCATGCATATTCTAGTTGCATATGGTTGGATTAAACAATTAATAATAAATGTTATATAATAGAAGGAAATAAACTTAGACAATTATAGATTTTTCTCCTTAAAGAAATTAAGTATTATTTGATTATGAAATATTTGCGTACAAATTTAAAACATAAAGCAATGTAAATGAAAAAATAAAGTTGCCATCAAATGGACAAAAAACACTGTGAATGGAAATAAAATGTTCCCATCCAGTTGTCAAATAAATAATTATATGGATTTTATGAGATAAGTGAGATTTTAGAGGATTTTACCATTAAACGACAATTGGTTTACCATTAAATGATTGTTGAAACTTTTTTTTGAATGACTCAACAAAGGTTTGCAAGTGTGAGACATGTTTTAGGCTCAAATCTCATACTATATGTAGCCTATTAGCTAAAAATTATTAACTAGCACTTGCACCTAAATGAGGTTCAATGATTACGTTGATAGAAAACTATATGTATGTTAATATGTTAGAAAGTACGTGTTTGTGCATGGGTGCGTATGGATTCCATGTGCTTTGGATTCTAGTTGTAAGTGGTTGGATTAAATAATTAATAATAAGTGTTAAATAATGGAATGAAATAAACTTAAGACAAATCTAGATTTTTTCCTTAAAGAAATCAAGTATTATATGATTTTAAAATATTTGCATATAGATTTAAAACATAAAACAATTCAAATGAAAAAGAAAGTTTTCATCAAATTTACAAAAAATATTACAAATGGAAATAGAATGTTCCCATCCAGCTAAAAGATCAATATTTATTTGGATTTTATGTGATAAGTGATATTTTGGAGGCTTTCACTTGAAATTTTAGAGGCTTTTACCATTAAATGGCAATTGGTTTACCATTAAACGGTAATTAAAACTTGTTTTTCAATTACTCAACAATGGTTTGCAAGTTTCAGACTTGTTTCAGACTCAAATCTCACACTATATGTTGCTTATCAGCTTATAATAATCAATTAAAATTGATGAATAAATTTTTTACAAATAATTTATTATCCAACAGTCTAGATTTTGACACATGAGCTATGATTTTATTAGGAACTAATCATTTTGGATTTTGACTAAATTATCACACAAACAAGAATTTGATGATAAAATTATTGTATCACAATTGAGTTTCAAATTGGGTAAACACAATAGACACTAAAACAAATTAAGATATTGTTATGAGGCGTAGTGATGCAACTTTTCTAATTAGAGTGTAGTCATGAGATTACAATATTTGAGGCATTGCATCAAGTAGTTCACAAGCTAAATGTCTATCCTCCCACATTGTGCATAAATTTTAAAAGGGCATCTACAACCACAACATTTTAGAAAATTCATCTTCGTATTATGCTTTGAAGGATGTCCATACCTTGTTCCAAATCTCCCATATTAAGAAAACTAATAATGATTTTGATGAAGCTTGTAGAAATTGTATTTGCATTTACCAATTGCATTTGCTTGAAAGCTCCTAAAACATTTTCAAAAAATCCATTATGTGTATATCCTACAATCATTATAGTCGATGATTTCACATTTATTCGGCTTTGCATCTACCAATTATATTTGCTTGAATTTTCTATGAAATTTTCAATGTACATCCATCTTGTGTATATCTTATAGTCCGTGTATTCCACGCGACTTTGAATCCTTTGTTAGAGAAACTATTGTATAAAATATTTCTTATTTATGTTTTTATTTTGCATACATACTTATAAAAGTTTGATATTAGTAAAAATATTAATTTTGGCAAGACATTAAAAGAGTGTTGATTATAAAAATATATGCATCCCAATATAAAAAATGCAAAGAATGGAAAAAAATCTTGCAACACATAAATTGTTATGTAATAGCCAATTCAAGGGTGATCCCACAATAATGGGTTACAGTTTTTGGCCAAACTTGACATTAAAATCAGGATTTTTTTACCAGATATTCACTTTCTTACACCTATAACAGCTAAACCATTAAGAATTTGAAGATGAATCGAACTAGTTATTTGTTAGATCTTTTTTGTAGATTCTAATTATATTAAAAAAAAAAATTAAAAAAAAAATTGTGAATAATTTTATGGAATTTTTAATAACTTACTTTTTCTACTAATCAACATTTTAAAAAAGTGATGTTTACTTAAAACTGCATAATTTTTTTTATAGACATGATGCAATTCTAATTTTTAAAATACAAATCTCTTCACACTAATATCTAGTGCATGGATATTTTTTCATAATTTTTTTTAATTAATTTTCCAAGTCAGAGTAATTATAATTTGGAGGTGTACTTCCTCCTACATAACTTTTTTTGTATTCATTTTAAGTAACTTATTATTTTTTTTTGGAATAAGGACATCAATACCTAGTGCACATGTATTTTTTAGAATTTTTTTCTCTATTTTTCTATTTTTTTGTATGTGTTAAACAAAGAACTTGATGTTCATTGAAAAATCCTACATTCACAAGAAATAAAAAATAAATATAATAATCAAATTAAACATAGTTAAAAGTATACTTTTTGGGAAGCTTATAATAAGGGCTACATGCTTACAAAAACATAAATTTTAAATGAATTCATTTGATCACCCAAAAGGTAAATCAAAAGTGGTTTTTTATCAACATTTTGATAGGTGTAGAGGAGACTTGATTATAGGTATCGTTTTAATCTAAAAAGGTTCTATCCAAGGGGGTTTGATCTAAGGGGATTTGATCAATCCCTCTTTAATTAAAATCATTTAAATGGAACCTTTAAAGTCTTAAATCATTGTATTTTCTAAAAATATATGATTTCAAGAAAAAATTAGGATGTCCCAAAAAGTGTAACCCATTATTGTGGCATCACCGTCAAAGAATCATGTTACCCTCTACCCTATATTCGTTAGTATACAAAACTAAAATTTAGAGGTTTTTTTAGAATTTTAGAAGGCTTGATATTAGAAAGACATACATAATATTTTTAGAATTTTTACATGGGCTGCCTAGGACCACCCATTTGTTATAAATACATATACTACTAAAATTCCCCACTTATGAAGCATTCAATGAAGATCACATTTCATAGATGAAGAGTATGTCTTGTTGAAAGTATTCACATGTACAATAGACCCAAAATCATGAATTACTAAAAACCTTCATGGCCTAAGCAAGGAATCAACCATATCCCTATATCCTTACCTACCACCTAGTTACTTTGAGCCATCCACTCTTATTGACTTGGCATATATTTTTATTTGTAGCTATCTTATATTTAAGTGGTGAACATATTTATTTGTGCAATCTAAAAAAAGGGTTAGTAGAAATAGCATATTATATGGTATAACATATAGAGAATGAAGATGAAAAGACAAGAAAAAAAAATATAGTTCATGATTGGTTACTTCCACCATATATTGATTTTCCTAGAGTTGTAGATTTGTTTCATATCAAATATGCCCACAACAATAAAATTAGGTAATACTACTAAGGTACTTGTAACCCCAACATTTGAAAAAATCCCTATATGCATTATACTTTGATGGATGTTTGTATTCCATTCCAAAGTTCCCATATAGATACAACCAACAAGGATGTTAATAAAGGTTATGAAATTTAGCTTTGTACTTGCCAATTGCATTTTCTTGAAGGAATCGTTTTATGGTATTAGATGTTCTAGATCAAACTCTTTAACTAAAATCCAATAGAAATGGGTAAGGAACATTTTTAGTATCAAAGATGCCTATATAATTACAAATTATAGTTGTAATAGATAACTCAATACAAGTACTCAAATTATAATGGAAATTTATCTCAATAAAATTGTTATGTAGAATCTATGGAAATTTTGACAACACATTAATTTAGTGAAACGTGCATATTATTCAAAAAAATGTGTGCCTAAGCCATAATGATTACTCAATTTAAATGTAAACCTTGTTTAATTGATAAATTATAAATTAACTAATATAATTTGTATAGTATCACCTACTTTTATTATTGTGAGCATATCTAACATGAAACAAATCTAACTAAATGAAAATCAATTTATAGTAGAAATAACTATTTGTGAACTACATTTATTTTTCTTGTATATTCATCTTCATTCTATATAGGTTGTATCATATAGTGTGCTATGACTATTAACCCTCTCTTTAGTTTGCATAAATATATATTTTTTCCACTTAAATATAAGATAGCTACAAATAAAAATATATGCCAAGTCAATAAGATTAGATGACTCAAAGTATCTAGGTGGTAGGTAAGGATATAAGGATATGGTTGAGTCCTTGCTTAGGCCATGAAGGTTTTTAATAATTCATGATTTTGGGTCTATTTTACAAATGGATACTTTCAACAAGATGTGCTCTTCATTTATGAAATATGATCTTCATTGCATGAGCTTCATAAGTGGGGAATTTTAGTAGTATAGGCAATTTGTAACAAATGGGTGCCCTTAGGAAGGCCATGTAAAAATTCTAAAAATAGCACCTATCTTTCTAATATCAGGACTTCTAAAGTGTCTTGAAAAAATAGTGTTTGATTCAACTATGGGTAGGCTATTTCCACAACACTTCATTCCACATGCATGATGCCAAACACAAAAATTACTTCACTGCTTTTGTCAAGCATCATCAACCAAGGTAGTCAATGGGTTGCATGAACTATAGTTTAGTTATGACCCTTGGTCTCTTCAAAACAACCAAAATAGTTTCTCTTAGAGCAAAGGATTCTCACATGAACTACGAGGATTGTAAGATATACAAAAAGTGGATCTACATTAAAAGTATTGTAGGAAAATTCAAGCAAATACAATTTGGTAGATTCAAAGCCAAATAAATGTGAAATCATGGACTATAATGATTTAGGATATACACATGATGGGTTTGCTGAAATGGTTTTAGAAACTTGCGAGCAAATGCAATAGGTGGATGCAAAAACAAATTTGAAAACCTTTACCAAAATCCTTGTTGGCTATCCTAATATGGAAGATTTGGAACAAGGTATGGACATCCATCAAAGAATAATATAGAGATGATTCTTCTCAAATGTTGTTGTCTTTTGAAATCTATGTAAAACATGGGAGGATAGACAAAGCATGTGAATTATTTGACACAATGCCTCAAAGAGTTGTGATCTTTGAAATGTTGCATTACTACCCTCATAACAATCTTTCAATTTGTTTTAGTGTCTATTCTATTGTACCCAATTTGAAGTTCAATTGTGATACATTAATTTCATCATCAAATTGCCATTTGTGTATAAAGTTTTTCAAAATCCAAAATAATCAAATTTCCAATAAAATCATAAATCATGTTGTCAAAATCTAGAATGTTGATTTGTGGATTATTTATAATTTATTCATCGATTTTAATTTTTAAATGATTATAATAAAAAAATTTAATAAAAAAAATTATTTAATTTATTATTTGTAATTAATGTTTTAATTACTTTATTATTGATAAGTAGGAGGTATTTTTCCACAGCGTGTCAAATTATGATATTGCTATCAGGATTCAACCGTGTAGTTTCGAGTCAAACTCATTGACCCATGTTTCATGAGTAGTGGTTCAACAAGAACCCATCTCTCATGTGCTAGGTGGACCATTTGATATCATGAGAGATGGGTTCTTGTTGAACCACTACTCATGAAACAAGGGTCAATGAGTTTGACTCGAAACTACACGGTTGAATCCTGATAGCAATATCATACTTTATTATTATCTTTAAAATATTTTTGTTCATTTATTTAATAATTTAATGTTTAAGTATTAAATTAAAAACTTAAAACTTTAAAAGTAGAAGTAAAACACTCGAAAGACGGCACATAGATTTTTAAACATAGAAGGGTTTATTTTACATTGCATGTCGGTTACAATGCACTTTTTAAACTCTTATCGGAAAGCAGATAGAGAAACAGAAAAGATCTGAGTCACTTGTTTCATATGACAGACATTGCAAAGATTTAATCTTGTCTTTAAACAATTATTGTGCGGTTTTACTCAGCTTAGATGACGCCTTCTCCTCTCCTCTCCTCTCCTGTCGGCCCTCAATTCACAGCAGACAACTCAATATTGCGCAGGATAAAAAAACTTCAATGTCCGAACAAAAGGGTAAGTCAGATTTTGACATGGGTGGGATTTTGACACAGGAAACGGATTAACGGGAAAGGTTACCGGAACAGCAACGGAAACGGTCAACAGGAACAGCAAAACGTGAAAACGGAAGAACGGGTAACCAAAACGTGGAAAGGACAGAGAACGGAAAAGAATGAGAATAAGTGGGTCCCGCTGTACCGGCCACCTAAGCACAGTCAGCGCTTAGAGTGTGCCGGTTAAGCCGGCCCGATCCTCGGAATGCGCCGAGAAATAAAGTTCTCCACAAACGGAAGCTCGTCATTTCTTACGACTTGGAAGTAGGCTACTCGGTAAATAAATTTATTGAATGAAGAAAAATAGGTGACGAGGAATAGCTGTAATCAGAACAGCAAAAGCAGTGAACAGAATCTGCCAAAACAATCCAGTCAAACTAGAGTACAAACGATTCTCCAAGAAACAGAGCCTCCAGACCCGACAGACAAAAATTACAAGGCTGTTCTGAGAACAATGGCTGCACTAAGTAATCAACTTAAGGTCAAGGTAAGTAGTGCTCAATAAGCTAAACCCAAAGTGAACCTTATATATCTTCTATATTTGGTGTTTACCTATTTTTTATTTATATAAATATTGTAAGGGTTTTAATGTTTTATATTAATTAAATTAAGGACTTTTTTTTTTTTAGTTTTTTGATACTATAGGGGTGTCCCTGCGACCCAACCTAGCGGCCCATCAGCCCTTATCTTGGGTACTTGAGGCGAGCTAAGGCTATACAAGACCCCTGTGGGTGAGATCCCCGCCCGCAAGAAGTCCCACCTCTTAAACCCAAGAGTAGAGTTGAACCCGAGACCAATGGGGAGCAAACTCACTGCCCAAACCAACTCTACTACCCGTTCGGGCTAAATCAAGGATAATTTAATAAATGTACAATATATAAGTATCATTAATTGAAATTAACTATAATTACAATTGATTCTTGTTATGAATGTAAATAAATATAAATATTCAAATATTCAAATATGATATTTAACTAGATTTTAATTGTAGGGAAGTGGTATAGTAGATGTCAAAAAGTGATTCATCAATGTTTTAGATATTTTTGATGGATTCATATAAGAATCACATATTCTGAAAATCAATTGTATGTTGCTCTGCATCATTTTCATGAGTGTATATGCGATTCCCATTATTGTAGATATGATCTTGTGCATAGATCTAATTTGATAAAATGCAAACTACTAAATCTTGTTTGCCTTGATTTCTAATGTTTGATAAAGTGTAAGGACTATTAATGCTTACAAACACACTTGAGAAATGTATTAGATCACAAGGTTCATGTTCTCCTCTTGAAGTCAAAGCCCTAAAAGGACAAACTTTGCATCTCTAAGTGAATATTTCATGACAACTTAGGCATCATACAAGTAGAGAAATGTATAATAGATTCTCCTTTAAGCCCTTAAATCTAGATATTTATTCTCTTATTGCCAGGTGATCTCTAAAATCCTTTCAAATGATTGAATGGGTGTTCATAAATAGAACAAGCGAGCACACAATTTAACATAATGTGAATTAAGTTGGGTCATAATGGCTAGTGAAATGGTTAGCAAGGTGGGAATTTGAATTTTAAACTTTAAAAGTTTAGGTATCAAATTTATAATTAGGAAAGTAGCTTGGGTCAAGTTTGCACTTATTGATTATTAATAAATTTGGGGGTTAGAGGTGAAAATTTGGGTATAATTAAGGATATGGATCAAGATATGAGTTGAGTTTAAACATGAATACACCACTTGTAAGATACTTGAATATACAATACCATAATTAAAGTGGGCCCAAAACATAGGGGAAAAATGCATGAGTGATTTTTTCCATTAAATTTTATCTCTATTTTGATGTGTATATGAATTATTGATTAAATGTATGTCAAAGAAAAACAAGCAGTCAATATTTCAAAGTAAATATTTTCAAGCAATAAAATGATATATAGTTCATGTAATTTAACACAAAATTACTTCAAAGACATCAAATTTCCACAATCCATAATATTTTTCATTAGTTTTAATGGATTTAACTATGTGAGGATTTATTGACATCAATGCTTCAAATCACACTCCATAATACATCATTAGAATGTAGAGAGCTAAAGAAGAAAAAATGTGTAAAATAAAAAATGATTCAATAAGTAGCTTCTACCATATATTTTGAAATAAACACAAATATAACTCATATTAAAATTAAAATGTCCTTCAAAGTAGTAAAAGTAAAGAGAGAAGGGTAAGATATTATGTCTACTAGGTGAGTGTACTAAATTGAGGTAAGAAAACAACCAAATGAATAATTTTGAAGAAAACACATTCATGTTATGTCAAATTTAATATAACATGCACATATAATATGCTATTATAAAAAAATATAAAAAATTAAAAAAAAGAGCATATCTACTTGAGCTCTTTACAAAGAAAAACAACCTTTTTTTCTTACAAATGCTCTTTGCAAAGAAAAACTCAACCTTTTTTTCTTACAAATAGCATTTGTAAGGACTTATAAGTTAGCTTACACTACCACATCATAAAAGAGGATTTTAATGTGGTTTTTATCAAATTTTATTTGCATTTTGATGAATTTTTATTTTTTTAAAAATATATTTTTTTATATTTTCTGTAAACCTTATTCCAAACTTAATTTAGAGGAGGAATTGATTAAAGAGAACCTTAGATCACCTAAAGAGATCCTTGCAACACCTAAGATGATCTATTAGGGGAATTAGAAAAAAAATGAATTACAATTTAATTGAGGGCATTCATAGAAAATGTCTACCATGTATCATTTATAAGTACACTAGAAGTGATGATGAAGTAAAATGATTCAATGAAAATTTGAATACACTAATGTAAAACTCATCGATATTTATATTGTCAATTTTTGTCTATAAGTTTATCTTACAATAAAAAGTGAAAAAAATATGAGGTCAAATTTGTACTCTTTTTAATAATCTAAAAAGTAAAGCACCCATTGTTGTGAATTTAAAGAGATTCCATATCCACTAGTGCAATCACAATTACATAAAAATTAATTTTTGACATAGGTGGTAGATGGTCTTTGACCAACCTCCTTGTAACAACTATGAGCTTTTACTATATTTAAAAAAAAAAATAGTACAAGTTTTTCCTTTACAAATTCTTAATAATTTTGATAGGGATTTTCAAGGTAGAGGTGGAGGCTCTATCCAAAATAGAGTGGGATCTTTTTAGGCAAAAATTATCAATAAAAACCACTACCTCCAAAATTTGTCTATCATGTTGTCATCAATCATTAAGGAGACTAAGGAGGTGCAAAATGAATGTGATTTCTAGCCTCATAAACACCTTATAGTGCATGACACACAGATGTCTCAATATCATAGTTCAACATATGGTCATTCAACATGGCCATCTTATTTCATTAATGTTTCCTCCCACTTATACTATAGTTGTTATCATATTTAATTTGGAAGAGGTTGTGATCCACAATATGTAGAGGGTGTCACCCCCCATAACTACACTTATTTTTATTCTACATGTATTGGGAGCTTAGAGAGTGATCCAATAGTACATGAAGAATCAAATAATATGGTGATCACAAATGAGTTAGCAAATGATTTATTTGATCATAATGCAAACGTATTTTTATAAGAATTTATAACATGTATATATATTACATATTACACTAAAGATTTTAACATGTATCTTGATTTCTAATTTTAGAGTTAAATTACAAATATAAATTAATATATATTACAATTATTTAATATGTATTTTGTATTTAGAATAATAAATTTAATTTTTGAAAATGTTATTTTCTAAATAGGTGGGTAATACACTAGTATCATCCAATATATGTATGTTTATAGTGTCAATTATGACATCAATTAGATATTTTTTGGAAGTGAATGTTTAACTACAATGGCATCATTGGCTTGGTAGCATGGAAGTTTTGTCATTAGTAGAAGTAATGGAAGTTGATTTAGAGTTAAAGGGACAACTAGTAGACAAGTGAGTTGGGTAGTGTTTGGAAGTGTGGGGTCCCTTTTCATTGTCGTAGTGAAGTTTCATTTTCCCATTGTGTAGTCATCCCCTTCCCTAGGCATAATTTTTCATATTGTGGCAATGTTGAGAGACTAGATCTTTATTCCCTTAGGTGATGGTTTACATGATAGTAGTGTGGGTATTTATTATGCTTTTCTTTGGTATTAGTTTATTTTCCCAATGGTAGATAATGGATTTCTTTGGTGTGTGGTTTATTTATGGACCTATGTGCCATTAATAAACCCTTTGGTTAGATTTCATTCTATTGTGACTTGATTATAATAGTTAGGGAAGTGGTGTTTGAGATGCTAGTTGTTGAATTTTTCTTATGTGGGTAGTTTGGATATAGTTCTATAGTTGCCTCTTGGTAATCATTTGGTAGCTATCATGATGGCCACTTGAGGATAGTGACCCTTCACCTTCTAGTAGCATGGATTTTATAATATTAGGATTAGAAATAGCATCAAAGGAAACACAATTCAAATAACATGAAAAATGAATTGAATATAGGATTCTTTGTGTTTAATAGTTGTTTAGGAATTAAGTTTGCAGAATTTATTAATCTCAAACTATTACTAACCTACCTCTAAATTGCTATGTCATGTCAAATTGTATCTCAAACATTCTACCTCACAAAAAGTACTTTTATTACAATACTATGAAGGCAAGTACTCACCACTACATGGAACTTGTTTAATTTTATATTTATTTTGAAATAATGTTTATATATAATGATTTATAATATAATTTTACATGAAGTTAGATTCATTCTCATAGATATTTATTTACATACACATACATATATATTATTATTCTATTTGTTTATGTATATTCTTATTGATATGTTTTATCCATCTATTTATCACAATTGTATATATACATATCTCCATTTAGTCATTTTCCATCTATACTTTTTTCCATCTATACATATATACTTTGAGACTTCTTCAATACGCTTAAATTCTTTTTCTTTCTCTTGCACGGGTTTTTCTTGTGTAGTTGGTGTCAATTTTTTCAAACGATTTTACTTGTCTTTCTCAATGAGCAAACTATCAGGTTTAGGGTCAGCCTCAATTGTATACACTTTGTTGTTGTAGAAATACTTCATTTTATGATGAAGAGTAGAAAGCACCCCATTCATTTCATGAATCCATGGTCTACCTAAAAGAAGATTATATGAAGGATCATGAGGTATAACATGGATATTAGTTTGCAATATGGCCTTTCCAAATATAACGGGTAATGTGATCACACCAAGCAGTTTTTTTCCTGCATTATCAAACCCACAAATGGATAAAGAGTTAAGTTGAATTTTTTTTTTGTCTACTCCAATCTTAACCAAAAGGTTTATATGCTACACACATTAAGGGTTGAGTCATTTTCAACACTTTAAGAGTTTTCTTTATCCCCTTCCTATTAATAATAGCTAGTATCATGAAAGCTTTTTTTTTTGCACTTCCAAAGGAGGGAGCTCACTTTGGTGGAAAAAAATGTCTGCATTCATTCCTTGAATCAAGGTTGTTATGTCATTCAATTACACATTATGAGGGATAGGAACTTGTCGTAAAGCACTTTGAATCGTGCTATGATAATGAGGGGAGGCTTGAATAAGATCCCATAAGGATATCTTAGAAGGAGTGTTTTTAAGTTGTTCAACAAGGTCATACTCTTTACCACTATCCTACAAGATATTAGGTGCAAGTGAGAGATATGGTTGAGGTAATGGAAGGGACATTAGAGTTGTTTTTTGTTGTTGATTGTTTCTAGTGTTATATGTATGAGAAACGGTATTGTAACTCGGTTGTTGTGAAACATTGTTACTATCAAGTTGTCTTGTAAAGTTCAAGATATCTCCTCAAGCTAATGGTTTCTTTTAAGGTGGTTCAAGGATAAGAATAGGTTTATTTTGAAATTGTGGTTGTTGTGAGGGTGGATAGAGGATTAGAAATCACCCAGCAGATCATTTCAAGGGATGTCTAATATACATAACCTCAAAATACTTATCCTTATTTTCATGATCTCTTAGTGAAGGGGAGTCTAATGTCACTTCATCATCTTCATCTAAGGAAGCCACATCATGACATCTTCTCGCGTAGGAGAGATTTTAGGAGAGGAGAAAATAAGATGTTGATCACATTCCATTGTATATTTTTTAAAGTGGCATCATCACAAATAGGGGAGGCATCAAGAGAAGGATGCTTACCAATGATTGGATCCTTTTGTGCAAGTAGATGTTCCCAAGTGGGAGAAGCATTAGGAGAGGGAGAAACAAGATTATCATGACTCTCAATGATTGTATCTTCTAACTCCAAACTATCTTCTTCACAAATAGGATAGATACTAGGAGAAGAACAAATTTTATTGTCATGATTGTCCATGATTTTATCCCTTTTCACTAAGGCCTCATTCTCTTGTGTCATAATATCTTTCCAAGTAGGAGATTTTTTAGGAGAGGAGTTTTCAAGATTATCATGACTCTCAATGGGTGCATCTTCTAACACCAAAATACCTTCGTCACAAGCAGGAGAGATATTAGGGTATGTGCAGGATCATGATGGGCCAAAAAGTGGCAATGAGGAAAAAATTACGTCTTTCATCAACCCAAAAATGCAAAAATGCCAAGTTGACTTTTTGGTGGCTTGGGTGACAGTACACACCTCCAAAGCAATTACCAAACCTAGATTTCCAAATCGGATATCCAATCCAAATCGGACATCCAATTCAAATCGGATATCCAATTTGAAAAAAGTATATATAAACAATTTTTGAGCTGTCAAAATCATTTCACAGTCAAACAACCCGTGGGCGCACAGTTAGGAGCTTCTTCACACAACGGATATCTAGTTTCACCAATATCCTATTTGAAAAGGTTAGAATTTAGATTTGTCTTTCCTTTGATTGAATTTTGAATGAGATTTGTATAATTTCAATTAGTTTTTTATGATTTTTTTTTCAAAATAGGGTTTTTGATTGAATTTTATAAAAAAAATTGAGTTTAGAATGGATTTTGATTAAAAATGAATGTTTTTAATGGATTTTGATTAAAAATGAAAAAAATTTATGGATTTTGAATTAAAAATAGTGTTCTTTATGTATTTGTATTAAAAATTAGAGAATTTTATAGATTTTTGTTAAAAAGTAGGGTTTTTTTGGATTTTTTTAAAAACTAGGGTATTTTTATAATATTTTCATTTATATTGTCTAATTTTAATTAGATTAATTATTTTTAACTTTAATCGGAATTATGGCTGCTGAGAATGAGAATGCACAAATTCCACCAATTGAGAATGAAAATCCACTAGCTGGGAATCAAAATGCAGAAATGCCAAACGCTCCACCACCCCGTAGCCATCAATTGAAGACTTAATTGGTGAAAAATTGGAGCAATTGAGGGGAATTTGTGATGTTTATAAGAAAATCCCTCGATTATCCTGTATGTCAACCACATTGACAAAAATAATTACAAATGTAGAAACCCTCTCCACCCAACATAATGCCTTTCATTCGTGGTGAGAAACCATGAGGAATATTATGCATGTGGATTGTCTTATGATGATGTGAAAAATCTCCAAATAAAAAAATCCCAAATAGCCTCTTTATTTATTAGCCCCCGCACTGGTTTTCCAGTTAATGTTAACAAACCAAAACTTTCTATAAAATGGTGCACGCATAGGGGCATAGTAGATAACTTTTGGGATCGTTGGTGTATGGTTTTTGATAAACCACCCAACAATAATTTTGGTGTACCTTTTTACTTTATTAAAAAATTATACGCTGAGTTTTTGTTAAGGCATCATGTCAATTACTTTGACATTAAACCCTTCCAGGGTGTTGGTGGAGGTATGCCCCAAGATAGGCCAGGGGCAGTTAGAGTAGTCAAGCGCCCACATGTTCCCCTTCCTCCCCTTCCTCCACCACCTCTAGTACAACATCCAGATATTACAGAGGATGCAGCCACACAAACTATCCAAGCCATTCACTCTTTGAGTGGTCTTTTGGTTTCCCATGCTTCTTCAGTAGCTCAGCCACATTTTGGTGATGTTGGCAATGGATCCAATGTTGCTGCATCATCATCCTCAGGTCTACATATTTGTGTGAGACATATTTGCAATACATGCCAACAAATATGCTTGGGTCCTATTGTACAGCCTGCTGAGCATCCATTAGACACTTCTGATTATGACATCCAGGATGTGGAGATTATAGAAAATCACACGCAGGGGAGTGGAGCACACCCTACAAAGTCCTCTCCTGCTAAAGAGGTGGACATTGGAATAGTTACACAGGTAACATTTAAGGTGTAAATTCATAACTTGCATTTTTTTTAAAATGAATATTAATAAGAGATAGTATCAAGTACTAATATTTATTTACATGGTCTATTTAACAGTTAATGTCTGAGGAGGAGCTCACACGGGTGACTGATAGCACCCTTAGGGACATTTCATTTGGCCTCGACACGCACACAGTATGTATTTTCCCACTCACTCATTTACATTTTTTTACTATATACTTGCTTGTTATTTGAATTGTCATTAATGAAATTATATATTAACTTATATGTTTTTCTTATTCTCTACTTGTAGGAAACACCTAGTGCAAGTGAGGTGAATCGCTCTCCAGACTATGGAGGCACAATGTTAGATAAGGGAAAGGTAATTGAACTCAAATTTGATTGAATTAAGATTTATAAGATCTTTTATTGATTATGCATACATTGACATAGATTGGTAGTTTCATATGTACTTGTCATTTTTATGTACAGGCGGTTGTGAGCCATACATCATTGTTGACAAGTGTCACAACACCTGAAGGAGGAGGTGTCGAAACACCTAAAGGAGATAAAGAAAAAGATCAACCTAAAGAGGTATGTGTTTATTTTATTTTTTTCTTGGTAAATATGTTCTTATTACCGACAATTGTATGCTAACTTGGATCAATTTTATGTTTTTGTTCACCTATATAGATTGATGTTACAAAAGTTGGTTTGGTTGGTTCTTTAAGAGGGTTATATTCTAAGACTCCTGACCCTTTGAAGAGACGTATATTTCAGGTAATCAAAATTTCAATTTTAGAGTTCAATTATAATTCAATGTATATTGATTTTTATGTTAATTATTCAATTTTAAATTATATAGTATAAATAATCTCAATTGTGGTTTGACTTTTTCTTGTGCAGCTACCTTCAAAGCCAACGAGTGCTTCAAAGAGGCTCCATTTTGATGATCCACCAGTAGTTTAGGATGAGATAGACATTTTGGCATGTAAATTTTGAATAGATACTAAGATGGCATATGCCACATATTGTAAAACTTTGTTTGAGTTGGTGTTGATGCCATTTTTGTATATGGACATACACTTGAGTATTGGATAATTTGATATATAGAAGTTGATAATCAAAATTTAATTTCCTCCTGATGTGCATGGTTAAACTCTTTGAAAATTTGATCTCAATAATTTTCAAATTTAGAACCCAAAAGGGAATGATGGGGGAAGGACAGATGGCTTCGTGCAATGGATGGGTGCAAGCTAGGGCCCACGTGCCCTAGCTCTTCCTTGCTCTGCTCTGTGTGTGATCGGCGGCTGTGTCTGAGGTGCGTGCTTGGGGGGGTCTTTGCTGGTGTTCAAGCTGCGTAGGTTGTTTGGGGAGGGCGACCTTTGTCTGGCTGGTAGGTGGTCTTTGATTACTGTGTTTTTGTGCTCAACGTTTCTCTTGTGAGTGGGGTTTTGGGATTTGAGGCTGTGGGCCTCTTTTCCCACCTCTCTCTCTCTTTTCCTTGGTGTGGATCGTGCTAGTTAGTGCATGGAGAATTTGAGATTTTCTCTATCCCAAGCTTCTCGTGGGGATTTGGAGATGGTGGAGCCATCTTCTTCGTTGCATGCTGGTGTTATGGATCAGTTGGGTAAACCCTAATCTGGGGATGGGGTGTCCTCTTCAAAAGGGATGGTTCAAATTAAAAAAGTAAATGGATGTTTGGAGAGATCTGAGGATCGTCTAGTTTTAGTCATTCAATCTAAGCAAGTTTCAGAGGATGTTGATTATTGGTGTAATAATGCACTTATTTGCAAATTTTTGGGCCTTCATCTTTCTCTACCCGTGTTGGATTCCTGGGCACGTCGGGTTTGGAACCCTGAAGGTGATATGGAGATTATTTTGGCAGCTAATAACTAATTTTTTGTTATCTTTTCAAGCATGTCAGATAGGAATATGGCTTTTGAAGGAGGCCCTTATTTCTTTAACCAGGTTGGGCTCTTCATCAAGCCTTGGCACATGGGCTTCAACTCTACTAAAGAGATCCCCTCGCGTGTTCCTGTGTGGGTTCATTTGCTGAGGCTTCCTTTGGAATTTTGGAGGGGGGATATTCTCCACTAAATCTCTCTTCTTCTTGGAATACCTGTGGGCTCGGCTTCACAAACTCAAGATCGTAAGGTAATTTATTTTTCTTGCATTTGTGTTGAAGTTGATTTAAATAATCCGTTGCCAAACTCTATGGAAATTCGCTTGGGATCCTCTTCTTGGATCCAACAGTTGGATTATGAGACCCTACCTTTTAGATGCAAAATTTGTCATGAATATGGTCACTTACACTGCAACTGCCCTAGATTTAAACCCTCCCCCTTGGCTGCCTCTGGGCCTCCTAAGGGGGACAAGGGAAAGGCTCTGTTGTCTAATGAATCTATGGATAATGAGGGTTTTATTCCGATTAAGTCTTGTAATAGAGGCAAGGGCAAGAAGAGAACCTAGATGGATAGACAAAATGAAGGTACTTTTAACAAGTTTGATGTTCTTGAGGATTTGGTCCAGGAGGAAGGTATTCCAATTGAACTCTCTTCTGGGGCTAAGAGTCTACATGAAGTTTAGGATGAGAATGTGAAGAAAGAGGATCAGATCTTATCTCCAGGGGTTCATCAGGTGGATCAGATGGCTATGGATTTTCCTTCTCAAGCTCAGGATTTCAGGGTTCTCCAGGGGTCACATATTCTGAAGGGCTCTAGTGTGGTGGACCATGATCCCCCTACTCCTAAGGGGGCCTCAGATTCTATAAAGGGTAGCAAAGCTCCTCCGGTTTTAGGCTTACAACAGAAATCCTTTAAAAAGGGGCCTCTTGATAAACCTTCAAAGAGTGGAAGGAAGAGTAATCAAGAGAAGGTTAAGATTATGGATGATACTTTAGTCGAGTCTGGGTCTGTGAAACCCATTGATTCCCACTTCTCCAACCCCTGTAAATGATTGTTTTATCATGGAATGTAAGGGGGTTGAATAGAATCCCTAGACAAAAGGCTATTCATAGATTAATTGAATCGCAGTCACCTGATGTGGTCTTCATTTAGGAAACCAAGCTTACTGTTGATGGTTTGGAAAATTGTGCTTTGCATATTTGGCCCCAAGGCAATTGGCAGGGGGTGGGTACTTTGAACAATGCAAGGGGGTGGCTTGCTTCTGGAACCCAAGGAAAGTTTCCCGCTTATGGTGGATGTCTAGTCGGTCTTCCATTTCTCTGGTTGCCTCTAGTTTTGCAGCTAGAGAAAGGTGTCTTTTATCTAATATTTATGCTCCCACTAATCTTTTAGGTAAGTCAAATCTCTGGGCTCACATTCAATTCATCCGGGCCTTGGACCCGTTTCTCCCATGGATTATGGCTGGTGATTTTAACGATGTTACTTGCTTAGATGAAAAATGTGGTGGGTTAGCCAGGCTGGACCCTTCTGCAAATTGACTTAGGGATACGATTGGTTCCCTGAATCTCATTGATGTGAAGCCAACCAATGGTGTCTTTATGTGGAATAATAGGAGATGTGGTGTTGAGGCTATCTCAAAAAGGCTTGATAGATTTCTTGTCTCCTGTTATTGGTTGAATAGTAGGTTGATTATCAGTTCAGAAATTCTTGATTGGAGGGGCTCGGATCACTGGCCCATCAAGCTCTCTGTCATCGTTTATGGTGTCACCAAGAATCCCTCTTTCAAATTTCAGTTGATGTGGTTAAGAGATCGGTCGCTGCAAGATCTTATGTTGGATTGGTGGCATGAGGGGATGCCTACCCATGGGATGGCCATGTTTACTTTTAGTAAGAGGCTCCAACATGTGAAGTTCAGGCTTAAGAGATGGAATAAACAAAATTTTGGGAACCTACAAGCTCAGAAGTTGGCTGCCCAGTCCAAGTTGGATACTATCACTCGTCAGATTCAGGATCAGGGGTTGACCTCTATCCTTAGTATGGCTGAGTCTGTGGCTCTAAAGGGATTAGAAGAGTGGAAACTTCGGGAAGAGATCTTCTAGAAGTAGAAATCCCATAATGATTGGCTTCAGGAGGGGGATAGGAACACTGCATTCTTTCATAATTCGGTTAAGGCTCGGAGCCAGGGAAATTCTTTCTCCTCTCTTGTTTCACAGGATGGAGCTCAGCTCTCTTCCTGTGCTAATATTTCTAGGGAAGCAGTCAATTATTTTTCAAACCTCTTTTCTAGGGAGGATTTTGCTGCTAGGGCTGAGGAGCAAGCTATCATGGATTGTATTCCCCACCTAGTCTCTGCTGATATGAATGGGGCTCTCTTATGTCCTATCTTGTTACCTGAATTGGAGAAAGTGGTGTTTAATATGGAAAAAAGGTAAGGCCCCTGGACCGGATGGGTTTTCGATTGAGTTTTTTTAGGAGTTCTGGGAAATAATAAAGTTTGATCTCCTTGAGGTGGTTCAAGAATCACATAGGAACAAACAGATGCTCAAGTCTATGAATTCTACCTTCTTGGCTCTCATACCTAAGATGGAAGGAGCTAATCGACTGGCTCAATTCAAACCTATTGTGTTATGTAATATGGTTTACAAGATCATCACCAAATTGATTGCTGAGAGACTCAAACCACTCCTCAGTACTTTGATCTCGGCTGAGCAGGGTGATTTTGTTGAAGGAGACAAATTTTGGATGGTGTTGTGATAGCCATGGAATCTATTCATTCTATGGATAACTCTAAGGAGAAGGCTATGTTTATTAAACTTGACATGTCTAAAGCTTATGATCGGGTGAGCTGGGAATTCTTAAAAAAAACTCTCTTGCCTTTTGGCTTTGCTGAGGAATGGGTGAACTGGGTTCTTAGTTGTGTGACCTCTGCCTCCTTCTCGGTTCTCATTAATGGGGAACCTTCAGATTTTTTTGGTGCTTCTCGGGGACTCTAGCAAGGGGATCTTTTATCTCCTTACTTATTCATTATCATGGCAGAGGGTCTTGGAAGATTTATTAAATCTTAGGTGAGACAGGGGCTTATCCACGGTTGGAGCTAGAACAACCTTCTTCCTTCCTACTCTCATCTTCAATTTGTGGATGATACTGGGCTAATGGGATTGGCTAGAATTAGTGAGGCAGTGAACTTCAGAAGAGCTTTGGACATCTATTTGAAGGCTTCAGGTCAGTGTATTAATGATGATAAATCTTCCATTTATTTCTTTAATACTCCTTGGCTTATTCAGAGCAGGATTGCTGGGATCCTTAGATTTCAGATCGGATCTCTTCCCTTGATGTACCTTGGGGTCCCTTTGGCTTTGGGTGCCCAGCGCAGAGATTATTGGTAGGGAATTTTGGATAAATTTCAGAGTAAGGTTAGCCATTGGACTTACAGATGGCTATCTTCTGCTGGGAGAGTGGTTCTTCTAAAGACTGTGGTGCAGTCTCTCCCCATTTATAGGTGTTGTGTGTAGGTTCCCCCATCCACCTTTGTGCGGGAATTTGATGCTCTGTCTTAGCAATTTCTTTGGTCTGGCAACCTTCTTTCCTCGAAGTGGAGTTTAGTCAAGTGGGAGTTTGTTTGTAGGCTAAAGCATGCTGGGGGCCTTGGTCTTAGGTCTATGGCTCTTGCTATCACAGCCTTGGCTGCCAAGCTGTACTAGAGGTGGTGCAACAATCTTCATCAGGATTGGGCTAAGATTCTGGCCCACAAGTATCTTCTTGGTGTTGATTGCCTTGATGTGTCACGTCTTCCTTTGTTGGGTAAAGGTTCTTGTATTTGGGATACCCTTAAGAAGGGTGCTTAGCTAATTAAGGAGGGTCTCTTCTGGATCTGTAATAGAGGCGCTGATGCTCTGTTCTGGCAGGACTCTTGGGATGGCCACCCTCCCATTCTTACTAGTTTTCCTCAGCTTCAGCCCCTTTGCCATATTTTTTCTGAGGCTGGTTGGATTAAGGTGGAGCATTTTAAAACTGTCAAGCATACTGGGCAGGCGGTGGTGGCTTGCTGGAAGGACCCACAGGAGTTGCCCTTGGGTGGTTCTAATGAGAATCATGTTGTTCTTACTAGAGTTTTGGAGGGTAGGCTTTGTAGCTCCCTTAATGGGAGGGATGTTCTAGCTTGGAGTCCTAGTCCAAAAGGTAAATTTACTATGGCCCAAGGCTATGCTATGCTTGATAGGAACTTACATGGTCCTACTGAGGTGCACTAGTGGAAGAAGGTTTGGGACAACTTCTCTTGGCCCAAATGCAATTTCTTCTTATGGTTGGTTGCTCAGAGGAAGTGCCTCACTTGGAAAAATCTTTGCAAACATGGCTTTCAAGGACCCTCTATTTGCCTTCTTTGTTCACACAGTGAGGAGTGTTCCTCCCACTTGTTCTTTCTTTTCCCTTACTCTAGAGAGTTATGGCATAGATGGTGGGAGGCTTGGCATCATGGTTTTATTCATGCTACCTCCTTGATTGACTTTTGGGAAAGTTTGGGCAGACCTCCAACAAAGACTCCTTTCCTGCAGGTGGCCTGCTCTGTTGGGCCTATTTTCATTCTTTGGAACCTTTGGCTGGAGAGGAATCGTAGAGTTTTTTGTGGCTCCAAATTGGTAAATTTTCAATTGTGGAAGAAGATAATTAGCAGGCTTCAAGAGACTATTTCGGCTAAGTGTGATATGCCTGAAAATCCTGATCTTGGTGATCTTGATATTTTGCGGAATTTGAACTTGGGGGATAGTAGCAGGGGATGCTTTGCTGGTAGAAGACCTCACCAGGTTAGGCAACAGGTCTGTCGGGATGGGAGGTGGACACCTCCCCCAATGGGGGTCCTAAAGATTAATACTGATGGTTTTTCTCGTGGGAACCCCGGTCATGCTGGTGTGGGGGGTATTGGTAGAGGTAATGATGGTGGTGCGATTTTTGTCTTCTCTAGTTATAAAGGGCAACATTCTAATAATCTGATGGAGGCCCTTGCTATTAAGATTGTTGTTGAGCATGGATGCTCTTTAGGTTGGAGGAGGATCATCTGTGAGTCAGATTCTCAAATTGTTGTGGATTTGCTGAACAACCAAAGGTTGGATGATGCTAGTTGGAAATTGGCTTCTGTGGTTAGATAGATTCTGAGTCTTTGTAGTTCCTTGGATTTTGTCTCCTTTTGTCATATCCCTAGAGAGTGGAATAGAGTGGCCGATTGTCTAGTGAAGTGGGCCTCTAAGAATGTGGACGACTGGGATATTAGTGGAAAGGATGAGTTTCCTTATGATTATCTTGGGACTCTGGAGAGGTTATTAGTGGAAGACATGAATATGTAGTGTTGTTGTTGGTTGGTCTATTGGTGGTCCTATTTTGGTGGGCCTCTAGCCTTTGCTTTGTACTTTGGTTTTGATTGAATAAAAATTTGACCCCTTCTTTTAAAAAAAAAAAAACTCTTTGAAAATTTAATCAAGTGAGCAATGGTTAAATATCAATTTACAATAGCATAAAAAGAATGGTCAAATATTATGTAGTTTATATTCAAATTGTTGATTACATTGCATTGCACATCTTTCAAACTCAAAGAATTACTTCACATTGCATAAGTAACAACTAGATGCTAATAGATGAAAAAAAATCAATAACAATATAGTTTTTACAAAGTCAACCTAAGAAGTTACGCAATTACTTCACATTATATAACTAATAACTAGGAGCAGCTATCAATTGCATTAGCTTGTCATGGAATTCTATGAGACCACATTTCTTTGAGGAAACTTGGCACAAAACTCACAAAAAATGAAAAGAAAGCACTCAAAAAAACTTTAAAGGGGTCTCAAGCCTACTGCCCCCTCATTCCACATGCTATGCAGCCATTTACTTGTGGTGTAGGGGCCGAACAATGGAGAAAACATGTAAAAATAATATATATATGTGTGTGTGTGTGTGTGAGTGTGTGTGTGTGTGTGTGCAGTGTAGAAGCATGAATTACAATTAGAATATCACATAACATCATATAAACAAAAAAACCACCATAAACTTGAATGTCATTTAAAACATGCATGATAAATATTCATAATTGAAACTTGAATTGTGGTAGCTTGATATATAGAGTCTATTGATGCCAGGGTTCAATTTGTATGATATTGAAAAAAGAAGACAACTGAGTAGAGTTATCAACATTCTTCAAAAATCATAAGAATTTTTTTAGTACACTAGCCATTTTGATGTCTTCTTCCAGTCTCAAACATTATTTTGTATCATTGTTACATTGGTCTTGAGAGTGGTAGCTTAATATAGGTCCACAATACAAAACCCGGTTTACCTATGCAATGTAACAGTGGCATAGGAAGATTTTTCTTTGAAAGCAAAGATGAAAGCTCAGCCTCTTCGAATGAAAATGGTTGTTTGCAAAAAAAATGAATAAGAATGAGGTAGTTAAGGTGTTTGAATTGATTTAGAGGTCACTTTTAGGGTCTTCTTGTTCATGCAAAGTGTATCAACACATACCTTTGTGTAATATCAAGGATACTTTTTGAATATTCCATACATTGCTAATCTAAAAGGAGATTTGGATGCATTGCTAATCTTCCCTAATGATGCAAAGGCATGGCCAAGCAGTTCTAACTCTCCACATGAGAGAAGAGAGATGTTGGAGAGTACATCAAGTCAATGAGAACCGAAGTGTAATGTGTTTTATTTTTTAGTACTCCTCTATTTCTCTACAGATGTGTGATAAATTCTTAGTTCAATGATGCTAAACAATTTTTGAAAAAAGAAAGTTGTGTCACAGTCCACTTTCAATCCAACAAGCAAAAATGAAAGCTCAGCCTCTTGGAATGAAAATGCTTGTTTTTAAAACAAATGAATAAGAATGAGGTAGTTAAGGTGTTTAAAGTTATTTAGAGGTCACTTTTAGGGTGGAAGGCTTAAAAATCCATTTTAAATGCACAAAAAAGATTGAAATTTCTTCAAACCAAGTTTGTGAAGAAGTTAACTTTGTTGCCCACTAGTTTCCCTTAAGAGTCCAAAGTGCTAAAAGGAAGCAATCTTTGAAGGGCTATTTCTCAGAGACTGTGATGCTTACAGACTCTTCGTCTGAGGATATGGGATCATGTTGGGACCATCTACAAAAACCTCTCTCAGTTTTTACTATCTTAGAGGTGTTTTCCTGTGGTGATGACTTTTCAGTGGAGGGAAAAGTTGCTAGATGCAAGCAGTGCAAAGTTGCAAAGTGGTGCAACTTTCATTCTGCAACTCGTACAACCAAACAGACTGTTCCAACACGTTCGGATGGGTATATTTACGCTAGGGATGGTCATCTTTTGCACCCAAATATACCGAATCACTTTGAGCTACATTGGACCGGCGATTTCCCTTAAGAGTCCAAAGTGCTAAAAGGCATCAATCTTTGAAGGGCTATTTCTTGGAGACGGTGAGGCTTACAGACTCTTCGTTTGAGGCTATGGGATCGTGTTCAGACCATCTACAAAAAATTCTCTCAGTTTTTGCTATCTCGGAGGTGTTTTCCTGTGGTGATGACTTTTCAGTGGAGGGAAAAGTTGCCAGTTGCAAGCAGTGTAAAGTTGCAAAGTGGTGCAACTTTCATTCCGCAACTCGTACAAGTAAACAGATTGTTCCAACACATCTGGATGGGTACGTTTATGCTAGGGATGGTCCTTTTTTGCACCCAATTACAATGAATCACTCCAAGCTACATTGGACCGGCGATTTCCCTTAAGAGTCCAAAGTGCTAAAAGGCAGCAATCTTTTAAGGGCTATTTCTCAGAGACCGTGAGGCTTACAAACTCTCTGTCTGAGGCTATGGGATCATGTTGGGACCATCTACAGAAACCTATCTCATTTTTTTCTATCTCAAAGGCATTTTCCTGTGGTGATGACTTTTCAGTGGAGGGAAAAGTTGTCAGATGCAAGCAGTGTAAAGTTGCAAAGTGGTGCAACTTTCATTCCACAACTCGTACAACCAAACGGACTGTTCCAACACGTCTGAATGGGTACGTTTACGATAGGGATGGTCCTCTTTTGCACCCAAATATGCTGAATCACTCTGAGCTACATTGGACTGATGATTTACCTTAAGAGTCCAAAAACCTCTCTCAATTTTTTCTATCTCAAAGGCGTTTTCCTGTGGTGATGACTTTTCAATGGAGGGAAAAGTTGTCAGATGCAAGCAGTGTAAAGTTGCAAAGTGGTGCAACTTTCATTGCATAACTTGTACGACCAAACGGACTATTCCAACACATACAGATGGGTACGTTTCCACTAGGGATGGTCCTATTTTACACCCAAATACACCGAATCACTCTAAGCTACATTGGATCGACGATTTCCCTTAAGAGTCCAAAGTCCTAAAAGGCAACAATCTTTGAGGGCTATTTCTCAAAGACCGTAAGGCTTATAGAATCTCCATTTGAGGCTATGGGATCGTATTGGGACCATCTACAATGCCCTCTCTCAGTTTTTGCTATCTCAGAGGTGTTTTCCTGTGGTGATGACTTTTTAGTGGAGGGAAAAGTTGCCAGATGCAAGCAGTGTAAAGTTGCAAAGTGGTGCAAGTTTCATTCTACAACTCATACGACAAATGAACTATTCCAACACGTCTGGATGGGTACGTTTATGCTATGTATGGTCCTATTTTGCAACCAAATATGCCAAATCACTCTGAGCTACATTGGACTGAGTGAAATTAGGTGAAAAATTGATGCAGACACAAGGGAACAATCACAAACTCTTTGCAACCTGCCTATTTGAGGCATCTAACAAGATTATTCTAACCTCTTTGGACAATCCAAAACCCCCTTAAAACTTGACAAGCAACTAAATACGCATTTCCCTCTTTAACCCCCTTAAACCCTTATAATAGTGAGAAACTAGTTTTTGTCCAATTACTCCACAATTTTCCAAAACACCAAACCAAAAAATGACTTATTAAAACACCCATATCCAAGTTACACAACATATATGAGAAACAACATAGACTCCTTTGGACCAGCGTTGACTTCCTATACATTCACCCTTGGAAAGGCTACTCAATTAGCCCAAAAATGCAAAGTAACATACCTTCAAACACCACACAGACCCCTGAAACCTTGGGGAAGCAAATAAATTGCCAAGAAAACAAAGATTCTATAATTGGATTCCATTTGTACGAACCTGTAACCATCAAATCAGAAAACCCTTATTTTTAGTGTAATTATTGAGGGTTTAGTGGATGTAGCACTTCCACAACCTTTCAAACTCTGCCACCACCTTAGACACCTTTATTTAGGCCCCAATATGCTTAGAAAAAAAATAAACTTCTGTATCTCATATATTTTTGCAAACCCTAGGGTAAAAACTCTATTTTCAAGTGAAAAAAACCACCATTTTTAGAACTTTAACTCTTCATTTTATTTCAAAACCTAGTTCTCCATGCCTTCCACTCTTGAAATATCATTTCCTAATCCCTACCAACTCATCCCACCAATTCACATTGGCACATAGTAGGTGGGATGAGATTCAAGCCATTAAAATTGCAAAACTCTTATTCCCCTGTTCAGGGACCCGTCTAAAGAAAGTCTGAGTTTTTAGGCACAAAATGAATAAAGAAACCCTCTACTAAGAATTCAGAATAAATTCAAGACATGTAATAATGTTTCTACATAAATTTTTGATACAAAAATGCTTGAATGGCTTGTGCACAGGCAGAAAACACAAGAAAAACAATAAAATATGAACTAAGCAATTGAAACTTTATTGATTCAAAGAAAAAAAAATCCTTCAACCAAACCTATATCGAGCCCTTGAAGGCCTTAAGTACATTTCTATGACTTGGAATCCAACTCCCAATGCCTTTAACCACCAATATTAACTGACTTTTGAATCCTTAATGACTGTTGAAGGCCAAAATACAAACATTTTTCACATTAATATGACTCATAATGAAATGTTGCACTTTTCCACTTCTAACTTTACTAATACCTCACTTAATGGCTCAAAATAGAATCATTACATGTTCAAAACACTTTTCTTGCTTGTCCCTAAACAAATTTACTAATTTTTCCTTCAAAGGTTACAAAGCAACAACTAGGACAAGTTGGGATCTCCATTTTTTTTTACCCTAAAACCTAAAAACTCCTCCTAATACATGACCATTAGGACTATTAGATCTCATTAAAGATAAAAACTCAAAATATTAACACTTTAATCATTGAAATGATCCACAATGATATTGTGGTGTAGGTGCTCCTACACCAAAAATGGTGGTTACAACTTGCTAATGTCAATGAAACATGGGGGCAGCAAGATTTAAAGTTGGATCAAGCTTGTGCAGTTCCTAATAGATGTGTTTGATGAATTTATAGGGTGTGGAAAAGTTGGAAACATTGATTTCCTTAAAACCCTCATGAAAGTTGCTAAAAATGAAGTTGCACCCAAGTTGGATTTGAGGAGAAAAAGTTGCAAGCCACTATAATTTATTATATATAAATGGGAGATATTACAAAACCTAGTTCAAACGAGTATACCGACAAGAAAGAACCAGGAATAAAACCTTTGGTTGTATTAATTATACAAAAAGTTGGCATTGCTCGGTCAATGTCTTATCACTAAAATATTCGTTGAAAAGTCTTCTAGCCCACAACCGAACAATTCATGTTGACCTCTTGCCTTCAAAATTTTTTATAATGTTCTCATCAAATTCAAGTAACCATTTAGGGGTTCTTGAAGGTCTTGAAATTGGAATATGTCTTTCTTCCACATAAGGTTCTTCATTTCTTATGTCATCTGGTGAAACATAATTTACACTTGCTTCAATATTATGTTCAATATCTTCATTTCCAACATTTTCACCTTGAACATTTTCAATATCAATTTGAATAATTTCATTCCCAATTTCAATATCATGTTCAACATCTTCAAATCCAACATTTTCACCTTGAACATTTTCATTATCAATTTCAATATTTTCATTCCCAATTTCAATATCATGTTCAACATCTTCAAATCCAACATTTTCACCTTGAACATTTTCATTATCAATTTCAATAATTTCATTCCTAATTTGAATATCATGTTCAACATATTCAATTCTAACATTTTCACCTTGAACATCTTCAATTTCCTCTTCCCTTGAAAGACCATAGGGGTTAGGTTCACCAATATTTAACATACCTTATCTTCTCTTCCTATGACCTTCTCGATCTCTTTGTCTATATGCTTTAATTTGTTCTTTTGTTAGCTTTCTCTTACATTTTTTCTTCCGACGACTATTGCTCCCATTATACCTCATAAAAGATGGTAAAAATCATTGCTTATGACAAATTTGAGTAGAAGATGCTCCAGAAAGTTGATCTTTGTCTCGTCCTGTCTAAAACTGTGTGTGTGTCACCTGCAAACAAAATGTAGGGTTTGTTGGAATGCACAAAATGGCCCACATGGGGCTTTTATATGGCCCATAAATCCCATATCCGTTATAATATGATATCCAATTCATTTGAAAAAAATAGGATTTTTTGTAATGCTATGATTTTACTTCTACAAATCAGATATCTGATTCAAATTGGATATCTAATTTGAATCAAATATCTGATTTGTGTACACATAGATCTAAGGGTTAATGGTAGATGGTAAAGGGTTTAGGGTTTAGGGTATATGGTAGAGGGTTTAAGGTTAAGGGTTTATGGTAGAGGGTTATAAGGTTTTAGGGTTTCAAGGTTAAGGGTATAAGGGAGAGAGATAGATGGAGTGAGTGTGTGAGAGAGTTACCTGAGAGAGTGGGAGAGGGTGGGATAAGGTCAGAGAGGATGGGAGAGTGGGATAGAGTGGGAGAGAGGGAGGGAGAGGGTAGGAGGGTGGAGGAGGAAGAGGATGGTGGAGATTGGGAGGAATGGAAGAGGGAGGGTGGAATGGACAGTGGAGGGAGAGAGTGGAGAGGAATGGAAAGAGATATTATTTTGCCGATGATGATATGATGAACGATCGACGATGACAGCGATATTTGATAAGCGATGGCGCGATTATGATGCATCTGATGATGATGATGATGAACGGGATGAAAACGGATATTTTACGTGATGATATTTTATGATGACGATGATATCGGGATGAACGATATCGATGATATGGGCGATGATAAAGATTAAGATGCATATCGATGATGATGATGACTTGATCTCCAGATGCCGTGATGATGGCGATGATGGCATGATTATTTATTTATTATGATCGATAAAAAAGACATTTTACATTTACGCTACGACGGCGGCTCATATTATTCGACATTAATTTTATTATGATGATGACATTGAACGATATCGCCAACATTATCGATATTTATTTTATTACGCAATGATGATATGATCAAGATGCACATTAATCGACATTTTATTACCACATTTATCTATTACGTGACATTATTATGACATTTATTATTACGCAAAAGATGGCCATGCATTATTTATTTTTAACCATTATTGGCGACATTTTACACGCATATTTTATTATCGCGGTTCCAGGCGACATTATTTGATGTGGGAAAACAGGGTGGAGAGAGGAGTGATGGAGGAGGCAGGAGGGTGGAGAGGAGTGGAGAGGGAGGAGAGAGGGAGAGAGGAAATGGAAAGAGGGGAGAGGGAGAGAGGGAGGGAAGGAAAGAGGAGGGGAGGGTGGATGGATAGAGGGAGTCAAGGAGAGGAGAGGAGGTTAAGGGTTTAGGGTTTAGGGTAAAGGGTAAAGGGGAGAGAGAGAGAGAGAGAGAGAGAGGGAGTCAGTGAAAGAGAGGGAGGGAGTCAGAGAGAGATAAAGGGTAGAGGGGAGAGAGATACAAGTGATTGAGTGAGACTTGGGAGAGAGAGAGATGGATAGAGAGAGGGAAAGAGATAATATTTAAATATTTTATATATTAGTAATATATATATATATATATATTTAAATATTTATACATTAACAAAAATATTGAAATATTATACATAATAATATAATATATTATTTATTAAATACATAATTCGGTGAGAGATTATCATAAATTGTATATTATATATTACATTATAAACTATATTGTATATTATATATTAAATTATAAACTTTTTTGCATTTTTTAAATCATATATTATAAATTGTATAGCATTTTTGCAATTCTATATAGAACATATCTGATATCGGATTTAAATCGGATATCCGATATTTCTAACACAAAATTAATGCCTAGGGATTAGGCTCGGGCTTGCTTTGGATTTTGGTTCGGACCTGCCAATCCTAAGAAGTCCACACAAAAAACAAGTTTACCAACTTACCTTGCTTTTCCAGACTTTGCGCATATGGCTGACGACTTTTTTTACCCAAAATTGATGAAACGAAAAGGGTTTGTAAAGGAGCTTCTCAGCTTTCCACCAATATACATTATACTTTAGTTTGAATCTAATAAATAATTATTATTCATTTTCTATTAGAATTACGACTAAAGTCCTAATTGATAGCCTAACTGAAAAAAAATATAACTTTCAAATGGTATCACATTTTTTGAATCCAAAACATGTGTCACATTTTGTGCTTCGCATACTATAGGATTAAAAAAAAATTGAATTTCATGAAGTTTTGACCAAGTTAAGGTGGTCAGACATACGAGTTTTTATATTTTTTAAAAGTTGTAATTAAAAATTCATAATTAATTATTTACTTGGAAAAAAAATACAAAAATATGTATCACATCCCGACATGAGTCCTCTACTTATATGTAAAATATTATAAAAAATATTATGATTTTATTATGGTTAGGTGGTCAAACAGATACCTTACTTATTTTTTCCAAATTTAAGTACTACTACATTGAAATTTCAATTTTTCACTAAATAGATTTTTTTAGAAAAATAACCTAGTAGTTTAGAAACTACATTCAATTTGCCACAGATCCTATTCTTACATATTTTTGAAATAATATAGATAACTTATTCAAATTTTTATGTTAAGTTGCATAACTCTAATTTTTATGAATTTTCATTGCCACTTAAGGGCTTGTTTTTTCCATGATGATCCTACACATACCCATTAGGAGAAGAGAAACTATGATTATCATGATTGTCTATGCTTACATCCTCTTTCACTAAGATATTCTCGCAAATAGGAGAGATATTAGGGGATGAGGGGATGATGGGAAATGTGGTAGTATGGAATATGTCAACAAGCTCAATCTATTTCACTAAGAGACTCTCATGACTAACATTCTTGTTAATGGATTTTTTCTTAGCAAACTTAGAAAGGCAAGAGACTAACATTGTGTGAAAAGTAATCTATCCCACTTATGAAATTGACTAATTATGCTATGTAAAACCTCAAAATGATGTCCTTTAGTCCCAATTTTTATGTTTAAAATTTCACTTGAATTGACTAATTAGCTCTTTAATGTAAATGATTGCAGAAAACAAAAATTCTAGAAACTAAAATAGAGGTCTAGGAACAACAAAACACACAGTAGACAGAGGCTGAAAAAAAACTCAAAAATTGGTCTAAAAATCCTGTACAGGGACTCATTCACCCATGGGTGAATGGGTCCTAGATTAGGGTTTTAAAAAAGTGAAAAATGCAACTTTTGAGTTGTTTTATGTGTTTTATATGCTAGGTTTCATCCTGTAACTTTTGTGTCAAAATTTTCTAGAATTTGATGACCTAATGCAAGTGAAATGAAGGATAAATGATGAGCTATATGACACTTTTTGAAATGCAATTTTGACTCAATTTTTTAATACATGAATGATGAAAGGTACACTAATATGCAAGTACTATGCAAAATTAATGTAATATGCATGCAATTTTTTTGAATTTCCAGATTTAAGATGAATGTAAAATGCAAGTTTACACCTAAAATGCAATGCACAACTTTATACCCAATTTAGAAACCCTAAATGTAATGAATTAATGAAAATCCTAGATCTAGGGTTTGAATGCACTCCAAATCAAAAATTAGAATGTTCTTTGAACATTAGGTTCACGAAAATGAAACATAGAAAAATGGGTTAGGGTTCAAACACATAGGGTTTTATACTAAATTTGGAATATTTCACCAAACTTACTATAAATAGAAAGGTCAAAATGGGGTTAATGAACCTACCTATTCTTCTATTTCATTTAGGAAATGAGATCCCTCAAGTTAAAATCTACTTTCAACCCTTAGGTGAGTGAATTCTTTGAGGAATTTTGCAATTTCCATTTTTATGTTAGAATGGAGGTCTAGGTCAAACAACACTTTGGGGAGAAAGATTAAAAATAGAAAATAAAGTCCAAAATGTGGTCTATAACTTGGATTTAGTAGATTAAGCATAAAATTGAAGGAACCTACAAAGTTTCTAATAGATCTGGAAGGGATAAATTATGTTGTGTACCTCTAATAAAGTGGTGTTTTCAAAAGCTTTTTGAGGACCCATTCGCCCTATGGAAAATGGATCCTGGGTAGGGCTCTTCAAAATATGTTTTCGGGTCCTCTCCTCCTATGTCTACAATTGCATATTCCCAATTTTCATAGTTGGACATTTAGAAATAAATATGGGATCTGAGTTTCTATGAGATGACAACTTTGAAAACTTTGCAATTTTGCAACTTTGATATATCAAACTCTTCTTCAACCTACAAATCCACAACACACAAAGAAAGGGAAAAATGTTTATTTTGGTGAATGGTGGTTGCCTTGGTCAAACCTCATTTTTGTAAGTAAACCTTGAAATAAAATAGCATGAAAGGGATGATGAATGAACAACTCAATGTCACAACTCACCAAAACCTTGGATGAAGCTTTGAAGGACTGAAATCTTGATGTTGATCTTGCATGAAATGACTTCGATGGATGTGAATCTTGATGCTTGAATCTTACTTTGAATCTTTGACTTGAATTCTTGGAACCTACATCACAATGTGAGCTCCAAAAACATGCATGATTGCAAAATACTTTGACAATGAATGGATCTTGAATGCTACAACAAATGATGAAGAAATCCTCTCTTGAATGCTCTTGACAATAACCTTGACTCTTTTAGTTGATCTCTAAAAATCTAACGTTGATTTGATAAAATAGCCTTGTATTTATAGACATTTATCCTTAATTTCCTGAAATTCAAATATCACAAGCCAACATTGAATCATGGATTTGAAAATATCAAAATACCACCAAAAACGTAATTTAAATTTAGGTCCTAGGTCTAAGTGAGGACCCATTCGCCCATGGGTGAATGGGTCCTAGGTCACTCACCTAGGACACACATTGTTCAATGAGAAGTGTTATGTTTAGGAATTAATGAATGTCGGGTTTCCTCTTCAAAAAATGCAATTAATTAGGCTTGAATTTGAATTAAAGAGGCCAATTAAGAAAAATTAACCTCAATCAATTAAAGGATCCCTAAATAAGTGTGAAAGTGTAAAGAGGTACACTTGACAACACTTAAAATGAGGCACAAATAAGTCCATTTCAATTAATAGGGCCCTAAACTTAATGTGAATATGTAAAATACATATTGCAACACAAAAATTAAGGCATAATTAAGTCCATTTTAATTAATTTCAAATTAGGTGTGAAAATGTAAAGGGATACATTTTTCTACACTACAGTGATTATAAGAGGGCATTTTTTAGAATGTTATTATGTTCATATTTTTTACTTTGTAAGTTAAAGAGCCATTAAAATGATGTCATATAATGTTGCAAATGCTTGAACCTTTTCCCACATGGAAAGATCAAGAGATCCAAAGAGGAAGAGGAAAATAATTAAAATTGATAACTAGATGTCAATGTTCACACATTTGATAGTGACACCTTTTAGTTCAATCAAAAAGTTTGAACAATAGGAAGCCAAAGAAGGGTCTTGCAACAAAGAAAATACAACCTCCAAAATGATAAAATCATTCCAAATTCAACTCACCATTTAGGTAATTTACATGTGCAAATGTTATCAAATAAGATTAAAAGGTATATGAAGGAGAAAATAAAAAGCTAATACTCTAGAAAACTCAATGAGAGAAGGGAATTTCATATTTGATTAAGAAGATTGCACAAATAAGTGAGAGAAAAATAGAATTGGAGCTTGAAGTTCATTGACTTGAGTTAATGAGTAAGAGCACTTGGAAATTTTTGAGGAAAATAAGAATATTTTTTTAAAATATTTTAGTTAACATTAATGCCACATTGGATATTTTGAAGTGTCAAATAGAGCAATGGAAAAATATATATAAAAAGACAATGGGTTTCCCTCAAGATAGTGTTGATACAAATGTTAAGAACAAAACTTTGTAATTTTTATAATTTGAAATTTATAAATTGTAATGTAGTGAAGGAATACTAGAACTCAAGAATGTTTCAACACAAAACTAGTTTGTCATTACAATTGATAGAAAATTTGAATCAAATGACTAACTAAGAAACCACTACACCAAAAGCCTAGAATGATGGTGAATGACACCCATTAGCATTAAAAGGGGTTCTTATCCCACAAGAGTGCCGACATAGGCCATCCCCCTTATGGACACATGACAACTAGCCCCACCATCTAGATCAAGTACATTCCAACTAACATGATGAAGGAACATCTATCGGGGTTTAGTCAAGGCATTACAAGCCCAACATACTCCATAGGGCTTGACCTTGAGAATTCTACTTTGATACCATTTGGTTTTACAATATCTTGAACATGAAATGCATCATTATAATATAATAAAAATAATTTTTTTTAGTAATTTTATATTAATTTTGAAGACATGAAGCAAATACTATTCAAAACTAATCTTCATCAATTCACAAGTCATTGCATTAAAGGGTAAAATGTTCAAATGTAATTTTTATTTTTCAAAAAATTTGGTTAAAAAATTAATAGCCTTAGTGGACTTGTAAATGATTAGCAATTTTTGAATCCTAATATACTTTTAGGTGGTTTATTTTCTCTTTATGATGTTTCCTAATCTTATCTTTGGTACTTGGTAATCTTTATATACATAAATGTAAAATCTTCCTTAAGATTGAATTGGTAATGTGATATTTTGTTAGATGGTTGCACTACCATTTTTACTATTAAATGTATATATGTTTTCTTCTTAATAGTGTAAGAAGCTTGTCTTCAAATATAGACCCCTTATCATCACAAACATGGTGATATATATATACATATGTTCTAAAATAAATGTTTGTGAACCTCTTGTTGGTAAGCTCTAAAACAATATGGATGTGAGTTCACTACCACTCATTTATTTGATACATAGGTCTAGAATGTGTTGGTGAAACATCCTTAAAGATAATTTATATTTATGATTAAGAGAGGTTGATTATTTTCCTGTGTGCTTGGGTGAGCATACAAAGTGTGAATTAATGTTACGTAAGGCCATCTCCAACTAGCTTAACAATAATTTATAACCATTGGAGCTAAGAGTATCAATTGGATTGAACACTAGACAATTAATTCTAACTTGGAACAATCAAGACTCAGAATCAATGAACAATTTGAATAAGTATTGAAAACAAAGAGTAGTGAATAAGTAGTTTCAAATCCACTTGTGAGGTGAAGTGGGTCGAAATAAAAAGTGCTCAAAATTATATACTAATGCTACTTGTGAAATTTGGGACCTGCTAAATTTAAAAGATATCTAGATGCACTATAAAAAATAACTTGTCTAATGGCATTGACCGGTCTTCACAACCACCATGACAACATTGTTTAGAGGATGACCTTGAGTAAAGAGTGGGTGGAGAATTGAAAAATTTCCATGTAGGTTTTTGGCATAGCCCTAACTCTTTAGAAGTTTTCACCTATTAATGAACAACAAAATGCATATAATTTATAGTAAACTCAAGGGGTCTTGATAAACATCATTGACAAAAAGAATTAATTATTGAAAGGAATTAATTATATGAACCGGGTTGGCATTGTGCTTCTTATTGGCTAGGTGTTTAGTTGATATGCCGATATAAAGAACATTTCACTCAACTAGACACCTAGCCAATAAGAAGCACAATGCCAACCCGGTTCATATGACATATTAAGCTAGGCGCAACCTCCTTATGCTTGGATGGCCTTTAAAACAACATTTTATTTCAAGCACATCAAATGAACATTATTAAACAAAATGGCCAAAAAAAATGATGCATTATTTACAAAGCTATGTATAGCATTGAAATACCCTCCGCAAGCACCTAAAATCCACAATTAGTAACAAAGAAACCATATGCAGCGACTACAATATCCAGTACACCCTCTCTGTCATTTTATAACCTTATTAAAATGACATGACTCTATGGTTAAGACAAATATTCATGTTAACTTCTTAGGTAGAGCTCATGTGATTCAGAAGGTGGCATGAAACTTTCATTGATTGGGAATAATAATTTAAACATTAGGTGCTCATAACCCTTAGCCTTTTGAAACTGTACAATTTATAGGAGGAAAGAATAATAAAGAGCGGCATAGTTAATTCAGCCTTGCAGGATGAACTTGCTCAGAAATTCAAGAAAGACATCTGTTAGGTATTTCATTTTAACATTCTACAAGTAGCACAGGAAATTTTCCTTCAACAATACAATGACAGTCACTAAAGACAGTGTGCAACCTCCAACTTCAACACTAGAAACATGAAAAATGGTGCATGGATAAAGCACCATCATCTAGGAATTGCACAAACCAAATCCAACACCAGTCAATAACCTTGCACAACATTCAACTATCAGTGCTAGGCGATGAGGATGGTGGAAGCATCAAGTAAAGCCCAGGGTATAAGATGAAGCACACTTATTCAAAATGAGAATATTGTTTCTTAGCCAAAGGTCCAGAACATAATATGAGCAACGTCAGGAAATAGTATGCAACTATGACGGAGCATTGTGTAGGCAAGAATGAACGAGGTGTGGCCTCCATGAATTTGGTGCTCAGTCTATACAATTGCCAACACCTCCATTCCTGCACAGCCATTAAGAACATCTCCAAGGATGGCACAGGGTAGTACTAGCAGGGTAGAACAACAGTTTTCATACACAACGGCCTGTGCAACTGAGAGAAGTTGTAGAGTGTTAGTATTGAAGGATTTGTTATTGGAGTAGAAGATGATGAGGTGGATTGAGGCGCCCACCACAAACCTACGAGCAGTCTGAACCTTTGGATTGGAAAGTAATCTGACAGCCTGTAGGCATTTTTTAACTTGTCAGAGATACCTTCCTTTAAACATTGGGCTACATACCGTAAGGCTCAAGGCTCAAGGTAGTATAATACAAAAGTAAATGATTTGATTATAAATGTGTATGAATGATTTTATTAAATCAAAAGTAATTTTAAATGTCTCCAACAACTCTGAATAATAATATTTTTATCTTCAAGTGATCTATTACCATGAAATAAAAGGGAAGCCATACTTAATATTTATGAAGGGTAAATATAAAGAAAAGTATGAAACAATATTTTATAGTATATTTCATATTTATGGAACATAAACATAAAGAAAAGCTATAGAGGCATAATATTATGAAGCAATATTCTATAGTACATTAACTTTAACTTGATCTTTATGAGAATATATTATTTTTCCCTATCTTAATATATATTGGAAGAGTTCACACAAAGAAAAAGAAAGTTTTTGAACAGGAGAAACTTTTAATAAAAAATTGAAGTACAAAGCAACCCTTGTTATAATTTGATTTCAGTCCTAATCAAAACAAGTAAATATTAGTAATATACAAAACTATATGATAGCGAAGTACTATTTCGAGCCGTATTTACGCCCGTGAACATTAATCACAGCATGCGCACCACAGAATAGAGCTAAATTGAAAGAAAAGAACCCCTCCTGCTGGACACCATTCCCCCATTGTGAAAAATAGAGAATTCTGTTACAACGTTGCAAGATGAGCTCTGTACAGTTTTTTCAAATGGAAATTCAGGTTCCCGAAGAAGCAAGGGCACTGGTCATTGGGAAAGGAGGGCGAACGATCCAAACATTTCGACAATCTGCAGGCATCTCTTTAGCCAGGCTTCTGCCCTCTGGCAAATTCCAAATTCGCGGCGATTCCAGGGAAGCTGTGCTGAGAATCGTTACTTCCATTAAACGTCTGATAAGCCGTGCTGTTGCGAGCAAATGCAAGGGATACTTCCCTCAATTTTACCGCACTTGTTTTTGTAAATCTGCTGAGAAACCCCTGCTGGCCGTCGACAAAGTCTCCTTCGAAAATTATACAGGTGTGATTTCAAACAATCCTGAGAACGATAGGCAACATTTATGTTTCAAGAGTGGAGAGGAGGCGACATCAGCTTCGTCTTCTTCTGATGATAATCTGGCGGCTGCATTTTCCAGCACGATGTCATTTTACACTGATTTTCTCCCGCATTGGGACTTCTCAGCTTATAAATCAGATCTGTTATCGTGCTTTGAGGATCAGGATATGATGCGAAACGTCAAGATGATCATCAGATTCGGCAAAGATCTCTTCCACAGCCGCGGCTGCCAAGAATTGTTGGACGGGGGTTTCGTTTCGCTCTCCAATTTACAGCAACTTTGTAGAACAAAGCTCTTAAAACGCGGCTTCTCCAACGCGTGTTCAGAAGGCGCCGTAAATAATGTCAAGCTTCACCTGGAAAGGCTCGACTATGTGAAGGTTTCCTCCCGGACGAAAATCAGCATTCATGTCGCAGATCGGGGAGAGAAGCCGCTCCGGCGGCTTAATATCTCTGTGCGTTGCATCGGAGAGCAAGGGGTTGTGCACAACACTGAAGTGCAACGAATTCTTTGTTCAAAAGACTATTTCCAGGTGCTTACAGAGGTGAAAAACCAAGATTTTTGTCATTGGTGGTTTTAAGGATTTTTTAAAAATGTGGTTATTTTGTGCAGGTGCTGGATGTGGATTTGGAAGCATCTGCTGCCGATGTTCAGAAAGCCTATCGAAAATGTCTGTTGAAGATCGAGTTTCATGCAGGCGATTTGGCCGCCGCCGAAAAGGCCAAGAAATCAGCCAAGAATGCCTCCGATTGCTTGATGGATGGTCTGCAGCGAGAAAAGTATCTCAAGAATTTTTATTCGCCCAGTCAGTTAAGTCCATTCGTTGCTCTTTCTCTGTCCCCTGTGAAGGCGGAGATAAGTAGGGTTCGGACGGAGCCGAGGAGACACGGTTTCGTCAGCTTCTGTAGAGAGGGGAAAGATGCAACTGATTTCAGGCTTGGAGTTATGTCGCACGGCATAGAGATGGAGACACAACCAGATATGGTAAAATGGGTGGAAGACGCGTGGGCGAATCGAACCCCCGACCAGCGGCTTGTTTTCAATACCGCCAGTCGGTATGAAGTTACGAATCTACGGTATAAAGAGGCGGAGACGTATGTGACGGAGGACTTTAAGTTCCGTATCGCAAATGTAAGTGAAGTAGAGGGCGAAACGGAACGGAAGAGATGGGAGTGCGCTCTCACCAGTCGATGGTCGAAATGGAACGATGGAATCGCTGATAACATGGATTCTTTGGTGACCAATGACGTGGTTAACCTGGTCATGGAAGCTTTCAAGTTCACTCAACTCATGAGCCCACATTAATTGCAAACGGTCTTGCTAGTTTAGCGGTGTGGATGTTGACGATTTGTAGCCTCTTTCAAGGTTGGACCATTTTTATTTATCATTTTGCAAACTTCTTGCGTTTATATTATATATGGAAAAAAAATATTGTTATAGATTTTCTTTACAATTGAAATCCAATTTTTCCTTAGTTAAATATTTGGTTGTTAAAAGAGTTTTAAACAATTCAAATTATAATTGTGATTTATAGGATGTTAGATATTTTATAATTAACTTATTAATGTGTAATATACAATGAGAGTGATATATATATGAAGTTAGATTTATTTTCATAGATATTCATTTATATATACACATACATATATTATTATTCTATTTGTTTATGTATATTTTTATTAATATGTTTATCTATCTATGTATCATATTTGTATATATACCTACTTCCACTTGGTCATTATCCATCTATATTTTATCATTATTCTATTATAGGACAAGTCCCCCTCATGAACTTTGTCTTTTCTATTTTAAAATTCAAAATTAGCTAACTAGCCCACTTCACCCTTCTATTTTGAGTTGAGTAAACACACTTTTGGTTTGATTTAATGTTAAATTCTAGTATTTATATATTTAATGCATCCATTTTAATCACCAAATAATCATCCAAAGGTTATAAGGCAATCATTCTAGAAAGAACAAATTGATAGTTGTGATTTGGTGTAATAAGACTAAAGAATGTGTATACTTAGGTGCTTGCCTACAATTTTTGATATTGTGAATTTTTGGGGGATTGATCTAGGTGAAAGCTCCTTGTTATGAAATAACAATCTTTTAAGGTATTTTTAAATATCACAATTTACTGAAGTTCTAAAAAAGATAGAGCAAAAGGTTGCATATCAAATGAAGTGGTAGGACATAACCCTTCTAATTCCCAAGATGCATGTTGAGTACAAGTATGAATACATGGTTGCAAATTCATCCCATACTTGCAAACTTAACCTTTGGTATGGTAGAGATCTAGCCCATAATTCCAAATGACTTATTAATAGCTTGAGGTATTATTTCCAACTATAACATTAGGTAGTTTCCAAGATCTCATCTATTTGACATCATTCTTCAATTATCAAGTTGAGTATCACCCACCACATTCAATTCTCTAGCTTGGTATTCAATTAATCAATTATTCTATCTCCATAGACATGTTACATTAATATAATATAATAAACCTAATAATTTTTTTAAGTGAATATTTTTTAGATTTAAATATTTTAATTAAAACTTGTAAGAACCCATATTTCTTCATAAGTTATAAATTAGTGTTCATAACACAAATCAACAATTGAGTCATTGAAGAAAGATAAATTTATAAAAAAAAATCTTATTATTTTAATGAAGTTTGAGATTACATCAAAATATGCTATAATAATAGTAGGAACATCTACAATAAGATCAATAATATTATAACTATATTCCTATATCCACAATAACTATAAATCATACAAACTTCATGCAACTAAGATTCACCATTGGGAAAGTTCATCCATGACCTCTAAATAAGATCATCCTATAGGGCCAAAGGGGTTTCATCCTCTAATTCTCAAAAACAAATGGTTTCCATCCTCTGATCTTTAGCAAATCTAAGGGTTTCCATCAACGAATATGATTGATCAAACACAAGTTCTTAAAATAGTTTTGCAAGGGGTTGTTTTGTGTAGATATGCATACTAATCTTTGAATAGATGTGTTCACTCTTGATATCCTTCTAATTTATGGTTGGTACAATATTTTTCCAAAATAAAAACTAAGATTAAATTCAAAGACCACGAGTAGTGGAGGATACAACACTGAATTAATAAGAGTGTGGCCATCTTCCACCTCCAGTATTGTGAGTACATGTGAAATTGCACCCTTAATATTTTTAAAATATTTTTGGGAGGAAAATCCCTTTGGGAGTGAATAGTAAAAAGAGAGGGAGTCTTAGAGTTTTAGGTTCAAGTATACCTCAAGTCTCACGCCACATGTTGGGGGTAGAAGATTGAAAATATAACATGTTAGGTACCCAAATAGGAAGGTATTTAAACCTATGATCCAAATGAAGTGACGTAGTGTAACATGTCAATGATTAAAGTTTAGAGGTGTCATGGAAAATGTACTTAGATAATGGAAAGGCCTAGTCTTGAAAGGTAAACTCTAGTGTAAGTATCAAGGGGTAGGGGTTTGGGTTGAAGGCATTCCAATAAGGAATTACATGAAACTTTGAAAAAGGTAAGGAAAAAAGTGGGGATTGAAGGAAAGGAATGTCAAGAAGAAGAACTCCAAAATTTAAGTGGGGATAAAAGAACAAAATGGACAATGAAGGACACTCATGCCTAGCTAGGAATTTTTGATATCCCAATAGAAATAAAGGAAACAATAGAGCTAGGTGGAAAGGTATATTGAGATGGGAAAGTATAATATTCCAACAAGAATAAGTATACAAGCAGATTTGGGTGTAAATGCTTGCCAATATGAGAAAGTCTAATGTTCCAATATGAATAAGGAAAGTAGTGGAGTTTGCATAAAAAGGATGATGGGGGAAAATATGAAACTTTGACAACTTGCACATATTACAAAACTGAACATATACACACTTAGAAACTTTCAAACCAAATGGGCACATGGGGGATGAAGAGGGAGAACATATATGTAGACTTTGACCATGGGAGATACTAGAAATGAGAAACAGGCCTTTAGTCCACAAACATAAATTCATAGAAAATGGGACATTACAAGTCCACCCTTCCCAAAAGTTGTTTTCCCTCAAGCAATAAAAAAGTAAATGTTCAAGTATCCTTTATATTCTTGTTTTAAAGCATGTTCCCTCAATCATCTTTTAATTGGACTTATTTACCAATTTTTTTTTCCAACTATTTGTATCTAATAACTTATGTTATGAGTGATTTCTAAACCTACCAGATGAAATAATTCCTATAGAATGAGTACATGAACACATACTTCCAATGTTTATGAGGAATGAACAACATGACTACAATAAAGACCCCAAGAAGACATGCTTTACTCCATTTTATTTGTAGGGGGTGTATTCCTTAATGTGTTAGAGATTCCTTTTCAGAGCTCCTCCATCTAAATCTCTCTTATATATTTACTAATATTGTAGGATATATAGGATCCCACTAATATGAATGTATAGGGAAATCATTTCAAAATGTTTTGTTTCATCTTATAATTATGCACCAAAAGTATTTTATCTTTCATACAAAATGAGGCCATCCACAAGCACATACTTGTCCTCCTTCAGATTCCCATCTAAGATGTTAGAAACAAATACATTCTTAGAATATTATCTCATGATATAAATATTTCCATCTTGAAAAAGATGACATAAATAAAAAAATGAGGCACATCACAAAGAAGTCATCATTAACTACATTCATTTTTCCCTTCATGTATCCTATATCAAAAATATAAACTTGGATTTTTCTCACCTATTTTTCGCTACTTGTTTGTCAAATAATTTTGATCCAAGAAGAACTTCAATCCATTTCAATATTCCTCCACCACATATCCACCATCAACTAGATGCCTAAATTTTGGTAAACAAGAATGATGACAAGCATCTTCTCTTCATACACATAGAGGAACCCGATTCTAAATATTTAAACTTTATACTCACAATTTTTATGGAATGTTGTTTTTTATTAATACAACCTCAATATCTTCTCCTAAAACATAACATTCTACCACCAATAGTTGTGAGAGATATAAAATAGAAAATACAAGGTATAAGCTAATTACCTTCTTACTTTTATCAAAAAATCATAATGTTTTAGCCATCCATGCAAGAGCTCATTTCTTTGTCATGTTGGTTAAGGGTTTTGCTATATGTGAAAATCCCTTAAAAAAATGTTCTATTATTTATGAATAGATTAAATAATCTTCTAAACAGAGTCTTTGTGGTAGAGAATGTTCATAATAGAAAATTTTGAATCCCCTTTTGACCCCCCCATACATTCCTTGAGCAATAATGATATGACCCAAGTATAAAATCTTTGTGTTCCCAAAGTCACATTTAAATTATTTTTCAAATAGATCTTGTTTCTCTAGAATCCTAAGGATCAAATTTAGGTTCTTCATATGATATATATTTTTGAACTTGCAGAGTCACCCATCCAAAATAAAACCATTGAACACACATTACTATGCTAGATTTCTCAACATAGAATTCATCACCTACCTTATAATTTCCCATGGATAAATTATTTTTTCTACTTATCCAATTGAATAGTGTGATGAATTCATCTTCAATAATAATATAAATCCATCAAATATTTCAGCCTTTATGTGTTCCTCAATATCTTCCTTTTGTAGTTGTTTGGTTAAAATACTATTCAAAGCTTATGTATTTTTTCATGTGTCTCCAACTATTACTTGGATTCCATACTCTTATGGAAGGATGTATTTAAATTAATTCACTTTTTTTTTATTCTTCGCATGATGTTAACGAATTGACCATGATATAGCATACTTTGATAACTTAAATATAGTTAAAGTTTTTACCTCCCTCTATTAAATTAGAGATCTTAACATCATCACAAAACTTTGTATGAATCAAAATTGTAATACTAAAATTAATAGATTAATCCTTCCAAATTATCTAGCATAATTATTTAGGGTATCAATCTCATACATTTCTAACTCAATCTTTTGAAGATTGATGGATGCTTCTTGGAAAGGAACATATTTTTCAACCATAATTTTAAATAGTGATATTTGTTCCTCAACTTCTTCAAAGTCAAATTTTTTTTGGAATCCAACCTTAGAAATCAATTTAAGGTTTCATTTTCTAAACAAATATCCATATTAATAGACTTTTATTTATTGTTACAATGTAACTATATTTTTTTTAATTCCCAACTTCCAATATTTAAAGTTTAAACATGAATAACAAGCTCTATAAACAGTGAATTGGAATATTAGTAGAAGTCATCAAAACAAGACAATTATAATGTGATTTCAATTTGTTTATTTAAAATTTCCCACTATGCATATGGAAATAACAAGCAATTACAACTTGGCAATGCACTATAGTTCATAACCAAGATAAATTTAATTGTGGGGTCCAACAAAATTAGGGTAGATAATTTTTATTTTTTTTTAGACTGCAGGAATCGGGTAGCATGACCCCCTATAAACTGCAGTGCGCCTGGTAAACTTTTTAACGTGACCGGCGGCGCTGGCGCGACACGCCCTCCGGTACCACGAGACGGGGGAGACTAGAACTCATGACCAGTAGAGCCGCAACGGAATTACTTAGCCAACCGAGCTAGGGCCCCCGCCCTAGGGTAGATAATATTTACCTATAACATGTGGTTTTTTTCTTTTTTTTAAATCATATTTCACATTTCTCATGATATTGTACTCTAGAGTATCAAAAAATAATCACTCCATATAATGGATGTTAGGATATTTGCTTCATACATTCAACTAATTTCAATCTTATCATTAAGATTATCTTATTAAATCCTAGAAAGTCAAGAAGTGGGAACCTAGTATTATAGAAATTGGAAAATTAATAGATTGTTCCATATTATGTAAGTTGGACAAGCATGAAATAAATAGTAAATATATAAAAAACTAAAATGAATGCATAAATTATGATGTTGGTGTAATATTTTATTCATTTTGGATACATTATATCAGAAGTGTGATATTACACCTATTTAATAAGTTTACATACGATTAAATTAGGATATTTAATTATTCTCACTTAAGTAGTTAATGGAGTGTCTACCTTGATTTGAGTTACACAAGTGTTATCACTACCTCATTAACTCACGATTCATGGTATTTAGGTGTCAAATCTATTCAATCAAAGCCACCTCTATCTTAGTTAGACTAGGTTAACTCACCTCTTTATTGAGATTTAACTCATACCTCTTGGAAGTTTTACCTCCTTCATGTGTGCTTTGAAGAGGCATATATAATTGTGTGATAATATTTGTAACTTATCTCATATAATATTGATATAAAATATCATTATTTTGTTCACATGAATTTGTGATTATTTTATAGACATGTTTGGTATTGGGTAGAATTATTGTTTATGCAAAATACTAACATGGTGTTAGAGCCATGATGACCTAAAGATGGTCCATTTCTAGGATTATAGATCACGGTATTAAAAAATTGAGTATTTTTTTCTCTTATATCTAATGTCAATCTAGAGGATAAAAAATATTAACAAAAATGCTAGATTTGAGTGTTAGTTATTGTGCATTTTCTTAGGTATATTAAGGTGATCTTTGGCTTAGATTGGAGAACACCATTTAGTTCACAACACCTAATAAAGTTAGTTTTACCTTCTGAGGTGTCTAAATTGAACATTGGAGGTCATATTTGCAAGAGTTTGAAGTTGGGGGTTGTACACAAAATCTATTAGATATATGATCTTTTAGAGTATTTTAGGTCAAATTTTACCTTTCCATCATGCTCACAAGGTTAAAGAAGTTATATATTGACTATCAAATCATCAAAATTAACGAACTTTTATCTAATCTATAGTTTTTATCTCCTTCTCAAATATATCATGTGATCAACACAAAATTTAAAAAATTATTACACTTTTTTAGGAATACACTTACACACTACCTCCAAGTTACCCTAGTAGTGATAGTTCATAGCCTCACCACTAGGATGATAGCCACCAGTGCAACTTCCTCTAGTTTTCAACACCCTCCTACACTATATAGGTAGTTCCCTCTAGTGGTGCCACCTCCTTCTCCACCCCCATAAGTACGAAACCATCATTTCACCTTAAGTTTTTCTCATATAAAAAAAGTAATTTAAAATTTGAAGAGTGATATTGGTGAAAAATATAATTTTATAAGAATTTGTTGGGAACTTCAAAAATATTTTGGAGGAATCTTAAAATATTCCTTATTGATGTTAGCATGGAATAAACATCTTTTCTCCCTCCTAAAATGACCCTCTTTATTTTCATTTTGAATTTGGTACATATACTTTGCAGGCTCTTTTATAAGTCATATCAACTCCATTTTTTGAGATGTTATTTTATGTGGGATACTTTTTTGAGAACTTAATAGTGGTGCAAATTATTTTTGTTTTGGTGTCTAGATCTTTATATAAATTATAGATTCTCCTAGATAATTATGAGTAGTTCTCATTTTGAGAACTTTCGAGGCTCTATTTAGGCTCCTGTAGTAATATTTTTGGGTGCAATTTTTTAAAGGGTATTTTTTTGTACTTCTCATTGGTGTAGTCTAATCTATTCTACTTTATACCAAAATTTATATTTCCATATCAATTTCCTATTTTGGCATTTGTAATACATTAAGATCAAGACAAATTTGTTGATTTAACAAGTGGCAACTATAATCCCACTAAGAATAAGGTGTCATAATCATGATTTACTAGAGGTCTTATGATTATGTGAATTTAGGGGATAATCCTATGGTCATTTGATTTTTCTACCTTTATGATTGATTGGTATTGAATAAGATAATCTTGTATTTCACTCTCTTTTCTTTATATTTGAGGGTAAAGTTACAAAAGTATGTCACTTTTAGCCAACTTATCAACACAAGTGAATTTGAGAATTTCTAACTAAAAATCAATTTTGGTCTTGAACATATGGTCTAACTACATTCATTATAGATAAGTTAGATATGGGCCACAACTTTTACAACTAGAAGTGTCCACTAAATGCATATGTAACACCACTTTGAGCCGAAGTTACCAAAAAAAAAAAATTATTCAAAAAAATTGATGTTTTAATAAATCTTATTCATCTAAATAATATTTTTTTAAATATAAAAATACCCTTTTATAGATCTATAATTGTAATTTTGAAAAAATATACTTTTTTTAATAGTTTAATTATTGATTTTTTTATTATTATTTTAACTAAAATTAGGTCATTGGCACAAAAATAGAAAGTTGATTATCTTGTTGAGGAAAAATACTAAAATTTATTTTTAAAATTTAAAAAAATATGATTCACTAGGGAAAAGATTATATCTAAAGATGATATATATGTTTTATATTTTTAGTAAATAATTAGGATAAAAGATGACATCCTATAAAAATAGTTATATTTTCAATAAACGTAAATTTTAAGATATATTTAAAAATATATATTTATCAAAATAGGGAAAAAGAAATTCATGCACTAAAGTTTCAAGCTATAAATACTCTCGAAAAAAATGAAGGAAAAAAAAATTACTATATAAATATAGTGACATCTCATTTAACTTTATTATAAAATATTTTATCACCAACTTAATTGTAGTGTTAATTTAATAAAAAATATATGTAAATAATTTTTTAATTTTTATAAAAGATAAAAATATAAAATTCTCTAAAAATATATATTTTTTTATGTCTTACATCATTTTAAAATTCAAAATATATGTCATTTTCGGGATAGTGTAGAAAGATGGAGGACCAAAAAGTGGCCACACCACTTTCTAGTCCCATAAAAGACATAACGTGAGTGTGTTATAATGAAACACGTTTGCATTATAACTTTATCTCTGTCTTTCTCTTCTCATCATACTTTATCTCTTTGTCTTTCTCTTCCTGTTAAACTATATACATGAAATAGAGTGGCATTTATATATGAACATTACTTTCTTATATTTTAAGTTATATTTCATATATATATATATATATATATATATATAGTTTCGGGATGTTTGTGAATGGTTTCAAAATTTGTACTCAAGTTATAATGCAGATTATAGGTTTTGGAAAATCTTATAATTTTTTTAACTTAGTCAAATTTTAGTAATCAACGGGTCAAATTCAGTAATCAATAGGCTCCTATCATCTTTCTCTCTTTGTCTCACTCTATCCATATCCCTTGCACTCTATACCTCTCTCTCCCTACCTCCATCCCTTCTCAACCTCTCTATCCCTCTCTAATTATTTATCTCACCTCTCTCTCCCTACCTCTCCCTCCCTCTTTTCCTCTCTAATTCTCTTTATCTCTCTCAACCTACCACTCTATCTACTTCTTTTATCTCACCTATCCCTCTCTACCTCTCCCTCCCTACCTCCCCCTACACTCTCTAAGTTTCTCTTTATCTCTCTCTACCTACTACTCTCTTCACTTCTCTCTATCTCACTTATCCCTCTCTACCTCTCTCCCTATCTACCCCTACTCTCTCCCCTTCCCTCTCTACTTCTCTTTATCTCACCTCTCTCTCCCTACATATCCCCCCTCTCTCTCTCTCTCACCCACTTTCCCTCTCTACTACTTTCTATCTCACCTATCCCTCTCTCCTCTCCCTGGGTAAAAGAAATAAGTTGGGTTCACATGTAGGGGAAGTTTCATTTTTGGAAAAAATCCTTATAGAAATGGGTACTTGTTTACTCTCGAGCTCTCGAACCAAAATTTTTGAAGTTTTCTAAAATGGGTATCCATTTCCAATTACATTATATTTTAGAATGGGTACACATTCATAAGTTTTGAAATTTTAATCCCATGCCTTTTCTTTTCCTTTTAGGCCTAGAGACCCACCCTTTAGCCTTGGACTTGCAAGTATTATGTCATGAAAACATCTAGAAATTTTGAATTTGGAAATATGTCTAGCAACTTTTTTTTCATAATTTTTTTAAGAAATCAAAACCCATTATAGATGGAAATGTATATTTTAGAGTAATCATCCATTAGCTAATAATTAATTAATCTTTAATTGATTATTAGTCTAATTTATTCTCATGCACTTAAGCTAAACTTACCTGATTGTTTTATTAGTTGGACTAATATTAGATCATTTTGTCTCATCTCATGTGATGTTGACACTTGTCATGATATAATCCCTTTCTCATTTAGGGTTTTTCTCTTATAAGCACTCAACCCTCAATTGTACTTATTAGGAGCTTTCATATCTTCTTGAGAGTCTTTTGCTTCTGTAGCTTTTTCTTGTTGAAAAATATTGCATATATTATTTGTAGATCTCTTGTGTAGAAGGTGTATTTGTTTGTTGTTTGATCTTGTGGCTCATGGTTTTGTGCTTGTTTCACAATTTGATCATGGTACATCAAAGTGTGGATTCAACGAACCCCTTCTCGATTTATGAGGTTTATTTTCTTTAACAAGGGTTGTAGGCTTCAAAGCTGAATCACCTTTTCTTTTTTTGCAAATTTTGGGGGTGGGCATTTTCTGGTGCATTTTGGTGCAAAAAGGACCTTGTCATTGAATTTAGAGATGTCAAGAAAGTCAAATTTGGCTTTTGTTTCGCCTGATTCCGATTCCTGATGCCAGATCTATGAAGGTTTGAAGTGGTTACTTTGTTTCCAAATCTAGAGGGTAGCTGCAATTTTGGTGCATTTTGGCACAAAAATGAAAGTTTCCATCACACTCAAAAGGCCCAAAAACCTTAAGATTGCCTGTCAAATCGACAAAATTGGTGTCAGGAACATGTGAGGAAAAAAAATATACAAAGCCCTTACGGCCTCCCCAGCATGAAAATCAAGGTGAAATTTTTTTAAAAAATATTTTTTTTCCTTGCACAATTTAAAAAAAAAAAATCATTGAGAAATATATTAAAAATATTTTTAAAATTTGGGGTGGATTTTTTTAAAAAAAGTTGTGGGGGGTGTTTTTAATGCATAGGGTACTGCATATGCAGTACCCTAGCATGCGTACGCCTCTGCATCAGCACCAGCAGCACCTTTTTCCAGGAAGCCAGCAATTCCCTACTACCCTTTGACTTTATTGGCGCTCCATCCTTTTTTGGCAGTGTTTATTTTCTTCAGCGGCCTCATCTACTCCATCGGCACCTTTCCAATGTTGATGGCATCCGTTTTCACCTGCCGACAACCTTTAAAATCAGCAGCGACTGTGTTTTCCGAGATGGAAGACTTTTTTCCAATTGACTATACCTTTCACAAATTTTTAGCTAATGACATTTTTCAGGAGAATCTTTTTGGCATATACTGGCGTGGTCTCCAAAGTATTCCGGTCAACCAAAGAGCATATTTCGTTCATCATTTTTCTTCAAGGGGTCTGGATTTTTTTCCAAGACTAGGGAATATTCCTCAAAATATTCCACTAACGTTAGCATGATGTCATGCGGTACAAACGCTTGCATGGCCCCTTTCACCCATTCTTTGGCCTCCAAGGAGTGATTTTTTCTTTTGGCAATAACCAGGGCATACTATATCATTTTTCGGCAAACAAGATATCGTTGGAAAGATGATTCTGTCAACTTTCCAGTGGTGTGGGTCTCATCACTTTATTTTGATGTTGGTACATTCTACATCCTATTGAAGTCATAGGTACTATTTCCAGTCCCGAGCTTGTAAATTTTTTACCATTTTCTCCATTTTTCGTGATTCCAATGATGTTGGAACTGTATCTCAAAGCTCTTCAGTTCCATCCATGCAATTTTTCGAAATTGTTCTCCAAGTACATTTTATTCAGATTTTTTTGTTTTCACACTCTAGTGAATTACTTGGACGTTTTAGCTCCTGGGAACTTTTTGTTTGCATGTGATGACTCATTTTTGGCTATTCTACATGTATTTCTAGTAATCTGTCATATTTCGACATTGTAGACATATTTTTGTTGGATCTTTGTTGTGTTTATAGTTTATCCTTAATGACAAAATCTCTTTCAGTTAGTTCTCTTTGATGATCAGTCTCAGGATGGTTCTCTTTGCATACCACTGGTGTATTTCACATGATTACAAGCCATTTGATTACATTCTTTGATCTCACATTTTTGAAGGCATTACATTTACCTTAGTTCTGACATCTCATTTGTCTAAAGGTATTGGTTGTTTCTCATTCAGGCTTACTCATTTCGGCGTGAGAATGGCAGGGTCTCCCCGATCCATTTTTGAAATGTCTATGTTGCCTATCGGCAAGACATTTCTGATGTCATGTCAATTGAATTTCACATACTGGCAATTGTCGGCAAGACCTCTTTTTTTGTTTCGGCGATAGAAAGTGATCTCTATCAACATATGTTATTCCATCGATATGTGGTCTCAGCGAAATTGGTATGTCACATCGATCGAAGATTAATGGGAAACACATCGGCAAGAGCTTAAGGCTTTGGCGAAGGGTCATAGCGAATGTGCAATGTCACACCGACCGTCGTTGGACAATTGCCTTTGATAGGATTTTCTGGAAGTTTCGGCGAACAAGTGTGAATTTAGGGTGTATCAGTATGACTGAAACGATCTACAAGACGTTTCCCCATAGTTTGAAGTTACAACAACTTTTTAAATGACTTCTTTCAAATTGCTCGTCGGTGAGAAATGTTCTCTTCGGAATAGGTCTTCCCGCGAGCGATATGTTACGGCGACAATGTGTATCAAGTGACCTTCGGTGAAACAAAATCTAATCTATGAGAGGTCTCTCTGATATTGTATGGTCATAGCGATAGTGAGTGAAACTAAAGGGCATCTCAGTGAGAATTTTCCTTATGTCTCAGCGAATGAATAATACACTAAGGAAGCCCATCAATGAAACTCAATGTTAGCTGTATAGCATCTCCCCGACAGTATAATGTCACAGCGACACACAAGTGGATGAAGACTTTTAGAAAGACATGGTGTGCTCTACAGGAGGTCTCCCCGATATCATAATGTTATAGCGAAGCACATAAGACAAAAGGTTTCTATCATTAATGTCTTGGCAATCTATTGTGAGCTCGGGGCTTTCGGCGAAACAAAATGAATTCTCTATAGGTTCTTCCCAATAACGAAGGGTCACGGCGAAATAGAAGGAACCAAAGTATGATTAACGATTAAAGTTTCCCTCGCTTATTGTTACATCGATTGAAAAGAATGTTAGGGTAAACTTTTTGAGTTTATTCTTTTAGCTGGGTATCGAACCCTAGCCTGGCCGCTATCATGAGAAAGTTTCATAAATTGATCTTTACTATTGTTGCTAGTTGTAACGGCATTGTCAGGATGAAATTATTTTTTGGTTCAGAAATGAATGGTATGGCTGCTATGTTTGGTGTGCCTCTCTGGCTGGAAGCTTGACAGTGGTTGATGGAGCTATGGGAGTTACAGATTTGTCTGGTATTTTTATTTATGTGTTTCATGCTGCACATACTAGTTTATAATCACCATTTTCTTTAACTGCTCTCTGCATCTCTGTTACTAATTTAAAAAATGATGCCCTGACTGAGTATTGTCTTTCATGCATTAGAGGTTATGATTTTTTGTGGTGGGCAGTTGTGCTTTTTATGTAGTGAAATGATCTCATAAGTTTCAAACTTATTGAGGACGGCTCTTAGCTGGGTGAAACGGCTCTTGTTTTTGTTTGGTTGTTCAGTCATTACTCCTTAAGACAGTTACCTATCTGGCAGATGTATAAATAGAAGCAGAAAACTCTTTTCTGCTGCTATTGTTGTAATTCTGAGATTATCATTCCTTGGCTGTATGAAAATGTATGGATAAACTCTGCAATAAAATATGAATAACAAGATGTAGAGATATTGTAAATTTCTTCTCTATATAGTATTTTAGGGATTCAATTATTGAATCTTTAAGGTATTCTGTAGACGAGAAAATAGAGAAACATGTGCTTAACTGTAAACATAGAAATCCTCTGAGTTATTATTGTTGTTCAAATCATAATTTGATGGGTTGGTACTCCTTGAGATAGATATCTCTAAATAAGGGGTTGGTACTCCTTGAGTGGGTGCTCAAAAATCAGCCCATAAGGCATTGTGAACAGTTGTTCAAAAGATTAAGCCTAGAAGACATTTCGGGAGTGGTTTTTATACCCCAGGAGGGTTTTCCACTCAGAAAATTCTTGTGTCTTTTTGTTCCTCTAAATTCTCACTGCTTTACTGTGTTGCAGTTATTTCAGTTCACTATTTGGTTATTACTTTTCTCAATTCTGTTTATGAATGATTACATTCAACTCATGAATGTTTTAATCAGAGTATATTGAGATCAAATCTGAGCTATGTTTCTGAATTTTTTTTTTAAATTGACTCAAATTTGTTAAGACATTGATTCACCCCCCCTCTCAGTGTCATTTTAACTCTAACAATTGGTATCAGAGCGTAGGGTCCTCTGATAGGTTTTAATCACCTTGGATTGACCTTGGTCTTGGAGTTTGTTTAATGGCACATTCTCAAGACGGTGCCTCTGTAACCAGAGCTCTGTTATTTGATGGAATAGATTATGTGTTCTGGAGAATCAGAGTGGAAGATTTTCTTATGTCTTTTGATGTTGATGTTTGGAGCATTGTTATAAATGCTTACAATGTACCAACCTCTATTCCCACTGATCCTGCTGAAAAAAAGAGGTATGAAACAAATGCCAGAGCTAAGCATGCCATCTTGTGTGGGTTAACTAAAGATGTGTTCATTAAAGTCATGCATTCAAATTATGCTCATGATATCTGGGAAAAACTTGAAACTATATATCAAGGGAATGAGAAAGTCAAACTGTCAAAAATCATTACACTCAAACATCAGTTTGAGGTGTTGAAAATGAAGGATGATGAAAAAGGGGCTGAATATTTCCTAAGAGTTGATGAAGTTGTCAATGCAATGAAAGGTCTAGGTCAAGATGTTAATGAATTTGATGTGGTCACAAAAGTTGTTAGAACCTTACCATCCAAATTTGAATCTAAGGTTTCAACCCTAGAAGAAAAGAAACACTTTGATCAGCTTACCTTAGATAGCCTACAAGGAATACTTACTGCGTATGAAATGAGAACTAGCAAAAACAATTCAACAGGAAAAGAAACTGCCTTTAACATTGAAAAGAAAGAAAAAGTCGAAGTCAGTGAATCAGAGTTGTCAGATTCTAAAGAATCCCATTTTGTTAGAAGATTTAAAAAGGGATCAGGAAAATATAAGGGAAAACTTCCCTTTAAATGTTTTAATTGTGGAAAAATAGGTCACTTTGCTGCAAAGTGTCCCTATGATGATCAAATCTGTGACAACGAGACAACTGAAAAACTACCTAAGAAGAAGGCCTTCAAACCTAAACGAAACTTCAATTTCCAAAAGAAGAAAAGTCTGTTTAGTAAGGATGAATCTGATATTGAGTCTGAAGATTCATCAGTTGAAGAAGATGAAACTTTGTTCATGGCTGAAATTACTCAGCAAAATGATTCAAATACTATTGATATTGAAGAAGGTGAAGTAGATCTTGAAAGTGAGCTGAAATGTGCTTTACAAGAGGTCAGAAAACTCAAAAAAACAAGTTCTTGCTCAAGAACATAAACCAGATCAAGAAATGGTCTCTCTGAAAACTCAGCTTGAAGAAGCTAAAAGAGTTGAAGACTATCTTCAAGAGACTATAAGCTGCAAAGATCAAGAAATTCAAAAACTGGAACAAGAAGTAGTCTGTCTTAGGAAGGAAATTGAAAAATATGAAAGCACTCTAAAACTGAATGAGTTTCTTAGCAAGCAGAAGATGTACAAAGATAAAACTGGTGTTGGTTTTGAAAAGGGTGAATGCTCAATTGACCATGCAAAACAAAACTCCTCTTCTGAAGTCAAAGGTTCAGGTTCAAATCACTCAGAATTTGGTAAGGATCATGTTCAGTCTTTAAGAGGTAATAGATCTTCATACAGTGTCAATCCTTTCTTCTATGGTTATTATTTTTTCTACAACAAATTTGGCCATAAGGTGAGCACTTGTAGGCTTATGAATCCTAGAGTACCCAGGTTTGGTCTTAGGAAACACTATGGTTTTGTAAGACAGATCAGATGTTTTAAATGCAATACTTTGGGACATTCTGTCAAACAGTGCAGAACTGATCTGCAATCTAAACAGCAAAAAATTAAAAAGGTTTGGAAACCTAAGACTATCAAAAACATTGAGCAAACTATGTTGGTTCAAACAGCTTTTCATTCCAAGAAAAAGGACTTATGGGTCCCGGACAGTGGATGTTCTAACCATATGACTGGCGACAAGGATAAGTTTATAAATCTTGAAGATTATGTAGGTGGTTATGTTAAGTTTGGTGATAACTCTGGTATTCAAATTAAAGGTAGATGTTCACTTCTTCTGAATGAAGACACTCCTATCTATAATGTGTACTATGTGGAAGGTCTTAAGCACAATCTTCTAAGTGTTAGTCAAATCTATGATAGTGGTTATCATGTTCTTTTCAATTCGCAGGGATGTGCGATTAAGAACAAGCTAGGAAGGTTGTTGCAGCTGGAAGGAGGACAAAAGGAAATGTGTACAATCTTCTTGACACACCAAGCAATGACAATAATCAAGGTATGTGTCTAATAGGCCAAATTGAAGAGAACTGGTTATGGCATAAAAGATTAGGACACATACACTTTGAAAATCTGGTTAGAATCAGTAAAAATCATAATGTTAGAGGTCTACTAGTTCTTAGCAAGCTAGAAAACTCTGTGTGCAAAGAATGTTTAAGTGGTAAACAAACAAAAGTCAATTTCAAAACAAAAGAACATTCTTCTTCAAAACCTTTACAGCTTGTGCACACTGATTTATGTGGACCAACTAGAACAAGGTCTATTAATGGTGAAAGGTACTTTAAGTTGTTTGTGGATGATTATACTAGAATGATATGGGTCGCATTTCTTAAGCACAAATCAGAAGCCTTTGGAAGGTTCAAAATTTTCCGTAAAATGGTTGAAAAGGAATCTAATCTGAAACTTAAATGTCTGCGATCTAACAAAGGAGGTGAGTTCACTTCTCAAGAGTTTATTGATTACTGTGAATAGCACGGCATTAAAAGATAGTATGCTGCAACAAAAACACCTCAGTAAAACGGGGTAGTTGAACGTAAGAATAGAACTATAAAAGAAATGGCTAGAACCATGTTAGATGAAGCTAAGTTGTCTGATATGTATTGGAAAGAATTTGTTCATACAGTTGTATACATTTTGAATAGAGTGCAGCTTAGGGTGAAATCTAAACACACTCCTTATGAACTTTGGAATGGAAAAACTGCTTTTGTCAAACACTTTAAAATTTTTGGAAGTAAATGTTTTATCAAGAAAGATGATGATAACCTTGGGAGCTTTCAATCAAAGAGTGATGAGGGTATCTTTTTGGGATACTCAACTTACAACAAAGCTAATAAATGCCTTAACAAAAGGCTTAATAAGATTGTTGAAGTGGTTAATGTAAAATTTGATGAAAGACCACATTTGTATGTTGAATCTTTGCAGGATAATGAGGAAGAAGAACTTGAACTAGAAATAATTTCAGAAGAAGCTGAAACAACAAAGCCTAATAGTGATCTAGCAAGCCCTAAAAATGAAACAATAAGTCTTGAAAAGGTTGCATCAAAAGCACTAGCTAAATATCACCCCAAAGATTAGATTATTGGGGATAAAAATGCAGGAGTTCAAACTAGAAGAAAGGCTACAGAATCTAATGAAAAGGCACAAATTGCTTTTTGTTTAGTTACTCAGTTTGAGCCTAAAAACTTTAATGAAGCTCTCATAGATTCATGTTGGATTAATGCTATGCAGGAAGAAATTGATCAAACTAAGAAAAATCAGACTTGGGAGTTAGTCCCAAGACCAAATGACAAGAATGTCATTGGAGGCAAATGGATATACAGAAACAAGGTTGATGAAAATGGTAATGTTATTCGCAACAAAGCAAGATTTGTCTGCAAAGGCTATGCTCAACAAAAAGGTATTAATTTTGGTGAAACCTTTGCACCTATTGCAAGACTAGAATCTATCAGAATGTTCTTGGCTTATTCTGTTTACAAAAACTTTATTGTTTATCAAATGGATGTCAAAACTACTTTTTTAAATGGCTATTTAGATGAAGAGGTCTATGTTGAACAGCCTGAAGGATTTATGTGCAAAGATAAGCTTGATCATGTTTACAGATTGAAAAAGGCCCTCTATGGCTTAAAACAAGCACCTAGAACTTGGTACTCTAGGCTAGACAGTCATTTGCTTTCAAATGGTTTTGTTAGAGGAGGTGTAGATAGCAATCTCTATGTTAAAATTGAAGGTTCTGATATTCTGGTTGTTAAAATTTACGTTGATGACAATATCTTTGGCTGCAACAATGTTACATTGAGTAAAAAATTCTCTCAGCTAATGGAATCTAAATTTGAAATGTCATTATTAGGAGAATTAAATTTCTTCTTGGGTCTTCAAATCTCTCAACGTGAAAATGGAATATTTCTTTCTCAAACCAAGTATGTTAGAGAGATGCTTAAGAAATTTCAGATGGATGAATGCCATCCAGTTAGCACTTCAATGGTTACTGGATGAAAACTTACTAAGGTTGATGATTCTCCTCATACAAATCAAACTGAATATAGATCAATGATTGGCAGTATGTTATATTTAACTGCTTCTAGACCTGACATCATGCATGCAGTATGCACTGTTGCACGGTTTTAGGCATCACCTAAAGAATCCCATGTCACTGTTGTTAAAAGGATTTTTAAATATATTCAAGGCACTCTTGATTATGGTCTTTGGTATCCTAGAAGCAATGATTTCTCTTTGATTGCTTATACTGATGTTGACTGGGCTGGTTGTTTGGATGATAGGAAAAGCACCAGTGGTGTTGCATTCTTTCTTGGTGATCATTTAGTAGCATGGCACAACAAGAAACAAGTATCTATTTCTCTTTCTACTGCTAAAGCAGAATACATTGCTGCCACTTCATGTTGTACTCAAGTTCTTTGGATGAGTCAAACTCTCTCAGATATGGGTATTGATGTTTCTAAACATGTTTCCATTCTTTGTGATAACACTAGTGCGATAAATATTTCAAAAAATCATGTTATGCACTCTCGCACTAAACATATTGCTATCAAGTTTCACTTTCTTAGAGAAAAGGTTTTAGCTAATGAAGTCTGCTTACAGTTTGTTGGCTCACAAGATCAGGTGGCTAATATTTTTACTAAGCCCTTCGCTAAAGAGTTATTTGAAAGGTTGAGACTTCGATTGGGAGTTATCTCTCAATCTTTACTTCTCTAATTTTACTAGCATTGGCTTAGGGGGAGCATATTATCTATTTTGATTCACTTACAGCTCTCCTACAATCTTGGTTGCTACACTGTTACTCTTTTTGCAGCTGTTTCTCATGATATTTTAGTTGGCTTCTCAGTTGTGTTTCATGGCAATGCACATTCTTCTCTTCTATTCTTTGTCATTGAGGCAAAAAGGGGGAAAGTCATTTGTGTTTTTCCATCAAGGACAAAGGGGGAGTTTGTTGGATCTCTGTTGTGTTTATAGTTTGTCCTTGATGACAATCTCTTTCAGTTAGTTCCCTTTGATGATTAGTCTCAGGATGGTTCTCTTTGCATACCACTAGTGTATTTCACACGATTACATTTTTTGATCTCACATTTTTTAAGGCATTACATTTACCTTGGTTCTGACATCTCATTTGTCTAAAGGCATTGGTTGTTTCTCATTCAAGCTTACTCATTTCGGCGTGAGAATGGTAGGGTCTCCCCGATCCATTTTTGAAATGTCTGTGTTGCCTATCGGCAAGACATTTCTAATGTCATGTTGATTGAATTTGACATACTGGCAACTGTCGGCAAGACCTTTTTTTTTTGTTTCAGTGATAGAAAGTGATCTCTATCGGCATATGTTATTCTGTCGGTATGTGGCCTCAACAAAATTGGTATGTCACACCGATCGGAGATTAATTGGAAACACATTGGCAAGAGCTTAAGGCTTTTGTGAAGGGTCATAGCGAATGTGCAATGTCACACCGACCATCGTTGGACAATTTCCTTTGGCAGGACTTTCTGGAAGTTTCGGCGAACAGGTGTGAATTTGGGGTGTATCGGTATGACTGAAACGATCTACAAGATGTTTCCCCAATAGTTTGAAGTTACAACGACTTTTTGAATGACTTCTTTCAAATTGCTCGTCAGTGAGAAATGTTCTCTTCAAAATAGGTCTTCCTGAGAGCAATATGTTACGGCGACAATGTGTATCAAGTGACCTTCAGTGAAACAAAATCTAATCTATGAGAGGTCTCTCCGATATCGTATGGTCACAGTGATAGTGAGTGAAACTAAAGGGAATCTCGATGAGAAGTTTCCTTATGTCTCAGCAAATGAATAATACACTAAGGAATCCCATTGATGAAACTCAATGTTGGCTATATAACATCTCCCCGACAATATAATGTCACAGCGACACACAAGTGGATGAAGACTTTCGAAAAGACATGGTGTGCTCTACAGGAGGTCTCCCCGATATCATAATGTTATAGCGAAGCACATAAGACAAAAGGTTTCTGTCGGTGTGAGAACATTAATGTCTTGGCGATCTATTGTGAGCTCGAGGCTTTCGGCAAAACAAAGTGAATTCTCTATAGGGTCTGCCCGATAACGAAGGGTCATGGTGAAACAGAAGGAACCAAAGTATGATTAACGATTAAAGTTGCCTTCGGTATAATGTTACATCAATTGAAAAGAATGTTAGGGTAAACTTTTTGAGTTTATTCTTTTAGCTAGGTATCAAACCCTAGCCTGGCCGCCATCATGAGAAAGTTTCATAAACTGTTCTTTACTATTGTTGCTGGTTGTAATGGCATTGTCAGGATGAAATTCATTTTTGGTTCAGAAATGAATGGTATGGCTGCTATGTTTGTTGCGCCTCTCTGGTTGGAAGCTCGATAGTGGTTGATGGAGCCATGGGAGTTGCAAATTTGTCTGGTATTTTTATTTGTGTTTCATGCTACACATGCTGGTTTATAATCACCATTTTCTTTAACTGCTCTTTGCATCTCTTTTACTAATTTAACAAATGATGCCCTGACTGAGTATTGTCTTTCATGCATTAGAGGTTATGATTTTCTATGGTGGGCAGTTGTGCTTTTTATGCAGTGAAATGATCTCATAAGTTTCAGACTTGTTGAGGACAGCTCTTAGCTGGGTGAAACGGATCTTTTTTTTGTTTGGTTGTTCAGTCGTTACTCCTGAAGACAGTTACCTATCTAGCAGATGTATAAATAGAAGCAGAAAACTCTTTTTTGCTGCTATTGTTGTAATTTTGAGATTATCATTCCCTGGCTATATGAAAATGTATGGATAAACTCTACAATAAAATTTGAATAACAAGATGCAGATATATTGTAAATTTCTTCTCTATATAGTATTTTAGGGATTCAATTATTGAATCTTTAAGGTATTCTGTAGACAAGAAAATAGAGAAACATGTGCTTAATTGTAAACAGGGAAATCCTATAAGTTATTATTGTTGTTCAAATCATAATTTGAGGGGTTGGTACTCCTTGAGATAGATATCTCTAAATAAGGGGTTGGTACTCCTTGAGTGGGTGCTCAAAAATCAGCCTATAAGGCATTGTGAACAGTTGTTCAAAAGATTAAGCTTGGAATGCATTTTGGGAGTGGTTTTATACCCCAAGAGGGTTTTCCACTCAAAAAATTCTTGTGTCTTTTTGTTCCTCTGAGTTCTCACTGCTTTACTGTGTTGTAGTTATTTCAATTCACTGTTTGGTTATTACTTTTCTCAATTCTGTTTATGAATGATTACATTCAACTCATGAATGTTTTAATCAGAGTATATTGAGATCAAATCTGAGCTATGTTTTTTATTTTATTTTTCTCAAATCTGTTAAGACACTGATTCACCCCCCCCTCTCAGTGTCATTTTAACTCCAACAATTTTTCATGCACATTCTCTTTTATAGACGCACTAACATAAAGTGTCATTCTGGTGTATAATGTTTTGGTGGAATTTTGCACATCCTTTGTGTCTATTATATTCGCACTAAGATATAAAGTGTCATGGGAGGGTTGATGTTTTCCTTTTTTTTCCATCACACCTTTGTCAAGTGAGTGTCCCTTCCACGACAGCAGTGAATCCTAGTGATTCATGGCTCATGCATGTGTGTGTTAGTTTGCACACCCTTTTCTTTGTAGGTTGTTTCTCCTACATGCACTTCTTGGTTTCACAAAGTTTCAGTGTTCCTATCATGTCTCTCCCTTTTTCAGCATTATGGGTGGGTTTCTACTATTCTTGCTAATGCTTCTTTGGTTTCGTATTGGAGTGAGCTATGTATACAGTATTTGTTCCTATGCACTTTCGGATGCAACATGCATCAGTGGTTGGTTACATGCATATAGGTGAGATGGATCACTTACCATATGGACACTCTTGCATTCCTATTTCTGGAGTTTCTTCATTTAGCACTCTATTAGTCATCTTCGACAATAGTCTATAATTTAGTGCTTTTGTTATGTTCTACATGTTCCTATTTTTCAGGACATTGTCTTGTTTGGAGGTTTTTTCAATCCTCTTCACTTGGCTTTCATCTCTTTTTGGAGTGGAGTTTTTCCCATGTGGTTTTCTCTATATCTCTACATTAATAGAGATCTTTTGTTTGTACATGGGTACCTTATATGGCCTTGTTTGTTGGGACCCATCATGCATTCTATTTCTAGGGTTTTTAGCTACTCCCTAAGCTCATCTTGAGGGGGGGTGCTAGAGTAATCATGCATTAGCTAATAATTAATTAATCTTTAATTGATTATTAGTCTAATTTATTCTCATGCACTTAAGCTAAACTTAGAATTGCTTTATTAGTTAAGCTAATATTAGATCATTATGTCTCATCTCATGTGATGTTGACACTTGTCATGATCTAATCCCTTTCTCATTTAGGGTTTTTCTCTTATAAGCACTCAACCCTCAATTGTAATTATGAGGAGTTTTCATATCTTCTTGAGAGTCTCTTGCTTCTATAGCTTTTTCTTGTTGAAGAATATTGCATATATTGTTTGTAGATCTATTGCGTGGAAGGTTTATTTTTTTGTTGTTTGATCCTATGGCTCATGGTTTTGTGTTTGTTTCACAATTCTAACATTCTAGTTTTCAAATATGTAATTTTTTTATGATTGGTTTTTTTCTATTTTTTAATTAATTTCTGAGGAAACTAATCCATAAACTTGAAATGTCAGGTTTTTGTAATTTTTTAAGTTTCTTATAAAATAAATATATGACATCAATCTACACACAATTCTTTACACAATGAAAAAAATCCAAAAAATGGTTAGCTTAGCTCAAATTATGGTGTCTATACATGAAGGGTTTTCAAAAACAACAATTAGGGCCAATAAAAAATTGAAAAAAAATTATTAAAAAATATCCTCATCAATATTAAGTATAAGGGTATGTGCAGGCTAATGGTGGGCCAAAAAGTGGCAGTGAGGAAAAAAACACGTCTTTCATTGACCCAAAAACACAAAAATACCATGTTGACTTTTTTAGGCTCGGGTGTCAGCAAACACCAATCCTAGTTTTCCCAATCGGGTATCCGTTTCAAATCGGATATCCGATTTGTAAAAAAGCATATATATACAAAATTTATTGTTGTTTTAAAGTAACGGTCTACAAATTATATATACGTTTCAAATAAAATATCCAATTTGAAACGGATATCTGATTTGTAGGCCATTACTTTAAAATGACAAATTTTGTATATATATGCTTTTTACAAATCAGATATCTGATTTGAAACGGATATCCGATTTGTAGACCATTACTTTAGGGTTAAAGTTTTAGGGTTTATGGTATATGGTAGAGGGTTATAAGGGTATAGGGGAGAGAGATAGATGGAGTTAGTGTGTGAGAGAGTGACCTTAGAGAGTGGGATAAGGTCAGAGAGGGTGGGAGAGTGCGAGAGAGTGGGAGAGGGTGGTAGAGAGTGGGAGAGAGGGAGGGAGAGAGTAGAAGAGTGGAAGAGAGTTGGAGAGAGG
>VDFB02000003.1:472395256-472451254 GCA_007258455.2 Sequoia sempervirens | reverse complement strand
TTTTATATTATTTAAAAGTTGTAATAAAAAATTCATAATTAATTATTTACTTGGAAAAAAATTATAAAAAAATATGCGTCACATCCGGACATGAGTCCTCTACTTATATCTAAAATTTTATAAAAAAAATATTATCATTTTGTTATGGTTAGGGTGGTCAGACAGACACCTACTTCTTTCTTTTCCTCTGAAATTTAAGTACTGCTGCATTGAAATTTCAATTTTTTACCAAATAGACATTTAAAAAAATAAAATAAACTTAGTAGTTTTGAAACTACATTCAATTTTCCACAGATTCTATTCTTACATATTTTTAAAATAATATAGATAACTTATTCAAATTTTTATGTCAAGTTGCCTAACTCTGATTTTTCTGAATTTGCATTGCCACTTAAGGGCCTATTTTTTCCATGATTATCCTGCACATACCCATAATACACATCTTTCCCCAAAAGGAATTATAAAATTGAGTTTATTTAGGTCAATTTATGGTGTATGTGCATGTGCATGGTATGGTCCTCAAAAAATGACTTTCAAAAAGTGATTTTATATATGCCCATTAAAAATTTGTGTCTATCATATAGGTATTATAATAAATTACATATTTGAAAACTAGACTAAAAATACTACATTTCATATTACTAGACTTTGTTAAGATTCTATGTGTAATAGTTTCAAATATTCAGTCAAACTATGACAAATTTTGAAAAATAGGAAAAACACGTACTTTTTTAAAAAATTGTGAACCCAACTTCTTACACCTACCTCTCTCTCTCTCGCTCCCACTTTCCCTCTACTTCTCTCTATATCACCTATCCCACCCTTCATACCCCCACTCTCTATTTCCCTCTCTACTCTCTATCTCACCTCTCTCTCTATCCCTCTCCACCCTACTTTCTATATCACCTCTCTCTCCCACCCTCCCTCATTCCATCTCTCTACTTCTCTCAATCTCCAATCTCCATTCCTCCATCCATATCTCTCTCTTGAGGTATAAAGAGGTAATTATACAAGAAATAAGAGGTATGGAAGGAGGAAGAGGTAGGTAGAGAGGGAGAGGGGAAAAAAGAGAGTAGATAAGGGATGAGGGATGAAGGTAGGAGAGAGTGAGAGAAAGAGGTGAAATAGAGAGAAGTAAAGAGGGAATGAGGAAGGGGAGGGGGGGAGAGAGAGAGTGAGAGAGAGATGGTGAGATAAAGAGATAGAGATAAAGAGAGGGAAATAGGGATGGAGGGAGAGAGTGAGAGGTAGATATAAAGAGAGAGAGAGGGAGAGATAAATATGTATGTAGATAAATAAAGAGAGAGAGAGAGATGAAGGGAGAGGAAGGTAGAGAGGGAGAGGAGTGATAGAGAGAAGTAGAGAGAGGAGGGAGGGATAGAGAGGTAACAAGGGGGTTAATGAGGGAGAGAGAGGTGAGATAGAGAGGGAGGGGGAGAGGTAGATAGGGATAGGTAAGATAGAGGTAGGGAGGGAGAGAGGTGCTATAGAAAGAATTAGAGAGGGAACGAGAGAGTTAGAGAGAGGGGGATGGAGGGAGAGGTAGAGATAGATAGGTGAGATAGAGAGTAGAGAGGGAAAGAGAGAGTGCACAACATAGATAAAGGGGGAGAGAGGGAGAGAGAGAGGTGAGGGAAAGAGAGAGGGAGGTAAGGAGGGAGAGAGGGGGGAGGAGGGAAGGAGAGAGAGAGAGAGAGAGAGGTATTTCTTGAGATAAAGGGAGAGAGTATCAGATGAAGAGAAAGGTATATAAAGGCATGGAGATAGGGAGAGAGAGAGAGAGAGGTCTAGAGCATAAGGGATATAGATAGAGTGAGATAGAGAGAGAAAGATAAGAGTTTATTGATTTTTTTATATTAATAATTGTTTAAAATTATTTTTTTCTCATTCGAGCATCAACATGAGATCAACACAAGCTCATTATGAGAACAACCTTGAAACTTGTAGACACCAAAAAAGTCTTAATTGATACTGGATATCTAATTATGATCAACTAATATTGTTTCTTCCTAAATCACTTCAAATTCATCAATTAATTGAATAATCAACATTATTTAATTAAATTCAGCAAATTCATCTATTAATCAAATAATTAAATTTATTATTAATTCACCCTTCTTCTAACTAATTTTCATCATATTTAATTAAATCTCCCAAAGTCCTCTCGTATAATTAAATAAATTAAATCAAATGTCACAATCCCCTAACCCATTCCAATTAATTAATTCTAGATTAATTAATCCTAAATCACCTTCTAATCATCATTAATAAAATCCTCCAACTTTTAACTCCTCAAAAGTTAAATCAACCATGGTCAACTAACCAAGTTGCACATAAAATCAATTTCTTCTATTTATCTAATTCTTCAATTATCCTCACAAAATCATATTCTAAGGAATATTCCTCTCAACCACCCCTCATTCAATTTCCCTCAGTTTTTCAAAAACCTATCACATCCTCTTACATTTTCAATAAATTTTCTTACAATCTTTCAAATATTCTTACATCCTCTCAAATCTCATTCAATTCCTCTTACATCATTTTCAAATTCTTAACCATCAACATTTACTTCTCTTCCATCCTCCTCCACTCACATATTTCCTAAAATGTGCTCCAACTTCCTTCAATAGAATTGTGGCACTTGGCACATTCTCATTAGCTCTTAATTTATCCCACATTCACTACTTTCCTCCATTCTTCAACCCTTGGCTTTTATAAATAGAGGCATCATTTTCACAATATGGATTGTAACATCCTGCTAAGCAACCCCAAAGGGTAAGAGCCAAAAGAGGACAAGATAAAAAAAAAACATAAAGAATAACTTACACAAAAAGCACTTTCCAATACAATATATCGACAATATACATGGCCAAGCATGGTGGAACACAACCAAAACAAGAGGACTAATCCACCCTCCAGAGAAAATCCAACCATGAGCAAATAAGATAGCTCCAGAAATTTTGCTTTGGAACCCCCTGCTCTGGAACTTCCTGCTCCAGAAATTCCTACTCCAGAACCTTCTTCTGGAACTTCCTGCTCTAGAACTACTTGCTCTGGAACCTTGAGCAGTGACAAAAAACAACAAACAATGAGCTGCAATGCGTCAGAATTATAGCACCAGCAACACAGACCAAAATAGAAAGCGGCGATGCACTGAAACTTTTGCAAACTAAAACATGAAGGAAATATACAACCAAAGCTCTAATTTTTGCATGAAAAATATTAAAGAAAAAAGCCATTATGATCATCATAATACAAGCGAGTCTGATACCAACATCGGAACTCGTAAACCAAATATAAATATCACATTTCTTCTCATTAATCTATATGATTATATTTTCACTCTCAAGCGAGTACAATATACATGTAGTGCCCCTCCAATTGCTACTATGTGTATCAAATTGCTTGTGTTTGTTTGCTATTCATTTAGCTATTTTGGATACTATATTGTATTGCTTCTAGTTACGACACAAATATTATGTTAGTTGTTAAACTCTATGGATGATTCATTGAATATCGAGATTATTTGGTTAAGTTCGTATGAAGACATTATGATAGACGCGTGTGTGTTATGGATATGCTATTTCTGAGTTTTAATGTGGTTATCATGATGTGATTAATGCTTATGATATAATGATGCTTGTCAGTCTTGGTGAAGAAGACAGTGTAGCACTACTCACTTGTGAGTACCCTGTTACACTATGATTCTTCTTCACAGTGTGTTTTTTGATATATGATAATATGTTTAACAAGTGATGTTTTATGCAGATACAGGTACCGGGTATCGGCTCCACCTGCTTGTCAGGTCTGAGCGTACCCTAATCCAATGAAATTATGTTGAACCAGAGATAGTGTCAGGTCCTCGTTTAACCATTATTCTTCATTGAACGAGTATCCAATTGTCGCCTACAGGTTGTCCTTTGTAGTTTTGTCTTGTCGTGTCGATTTTATTTGTGTTATTTTATTTGGAAATTAATTACTGTTTAATTTAGTTAAATGGCTAATTTGTTAATATATTTGATTAAATGCAAATTTGTTTAAATATTAGATTAAACATTTATGCTTATGTTTATGGTTTAATTTATTAATTTAAATTAAACAAGTCATTTAATTAAAAGAGAATGTTAATTTTGTGAAAAGGTATTTCTTTCAAAGTAATTAATGAATTACTTGTGCAAATAGGATTTATGTGAAAAGCAAGTATTTTAAAAGAGTTGTTTTCAACAAGTTAAAAATATCTGAAAACGTGACTTGAGGGAAAATATCTTAGATATTTAATGATTATAACAGGTTGAGAAATTTTTGGGAATGCAAGATCACAATCAGTTGAGTTTTGTAACTTGAGATAATTAAATGCATTAAAAGCTTTTGGGGGTTGCAATTTCATTCACAGCATTCTTCTGAAGAATTTTCACAACAACAATTGTTAGGAAATTTTTGCACGCCAGTTATTCTAAAAAGGCTTTCATCTCAGTTTTTGATTGAAAACGTATTATTGGGTTGGTTTTGTTTTGATCTCATCATCAAATAGCCAGTGTTTAAAGTAGGATTGACAGAAGCTTTAGATTTTGTTTTCAGCTCAGCTTTCAAGTCTTTAAAACAGGTTCCATTCTTGTTTTGCAATATTTTTATCTGCATTTCTGGAAAGATTACTTGAAAGTTATTTGTTTGATAATGACATTTCTTGTTGAAGGAAAAGATAGACTTCGTTATACCTGCACAAGCAATAGGGAAATGATTAGAATAAGATTTCAAATTTTGAAGAAAGTTATGAGTCATTGACTTTAAGTGCCCAGATAGACCATTATTGTGGTAGCCGATCTATGTATGTTTAAGTAAGCCTTTTGACTTGTGAGGTTTCCTGTTAGAGTATTCTTTGGTGTTACTTGTTGAGAATTCAATTTAAATGCCATCTGGAAACTCTTGAACAACCAAATTTGGTATCAGTGGAATTATCTCTCTCTTCGAAGGTTCCAGATTTAAGATTGTTACTAACTATTCTTTCTTTAGCTTGCGCCAATTGAATTTCATAGTTGTTGTTTGTGAATAACGTTTTTGTCCTTATCTTCCTTTATGTGCCCAGTCTCTATTATGGCAGCCGATTCTCTTACTTATGTTGATATTTAGAATAAATATGTATTACGGCTACAAGTTATTTTGATGATTACCAGGTAATCTGTCAAACAGTTTATATGTCTTGTCTTTGTCTCCATATTTTGTATACATACTGATCATAATGGCCAATTCCAATGTCTCCATTTGGGTGCAGCAGGGAGTATACTGTCGATGGATAAGAGGTTGGCATTACACCTGCTGTTTTCATTTTCTTAAAGTTTTTCAAACCTTTCAGTTTCCTGTATATTTATTGAAAGAGGCTGAAGAAATTTCTTTTTGAAGCATTTAATATGTCACTCCTTAAATCTTTAATTTTCTTATACCCTACATCGCTATTTGTATAGGGCTGCACTGCACTTACTTTTGAACAATAAGATTCAATAGTCTCTCCCTATCTAATGTCGCACGGTTTGTAATTTCATAGTTTCTCCACGTCTTTCCTTATAAGATCTGCGTATGAACAATATTTCACAGTGTACTTCTTGTATTTATCTTACATGTTCTTTAAAGAGTAGTCATCATTGATTCCTTTCTCTTTAGTTGCTCTTTATTTAGCAAATTGTGGGATTTCCTTGTAGGCGATAGTTTCTTTTTCTTTTATCACATTTTTGTATACACTATATCATGCAACCTATGATACTTTCTCCTTGCACCTTATATCTGAATTTCATCCATCTTTTTGACTTTGCACCGCATTAAGTAATTTGGTGCATTCAGATTGAATAATTTCTAGTGTTTTTAGTTTAAGAGGGTAATTGAAACTGTGTATGGTGTTATTGCATGTCGATTTTGATTCAATACTTATCGTCCTTTCCAACCTATTGATTGGCTTTCATTATGTTCCTTCTGATGATGAACTATTTAAGTTACCTTCTTGGATGCTTGGAGCGAACCAAACTTGGATTGTTCCAAGCGCATGTGTTTCTTACCTTTATCTATTTTGATCCCATTTGAAAATGTAACCTTGATTAGTTCACTCAGCTTATGGAACTAAAATATTGTCATAGTTTAACTAACCTCCGTGATATCATACGCAACCTTTTCCTGCTGCAACGCTTGATCATAGAAGGGACTGGACGTTTAAGTAAGCTCCCTCATTTCCTACGCTGCATGTCACAGTGGCAGAACTTGAACTTGGTAGGATGTATAGATTTAAATAGCTTCTTTGATTTCATTCGCAACCTATCACGTCTACAACACATGAAAACAAAATGATGTAGAGGTTGAGTAATCTCTTTGATTTCATTGTCGACCTGTCATAGTTGAAACACTTGAACATAATAGAAAATTTTAATGGTTCAAGTATTCTCCCTATTCTATTAGCAACCTTTCATTAGCACATGTATACAAAAAGTTGTAGAGATTTAAGCATCGTTTTGTTTCCTTTGACAATTTGTCACATCTACAGCATTTAAACTTTCTTTTTTTTTTACCAGTCCTCCTGAAATGTTCTTTTCAGATGTTTTGTTCTTAGATCTACCTTGGAGACGCCAGATCCTACCTTGTCGCGGGTTTATTTTATTCATCTAAATCTTTTGCATGTTACTATACCACCTAGCGTGTATTTCCTTAAGCAAGGTGTGTTAACTATCCAATCTTGTTTGAGTTATTTCCACTCGATCAGATTGTTGATGCATGGCGCATGTTCTCCCTCTATTAATTTGTCTTTGGTATAAATACCATCTCCAAGACTTTAGTTAGCGATTAAAATATTGAGTATGGAGATTGTGCGTTTCTACTTAATGTCTTAGTTTGTTCCTTGCATGGCGAGTTTACTATCTAATCTTCTATGAGGTATCTTTATTTAATTAATTCTTACATGCATGGTGTGTATAATTAAATATATGTATGTGCTTTCTATTGATGTACTAAATATATGTCAGTGGCTATAAGTCAATGTCAATATCTACGTGAATTATAATTGTATGGTTTTGATGCCTTTTTATGATTCAATTTTTCTATTGCATATTGGACGTGGATGATAATTTATGAGTAAATATATGTATATTAATATTATATGAATTGCAATTAGAAGTAATTGGTTATATTAATTATGTACATATGGTCTCTACAAAGATTTTTATAATGATGTTAAAATAAAAGTAGATTGTTTATTTAAAATTTCTAATGATCCAATACTTTGAATTGTGTTAGTAAATATTGATTGTTCTTAAATAACAATGAATAGATAAATTTCTTGTATATAAAGATAATATTTAGGATTTTAATTTTAAATGAATATAGCTATTCTATGTTGTTGTCAGGAACATTATGTATTTTGATGCATGTTTTCCTGAGATTTGGGTGATCTTTAAAGAAGTGATTGAGCTGCTAAATCTCCAGAGGCTAGGATGTGAATTCATGTTGTAAAATTTTGATACTTGAACATTGATGTTTTGTATACCATGGTCTATTTTGGGACTTTGTCATGCAAGAGTTATTTATTACCTTTGAGGTGTATGAACTATTCTATGATTGGACCATGAATGAGATATGTTTTATTATGGTGTTGATTTATATGCATGATGGAAGTCCTTGGTATTATGATGATGTGTCATGTTTATAGGAAGAGTGGCTTATGATAGGGGTCGAAACCCTAAGTGGTTGCTAGGGTAACCTATCGTGGGTTTCTTGTAATTCAGTGAAAACTTTAATAAATAAACTTGGGGATTATTAAATAATAAAGATTAATGCAATGCCTCACCTAGTGCCTTAATGCTTGTATAGATTAAGGGTAGGTTGAGAAGGCCTAGAATGGCTTGGTCGTATACCTAGTCTCCTTGAAAGGTAATTCGACTCCACATAAGATTGTCTAGGGGTTGGAAATTGGTAGAGACTGCCAGGGTAACTCTAGATGAGGGCTAGTAGTCTAGGAAGATTCACTAGGGTAACCTAGAACAACTATGTGATGACACTTTGTCCTAAAGCATGCTTGTGGTCTCTTTGTAGAGTCACCTTTGTTATTGTTGTTGCCTCTAGGAGTTTACTTGTGATCTTGTAATTTTAGATTTTGTCATGTCGTTATGTGTAGTCAGCCATGTAATGTGATGTAATGTATGTTTATTGTTGTTAGTTTGATTGTCTTATGGACCTATCATTATCTCCTAGCACGGAGGGAGTGGACCTTCGGGTTCCACGCGGTTAGGTGGAAACCGTGCTATACCTTCATTGGATACTCTTATAGATGATATTATACTTGTAGCTGGTCCTTGTTACTTCATTGATCGTGACAGTGGATGCATAACATGTTTGTGGACGTGAATGTTGGATATGATGAGATCATTACCCTTATTGTATATTTACCTCATGTTCATGAGTGTACTCATTGTAACATCATTATGATGTATTGAGATTTATGAGAATCTTACTTGATGTAATCTGAATATATAAATGTCTTGACTGTATAAGTTTTGAAAAGTGGATCATTCATGAATGTGATTTGTACTTGTGTTTTATGACCTTAATATTATGCTGTGATGTTCTTAATTATAATGTTTAAGTAACATTGACTTGGAATCCTTAAGACATTTTTTAATCAAATGACTTTAAAAAAAATTATTTGGATAATTCGCTACTTAATGCTTTGTCCTTTCGATTCCCTGGCGGGGCGTTACAATACATAAAGGAATATATAAGTGTACAAAGGCATACCAATAAATAAAATACATCAACATATAAGACAAGTACAAGAGGGATCAACTCCAACTGGTGCTCCAATAACATGTACACCAGTCCCCAATGGCGGTGGCAACGTCTTCCTACCATGTGGACTCAAAAGAGGAAACCCCACTATGCTCAGAGGTAGTCACAAGGCCCAAGCAGGAAAATAAGGCAAGGGTAACATGTAGCCAATACTCACATCAGACATGGAGCAAGCATGAATACAATACATTAAAGCTAATATCACAACACATAAATGCCCATACAATAACATGTCAGGTACTACTCATGACTACTAAGGTATAAAGTACAAAAGTGTTGACAGGATGGAATGTCATCATGTGTGCTTGAAGGAATGGCACCATACAAAATCAAGTGCACCTCGCATACAGACGAGGAGACTCAATCATGCCTGTATCAACGCCCTACAGACAGATAGGCCTTCTCGTTTAACCAAATGAGGAATCCATAGCAAATATGAAACAATGAAAAATCCACTAAAACCATCATTGAAAATATTTAACACAGCCAAGCAAACATTGTTGTGAAATCATTCAAACAAATGATCTCATACACTCACAAGTAGATCAAATACATTCAAACATGCACCATTAACTTCATAAAAGAATCAATCATATAATTCAGTATAAACCTCATTAAATCATCCTAAAAAATCACTTTTAAATCAGATAGAATCTACTAAGTAACAATGGCACAAAACATAGTTTCAGCTACTATTCAAACACATGAGAAAGAAGCATAGAAATCTCATAAAAATTTAAAGTACCCAGATTAAAACTTAGACAATGACTTAATTCAAATTTCAATGTTTCTAGATGAATTCCATCTTTAATTTTCAATTTTATGACCCAAAATAAGGTGTTGTTCAGAAAAAACGTCATTTTAAACATGGCTGGACAAAAACATGAAAAATGAAAGTGTCCGGATTAAAAATCAGACAAAGACCCAATTGAGATAAGGATGTTTCTACATGGAATCCCATTTTATTTTATATTTTTAATAGGTGGTTAAAGAGTAGCAAAGAAAAATGTCATTTTAACAATACGCACAAATTTGACCAAAAATGAAAGTGCCCAGAAATAAAATCTGCCAAAGACCCAGTTGAGATCTTAGCATTTCTACATTGAATCCACCCTTGAAATTCATTTTTATCAATAGGATAATGAGCAGCAAAGAAAAACAATTTTTTTTACAAATTGGGCAAAAAGATAAATGAAATGAAAGATCTCCGAAATCTATTTTTTCCAACAACCCATTTTGGATTTTATTGGCATGGATAAAATCTACCATAAGAAAAACTACATAATAGCAAAATAATTCAAGCAACCATTATCCAAACCCCAAGCCTTCACACAATAAAATAGAGGGGTTTCTCCAATTATTTACAAAATAAAAGTAACCCAAATTTGCAAAGAGATTCAAGGCATAAATGACATAAGTGAATGCAAAATTCACCAGTCATACAAGATTGAAGAAAAATAAGGAGAATACCTCAATTCTACCCCAAAACAAAAATGGAAGGATGACCAGTGAAGAAGCCATGGCCAGGTTCCAAACTTGGACAGCAAGGGAGAATTTGCACGCCGAATTCAACAATCCAATACCCACAATTTTCTTATAAGAATAACTCCCACAAATCTTCCCAGCTATGTTGTCCAAATTGTGGGGGTTTCTTCTTTGTCCAAGCAGCCATTTTCTTCTCCTCCCAAAAGATAATTTTTCCCCCCCAAATAAAACTTCCTTCCTTCCCTTTTAAATTTTCTCAAAACCATAAAAATGAAAATAAGGCATTTAATTAAAGCAAGCTATTAAAGCTTCCCCAAACAAAATAAAATCTATCTCAAAAACAAGGCTGCCATTTTCTTTTAACTGATCTCCTCCTCACAATAAAAATGAAATAAATCATTTTATTAAACAAACTATTAATACTCTCCAAAGTAATTAATTAAAATCACTAAATATCCAATATTCCCTCTTTCATATAAAATAATAATAATAGCTTAAATCCAAACATTAAATACACACAAGCTCCCCACGAAGATTTAAATAAAACTATGAGGGCTCACAAAATGGATTAATAAAATCATTTAAAATTTTCCAAATGAAATATATCATCCTCTCGAATGATCAATAAAAATTATTTAAAATATCATATTTAAAATCTCATGAATAAAACCATTCAAATCTCCCATCAATAAAATACTATAAAATGTCATATATGAAATCACGAAAATATCTCAAAGAAACCACATCAAGACACCGACAACCAATTAAACATATATATATATATATAACCACATAAAATATTAAACAAAACCAAGACAAAATACCTCAATGAGACATATTGGTAAACCACATACAACTAAAAGGTGCACCGGACATATGTCTAAGAGGTGCTCCGGACATTACCATTAAGTAACCAGACGATAAGACATCAACAAGGAAACACTACCCTAACAGGGTACAATGGGCTAGGATAGGGGATGTTTGGCCTGTGACTACCTCCAGTAGCCACCATTAGGGAATATGAGTACGTTCAGGCCTGTGGATCCAGGCGGAGTCGATACTCAGTACCCGCATCACTTTCAATTACACATCAAAGTACATGTGCATATACATATAGTCCAAAGCAACATCAATCATCGGGAAGGGAGTCATGATATCGTAAGCCTCTCGAATATGAGTGTTACAACATCATCCCTTTCCTATCCATAATTGTATATAAGCAATGATAACAATATATAAACATATAAGCATGTAATCCAGAATAATAACTAATCATCAATGTCTAATCTCATTATAACAACATTTAACAGTTAGACTACCAAAATAAAATCAAATGCTATCTTACCCAGGTTGAAGTTAGAGAGGTATTACATGGATCCACAACTTCATGTATTATCACTATAGCCATTTGATTTCATAGCATTTCATCATTTTCATCCATTTTTGCTAGATTATAGTCATTTTTCATACTTGGAATCACATTCAACATCAAATTTTATCAAAGGGATTGGGAAAGGGCTTCTTTCCACATCAAAGGAGCACCACTCCCCATATTGGATTGAAGTTTGGTTAGCTTAGTTGATTTCATATTGTATTCTTGCTTTATTTTCATGTGTTCAACTTTGTTTCTCCAAGAATTTCATAGGGAGCATTAGATTTTCTTTTCTAACATGTTTGACATTGTTTTGTTGATCAATTGTTAGCTTGTGCAAGTTTTGTGCTCACATTTTGGTGATTGATTTTGGTCTTGTCTATATTGGAGTAGTCTATCGCACGTTGGGGGCATGTTCTTATACCTACATTGGATCAGATTCGTGTATATTCTTGAAGTATTCCTTAAAATCAGAAAATCCAAAACATTCAAAAAATAAATAAAAAATCAAAACATTCAAAAAATCAGAAAATTTAAAAACATTCAAATCATATCAAAATTCAAAAACATGTCAAAAAGTAAAAAAAACATCAAAAACATTGTATTTGAACTATGTCACCTCTGAGCTTAAATGTAGGAAAGGTTAATCCTTGATGAGCCCCTGAGACACAAAAACACAAAAACATTTAAATAACCTGGAAATCCCAAAAACAACCTCAAAAATTTTCAAAAACATCCAAATATTTGAAAAAAATTCATCCATCATATTTCGCTTTCACCTGCAATAATCAATCATCCATAATAAATCAATCGTCACCTTCATCCTTTGGAAATACAAATAGAAACAACCACAACAATCAGCAAAAGAAAACTTCAAATGCAAAATCAAAATTGAAGCAACAAACCTTTAAACACAAAATCAAACTCTTGATCTTTTTAACAAACATGTCAATCAACCTATCAACTTGCCACCATCCACTAACATGTCCTAGGATGCATCCTTCCTACAATGGGCATTATCTTTGGAAAAACACTTGGGATACTTATCCTAAACAAAACACATCCCCTTGGCTAGAGGTATGAAGAACATTGGCTTGTTTGTTCACTTGATCTTTTCTTTGATTTATCTTATTGTGCTCATTCCAATGACCTCTTGAAGATGTCTAATCAAAATGATTTAGAGATAGAGGAATGGGGCATTGATCATTATCTTTTGTTTGTTGTACTTGTTGGATGTTCTTGTAATATAACTTGGTGAATACTTGCTTTGTTAGGTATGTATGGAAGGTGTTTTGGGTAGCTTGTTGACTATTGCATTGATAGGTTATACCTTTCCATGTTTTGGTCTGAGATATTTGAAACTTCTGAAGGGAATCCTAGCAGATTCAAAGTCCATCTCACTAGATACAACGCCATCCGGGTTGTCTATACCTTGATGCATCGTATCTATGTGTGTTATCAAAAATAAGGAAAGTTATGCTCTTTACATCCCCAGTCCCTAGATAAGCAATACATCATCATCACTCATCATCATATCTAAAAAAGTCTTGATGACTCATGGACTTGTTGAACTTCTACATCTTCTTGGACTCAAGGGTTCATCCATCCATCTTATTTTTCTTATTCTTCTATCTTTACTAACATTTCTATCCAAGTATCAAATATGTGTGCTATATCAAAATATACATGAGGCTACCATTGGCCAATGACTTTCTATACATCATCATTTTTTTCTACATCAAACATTTGAGATTTCTAGCCCTCTTTGAGCTGAAACAATCTTAAATTTTTATCATGAGCTCAACCCAAAATCAAAATTTTTGCCTGATCTCTCGAGGGGGAAGTATAGCAGTGTAATTCCTTCCGCTGGAGCAGCAGAGGGACATCTGAAAAAAATTAGGAATTTTTTTAATTTTGATCATGGCAGTGTTATTCTTTGAACCGACACAGCAAGTGCTTTGCTTCAAAGAGGGGCAAAATGTAAACACCAAAAAAGTCCTGATTGATATTGGACATCTAATTCTGATCAACTAACAGTGTTTCTTCATAAATCACTTCAAATCATCAATTAATTGAATAATCAACAATATTTAATCAAATTCAACAAATTTAGCTATTAATCAAATAATTAAATTTATTATTAATTCACCCTTCTTCTAACTAATTTTCATCATATTTAATTAAATCAAATCATTTAATTAAATCCCCTAAAGTCCTCTCATTTGATTAAATAAATTAAATCAAATGTCACAATCCCCTAACCCATTCCAATTAATTAATTTTAGATTAATTAATCCTAAATCATCTTCTAATCATCATTAATCAAATCCTCCAATTTTTAGCTCCTCAAAAGTCAAATCAACCATGGTCAACTAACCAGGTTGCAAAAAAAATCAATTTCTTCTATTTATCTAATTCTTCAATTATCCTCACTGTAGACGCCTAAATTTAATCACTCCCATATGATTAAAATTGCTCCCTTTTCATCTATCATATTAAATATTAATTTATTAAATTAATATTACACCTTTTATCTCATATCTATAAAGTATTTAATTTAATCGTTAAATGCTTTATCTTTCACCCTCTTCCTCTCTAAATTAAATAAATACGTCAATTTATTTAATTTAGTCATTTTTACCCTTTTGATTTAAAATCAATTTAAAATTCTTCATTTTCTCTCTCCTTGTCACATCCTCCATAATCTTGCCCTAATCTGAATTAATTTAATTAACTCAGGATTATGATGTGCATCCTCTTAATCAAAGATTAATGTCACATCCTCCTACATTTGCCACTTGCCTCTAATCTTCCATTAATTAGTCTAATCCAATATTTGCACAACCTTAACCAAGGTCATTAGCCATATTTAGCACCACTTTTTAGCCAACCTTTACATTTACCTTCTTTTAGCATTGACCCCCTTTCCCATGTGAATTTTTAATTCACATTTATTTGTCCTAGATCCTAAGGCTTCTAGAACCTTGGACTTGTCACATCTTCCACATGTGACCAAGTCCCACCTTTTAGGAGCCCACCTTTTACCCTTTAGATTCTTTTAGCATTTACCCCCTTTCCCATGTGAATTTTTAATTCACATTTATATTTTCAACCACCTTTCCTTTTCCCATGTAGATTTTTGAGGAATTCCAAAATTCCTCAAATGTCCCTTTCACTCCCACTTGGGGACAAGGAATCCATTTTTGAGGAAATCTTCTCACTCCCCAAGAGGCTTGGAAGGTACTTGTCCTTCCTCCACCTCATGTACATTTTGGCCACCTCACCTCCACCTCATGTCCCCTTAGCCACTTCACCATCCACATGTCAAGATGTGAGGGCTTGTGGGTTCTCAACCCACCATAGCCCTTCATCTTGACCTTGTTGGATGAATCTTGACCATCGAATTCTCTAGAGAATTCAAATTCTCCTATAAATACCCCCTTCTCAAGGGCATTTTAAACACTTTGGGTTTGAGCAACCTTATGCTGCCAATTTGCATTTTCAATCATTTACCATCATCTAGCCATCCATTTTAATCATCTTGCATAAGTTAATCTTGTATTTAGCCACTCAAGAAGCCATCTAAGGAACACACAAAATCATCCCAAGCAAGGGCCAACCAAGGAGTCTTCAACAGCAAGGAAGGTATAACCATTTGCATCTTGTTTTATCTATTTTCCTTCTTGTTTCATCACTCTTTAAGCTAATCTTGAAGTGTCCTTAGTCTTTTATCACTTGCATTTTTAGTTATTTTGCACATTAGAGTAGGGTAAAATTCTAAGGTACACACTCACAAAGGCATATTCTGAGGAATATTCCTCTCAACCACCTCTCATTCAATTTTCCTTCGAAGGTTTTCAAAAACCTATCACATCTCTTACATTTACAATAAATTCTCTTACAACCTTTAAAATCCTCTTACATTCTCTCAAATCTCATTCAATTCCTTTTACACTATTTCCAAATTCTCAACTATCAACATTTACTTCTCTTCCATCCTCCTCCACTCACACATTTCCCAAAATGTGCTCCAACTTCCTCCAATAGAATTGTGACACTTGGCACATTCTCATTGGCTCTCAATTTATCCCACATTCACCAATTTCCTCCATTCTTCAACCCTTGGCTTCTATAAATAAAGGCATACTTTTCACAATATGGATCCACAACTTCATGCATTATCACTATAGCAATTTGAATTCATAGCATTTCATCTTTTTTCATCCATTTTCGCTAAATTATAGCCATTTTTCATACTTGGAATCACATTCAACATCAAATATTATCAAAGGGATTGGGAAAGGGCTTCTTTCCACATCAAAGGAGCACAACTCCCCCTATGGGATTGAGGTTTGATTAGCTTCGTTGATTTCATATTGTTTTATTGTTTTATTTTCATGTCTTCAACTTTGTTTCTCCAAGAATTTTATAGGGAGCATTAGATTTATTTTTCTAACATGTTTGACATTGTTTTTTTGATCAATTGTTAGCTTGTGCGGGTTTTGTGCTCACGAAACTAATACTAGCTCCTTTTGTGCAACCACATTAGAAATAACCAATGGAAGACCAAGGGTCACAACTTAGAAATCCACTTATTAAGAAACCACTTCCACATTTGAAGCCAACTATGGAAGATCAAGAGTCACAACTTAGAATTCCATCTTGGATGTTTGTTTGGGATTTGAACTTGGGTCTCCAAATTGAGAATTCAATTCTTTAACCAATTAAGCTCAACCCCTTGAACAGAGTTTGTCGATTACTGAAATTTGACCTCTTGATTACTGAAATTTGATTAAGAATAAAAAATTATAAGATCTTCTGAAACCTAGAATCTGCATTATAACTCCTAAAAATTTCAAACCACTCAAAAATCCTGAAACTATATACATGAAATATAACTTAAAGTATAAGAAAGGAAATGTCCATATATAAACATCAATATAAATATTAATTTCATGTATATAGTTTGATGGGAATAGAAAGACAAAGAGAGTTTTTTTCACAAAAATGTGAGCACGTGCTCACATTTTGTGATGCATTTTTATTCACAATGACATGAGCACATTATAGCATGCTCACATTATTGTTTTCTTTGGAAATTTCCAAGCCTTTGGATTATATTTTCCTTGGGCTTCCAACTAAAAGGATTAGACTGAATTTTCAACATCCAAAGACATATTTTTAAAAATTGTAAAAAAAATGACATAATCTTGAGCGTGCTCCCCATCAGGATTGTATGTAATTCAATGTCAAGTCAAAAAAAATCATCATAATGCTAAGATATCTCTTAGATTTCTAACCATATAATTTTTTTCACGTTTTGAGTATGTTAAGGTTTTCATCTTTTATTTCTTTTGTTAGTGTATCCATTATTTGTCAAAAACCAATGTGTTTTATTATTTTATTTTATTTTTTAACTTTTCATCGAAATTTCAAAAAATTACATTTTTAGAAACTAGACTCCATTCTACACATATTTAGAAAAAAAATGGTTTTCAATTAGTTTTCTAAAATTTGAGGTGGGAGCATGCACTCAATTTTATATTTCTTAGGATGTGTTCACTTTGAAAATTACTAAAAAATCATATATTCATTAAAAAAATTAGCAAAAAGCGCTCAACCATAAGCAGGAGGACAGTGCAGAGTTGTTTAAAGCTTTTTGGAGACGTGTATGTGGAGGCAGCCACCAAGGCCATAGCCACCTATGAGGAAAGGCCCACGGAAGGATTTGTATGTGGGGTGGTTGATGTGACCCATGTAAGAGGAGACCTAAAGGTTGGAGAAGCGATGGAGAAGTTCGGGGTGGTGGTAATTTCAAAAGATTTGCATGGCTTTCTAGACTATGTAATAGTGAATAAGCATGTCTTGTCCAAGACATAGATAAGCAGAATGATTGATCTAGGGACAAGCCTGATAACTATTCTCTCAAACACTCAGTGAATGGTTTGTTAAGCTGATTTGTGATGTAAAATTTCCTTTGAAGTAATGGAAAGAGTGCTACCCTCCCTGGTAGCATTTCACCAAAAAAAAATAGCAAAAAAAATGAGCATAAACTACATGGTGTTAGCTAGTTTCTCACTGAAGTAATTTTTGAATTATTAAAAAAAAGTTTTTTTAGGGAGTCACACCAGACAGTATGATGTTTTTTTGAAAAAAAATGACTAATTTATGTGGCCTCCATTTTTTAACCCCTTAATCTCTACCATTTAAAAAAAAATAGTAGTTTAAAAAGTAGATTCAAAGCACGACAACTCTTGTTTTCATTCCATCTTTAAATTTTGAGTGTAACTATCTTCAATTTCTCATCCAAGATCATTCTTTCTTGATTTATAAAAAAAGTGGCCACTTAAGACCCCTTTTTTGTCTCCCATCTTTGTGCACTTACCATTTCTAGTGATTCACTTAGTTAAAAATTTAGAACAATGTTGTGTGACATGACTTTGTACTTTTACCCTTCATTATTCTTCATAATCTTCCAAAATTGTGTAATTTTAAATGTGGTTACTATGGGAAGAAAAAATTTACAAAAAATGAATGTATTCTAAAGTAAATTCTTCAAGATAACAACATTAATTTCTTGAATTCTTCTAATCCAACATTAATATATATCAAATGTTCATAATCAAACATATTATGTGGAAAAATCATTCAATGATGAGCAATGTAGTGAAATGGCATGCAATGAGATCTCATTTCCATCACCTATTGCTCTATTTGAATCTCATGTTGCTTCATCCATACCTTATAATGATTATTTGCATCAAATTCATATCAATATTTTAGATTTAGATTTATGGGATGAATACTTGTTTGATAGTTTAGGTTTATTTTGTGAGTCCCATATTCTAGATATGGAGCACACCATTAAGGACAAACATCCCCTCTTTGATGACAAATCCTATGCATTTGTATCATCATCTTCCTCCAATATTGTGAGGGGATATATAGTCCATCTTATTCTTTCTCTACCTACATCTGCTAGGTAAAAGATCAAAACTCTTTCACACTTTATAAAGGAAATGGCCAACAATAATATAAAATTTCAAACTCAATCACCTAAAAGTGGTATTTACGTTTTGAGTGGTAGTGTGAATGGGGTTATTTCCTAACTAGTTATTAGTCAGGACCTATTGGTGCATCATTAATAAGTTTACTTAGGAGTTAGTTTCCTAGGTGGCATTCTAGAAACTAGTATTTAATGGGACCATATCTCATTAATAGGTATGTAGTTATCAGAGGCATTTAATATTTCTCTCGTGCATTTATAATTATGCATTAGGAATTTAATGTTTGTAACTAAGGTGGTTATCCAACTACCTCTTTCCTTTCCTATATAAGGAAGGCTCTTGTACATTTGTAAATCATCTTAGAGATTCTAGATCAATTCATCATAGATCATCATTTGATCAAGTTGTCTTCTTGCTCATGTTGCAACACTTCTCTATTCATGTGGATGGTATTCTTCTTGGTTGATCCATTAAAGAAATACAGTTTCAAGTGGGTTATTGATTCATATTTCCAACATGGTATCAAAGCTTAGCCCATAGGAGATCCATCTCATATCCAGAAGTTGAGCTGAGGAGACATTGAAGGCTAAAGGGTTTTCATGAAGGGCTAGTTGTTCTCATCCGAGAGGCAACTGATTTCAGAGGCACTTTGGGTCAAATTTGACCCGACCATTGTGCTTAGAAGGTCTAAAAACATATGGATCGCCTACCCATTCATTGAAATTCAACTTCGTCATCCGAAGGCCATCAGAGATTTTTTGCAGCTATATTAGTGGGCAAAGGTATTGATCATACAAGTGTTGGAGAAAAAAATTCTCCCCCCCCACCCTCCCCGTTGTAGAAAAAATCATCCTCTAGTCAGCATCATATCTATTTTGTAGGTTCAAAAAAAAATATTATTCGGGCTATAGTTTTGACATAGTTGGCAGAAAATATTTTGTAAGGGGTTGATTAAATATATTGATCAGCACTACTATAGTTTTGGAGCTTGAATATTTATTTTTTGTGGTTTTAATATTTGGTGGTCGATTTATATTATATTGTCGTTCTTCATATTTTGAAATCGGCTTGTATTTATTTCAATTTTTAATTATTAAAAAGCAATATTAAAATTTGTATTTCTGATGGTCAATATTTTTCAGTGGCACATTTATTAATTATGGGTTTGATTTTAAAATCTGCAAAAACAATATTGTCGGCCTATTCATAGTGTGCAATTGAAAATACTTGTTGGTCGGCCTTCGTACGAGTTCAAACGGCATTTACTGCATTGTCTGCCCACTTGCTGCCAGTGTTCGTAAAACTCCCATCATTTTCATTTATGTCGGCATCTTCTATTCCCTGTCAACTATTGTTTGCTAGAATCTCCCAACCGCCGACACTTTATTCTGCACCGAACAAGATTCTACCTTGCAACCGGAGCTCCACAATCTACCAATGTTGTTGCTCATTTCCACCACCCCACTACCACCCTTGGCAACCTTTTATTTTTTCACCAGTCAAAGCCCTCAGTCATATCAATGACCGCCTGCCAGCCCACAGGGGCTTATTTTTTGCACCTAGTTAGCCTACAGGCCCAAATTAGGTAGTTTTTTTAATGAAACGTAAATTTTTTCCAAGAAATTAGACTTTCGCAAACAAGATATCATTGGAAAGATGCTTTTGTGTACTTCACATCCATGCAGAGTATTTTTCCAAATTTTTTTGTGAGTATGAATTATATTCATTTGAAGTCAGTGCTTCCATTTGGACTCCCGATCTCGTATCTTTTCACCATTGTGTCAGATTTTGGAGATTTTAGCGGCATTGTGAAGGTGATTCAGAGTTCTATCATTCATTCCATCCACTTTTTCAGATTATCCCTAGGTATATTCTATCATTTTTTTGCAATATGTGGCATTTGCTTGATATCTTGGACACATTGCAATTTGGAGAAGGTTTATTTGCATCGAAGGCTTTATTTTCACTGGCACATCATATCTAGAAGTTTCTATTTGATATCTAAGGTCCATGTCTTTGTAATATTGGAGATCAATCATAGTTTTTTATGGGGTTTTCATTTCATCCTTTGTTGATTATGTTGGGAAAAGGAAATTATAGACAATGGAGAGATTGCATCATAAACCATCTTCAATCACTTCAATTGTTGCCACATTTTTATGGTTTTGTTCCCCCACCTGGTAAAGGTATCCAAAAAATTTCTTGGAGTTTCTAAAGGTGTGATGTCTTAGAGGTTATTGCAATGCATGTTGATGATGATGTTTTGAAAGTTATTGATCATTGTGATTGTCCTCATATTCTTTGGACTCAGATTTGGGAGCTATATGGAGATCTTGATACTTCACGATTCCCCAATGATCATGATTCAGAATGTCATGTGCCCCTTCATTCTTCAGACAAGATACTCTATGATGATAATGTTATCCAGGAGCTTAAAAATTTGGAATGCTTTGAATCTATAGATGAGAATATCAAGGGTTCTTTATATGCTTCTTCTCCATTAGAGATAGTTGATGTGCCTTCACCTTTAGTGATTCTTTATCTAGAGTCATTGATTGAGGCTTCCATCATTCCTATTCATCGGGACATATTCGGTTTTCCAGACTTGGGATCATAGGATGGCTTTGTTTTAGGTATTGTAAACTGGCTACTTCTATAGGTTTGGAGTCCTACATTCTTGAGGGAATATCTCTCCTTTATGCATATTCTACTTTGGAGGGTTTTCTTGAGTCTCCACATTCCATTGTTTCGACCTTGATTGGGGATCCTAATCTTGGTGTGACTACCTTGGAGGCACTTGATTTCTTCTCATAGATTTCATATATGAGGCTTCTTCGGGCCTCCCATTTAATTATGGAGTTGGAGTTTCTTCAACATCTACCATTCGATTTTCTTCTTGCTAGTAGGATACATGTGGTTTGTCATCATTAGACATTCTTTTGGCTTTAGACTTCTCTCAGCGGTTTTGAGGGCACTTCATTCTGGGGGGAAATCTAGTCTCCATCTATTCCTTCAATGGAGGGATCATTCTATTTCATTCTTTGGCTCTTCCTCAGCATTAGTTTTCGCATAGTCCTTTTTTTCACCTTCTTCATTGATTGGGCATGTACCTGATTTGATTGTGGCATCTTCATCTACCTTGGGCAAGGAGACACATGAGCAATTTTCAAAGACATCATCATCATACACATTCATCCTTCCTTCCTTCAATTCCTATTCGAAATTGGAAGCATCCCTGCATTTGTACTTGGTTTTATTTCTTTTGAAAGGGAGACAAGTTATTTGTCGACATTCGATCATGTTTTTTCTTCAGGCACTTACCATTTTTGCAAGTGATTACATATTGTGGGGGGGGGCTACATAGTCTCTCTATTCCCCTCTTATGGGGGGATATTGATTAATGTACTCTTGTGATGGATGTAGCTCTTGGGGGTAATTGATGTTGAGACCTCCATACATCACTTTCATTACTTGTACATGATTAGCATTAGATTTTGCATTATATATCTTTTTTGGGGAGGAGTTTTGTTCCATGAGGTTTTCTCCTTTTCTCTATTTGTACGAGATTGAATTTTCATTTGTACATGGGTACCTAACATGGCCTAGTAGTTGGGACCCATCATATTACATCATTTGCATCATAACTACTGTAATATGCCAAACATTCACTGAAGTAAATTTCCTAAGTTTTCACTCTGCGAGTAAAATAAACTATGTAATAATTCATTGCAATAAAAAATTTCCTTTCTTTATTGAGAATATATGAACAAAGATGCTATACAATATACAAAAAGGATTTCCATTCCATTACAATATTTCACAAAGTACAATATTCCAAGAAAGTATAAAACTATGCATACACAACTCCTTCGAGCTTCATAGCATAAGATATAGATGGTCCAGGAATCTTCCTTTCAAAACCTTGGTCCTCTATTTCCTGCTAAGGAGGAGAAGCATCACTCAAGCACTTTTTCGCCAACCATGGATTCATATGTGATCCCTCGCACATCTATTAATGATAGATAGCCCTACCCTTTGATAAAGGTATTGGTTGGGTAACCCTGTATGACATACCACTCTGAGCTTAGTGTTGTTCCCTACATGACTAGGATTTATAACCTACGCTAGGTACCCCTCATGCATTTAAATAGATATGGTGAAGTGACAGTGGAGCCTTGGGAAATCACACTACTTTGGTCAAAGTATTCTCACTCAATACTTCGATTAAAGGTCTACCATTCACTTACGCTATAGCAAGTTCATTCTGACTTAAGGCCATTATATCTATGCTTAGGCAATCCCTCTCCATGGGAAAGCTACTCCCTAGGATAACCTATCTCTTTAACACAACCTAAGGTAACACAACTCATTTAAGCAAAGCACCAATTCCCTCCCTTCACTAGAGATAACAATCCCAGGAGTAACCTACTAGTTCCTTCCCTTCACTAGATAACAATCCTAGGAGTAACCTACTAGCCATATAGCATAATTAATTATCTAGCTACAAATGTTCCTTAAGCTTTTCTATGCTTGATCATATCTAGTATAATAACAATAACTATGACAAATAATCTCTCTTACCCTTGACTAATCATGTCTAGTATAATAATAGTACTTATGACAAATAGTCTCTCTTATCATGGAGTAATTACAAACATTACACAAATAGAGTAAATAGATTCCACTTTTCTTTCAAAGCAAACATTACTTTTCCCTATGTGCAAGTGCTATATAAAAGACTAGTTAAAATTGTCATGAAGCAAATCATTCAATACTAATGCAAACAAGGGAAGAATATCCTCATGCCTGTGATAAGCTTTCCATCTAACTGGCTGCAGTCAAAATGCTTCCAAATCAGCAACTAGCCTAGTATTGATCCTTCAGAATAGACTCAATAACCACTATCTCACAAGTTGGAAAATATTTCTCTCAAAATCATAATAAACTCTCTCTAAAACTCAAGGCTCTCAATCACTATTCTTAACAGAAGTACTGTAGAAATAAATGTCAGTATAATGCAAAAACTTGCTCAAGAAATAATGCACAGAAGAATGTGTACAAACAAATGAACTTACTCCTCTATTTATACAGCAATCTGGTAACTGCTCAGCCTATAGTTTAGGCATGAGTTTTGACAGTAGCAAACATGCACAACAACACATCTATCTTAGCTTAAAAGGTGGCGAACATGTAAGCACATACTCAACTTAAACAGTTATAGATCGACTTAGTTAAATGACAGCAATTAGAGACCAATTCAAATCTCCACACGATAGAATTTGGTTGCATCTCAAAATGGACATCTATAGGAATAAGGATTCAAAGGTGGCGCCAAAGCTTCATATTGACATACAAATTTGGTGTGATTTCCTTTACATCTAAAATAGTCAACATCAAATTTGCAACACCAACCTTATATCGACTAGGTCATAGTATGAGTCAATTTATGTATTAAATCGATTTGACAGTCATTGACAGGTTTACACACCTTACAAATGTTGGTTGATACTTAAAAACATGGTAAATAGAGTTTACTAAGTCCATGGCTTCCACAAAAGAGGCGTCGACTTATTCTATCATCATTTCATCGACTTAATGACTGCCCAATGTTTGCAAATTATAAACTCTCCTTTCGCAAACAACAAGAGTATAATGCGGCTAAAGAATATAGTCATTACTATCTCATAGTTCATCCTTTGATTTAATTATAAATCAGTTGATAATCATTGCTTAAGATAGTCGATCTCAAAGAAAATATCATTTAAATTCATATATATAACATATACGTATATATATATATATATATTTACATATACGTATATATGTATATGTTAGTATATATGGTCCATATTTATCATATGAAAATAAATCATGTATATATAATCAATATACAAATGAATACATCAAGATAGAAATCATATTATTATTTTAATATATCGATTGTGTATACATATATATATTTATATATATATGCCTCTATGTACATGTATACATGTATCGATACATTCCTATGGTCATGTCCATTTGTCACCATACATGTACATATGGATACATATATACATATGGATATATGGATATACATTATATATATACACATTCAATTCTCACACCAAATCATACGCAATTACTATGGTATTGATAAGAGACTATGGGCGATATATCTATACGCATACATGTGCATGTCGTTAGTTCCATCAGATATTTCTATGTGCATAAGCATCTTGTGCATGAGTGTGCATAGATACATCTACCTATGTACCCTCATGTACGCGTTCCTTTGTGCGTATAGTCTATCATCATCAAGCATGTGTGTACGCATACATATTCCTCGTATGTTCCATATATCAATACAAACATAGTAACAAGGAAAGAACTCTCAAGCTCAAACAGATAAACATCACCCAATAATGCACTCAATAGTAAACAAGACCATTACTAATGCAGACATATTGACTAAGGATGACTTACCAACTTCCCACTTAATAACCTGACTCAATTATTCTATTGTGGTCTATGTAAGAGCTCAGATAGGTTACTTTACTGGTTACCCGACCAATCCCTTCTCCTGAATGATACTTCCCCTCGGCCTGGAGGAATTGAACATATACCTGCAATCACTAACACATGCACATGGCAATTAGTTGTTCACAAAATATGCAATATACATAATACATCTCCAAAGTTAGAATAGAAATTCAATATTCAAACAATCACATAAATGTATTCCTTCATGTATAACATTAAATGAGATGACATTCATTCAAAAATCAGTGATAACAAAGTGCGCACACAATTTATTCATCCACTAAATTCACATTACATTCGCATTTTACCTCACATAGTAATAGTAAATAGTAATTACACAATTGGGGTGTAATAACTACACTCCCAAGTTGTACTTATCAGGCGGGTGTTAGTGTGAATAGGGTTATTTCCTAACTAGTTATTAGTGAGGACCTATTCACATCATTAATAAGTTTACTTATGAGTTAGTTTCCTAGGTGGCATTCTAGAAACTAGTATTTAATGGGACCATATTTCATTAATAGGTATGTAGTTATCTAGGCATTTAATATTTCTCTCATGCATTTATAATTATGCATTAGGCACTTAATATTTGTAAAGTTCTAAGGTGGTTATCCAACTACCTCTCTCCTTTCCTATATAAGGAAGGCTCTTGTACATTTGTAAATCATCTCAAAGATTCTAGATCAATTCATCATAGATCATCATTTGATCAAGTTGTCTTCTTTCCCATGTTGCAACACTTCTTTATTCATGTGGATGGTATTCTTCTTGGTTGATCCATTGAAGAACTGCAGCTTCAAGTGGGTTATTGATTCATATTTCTAACATAGAATTCTAAAATGATGTAAACCAATGAAACGTAGAACTCTTAATGGAGTTTATGTCTGTAATTTTTTTTTTTTTTAAATAGTTGGATAATTTTACCCACATACTTGAAAATATAGTGCATAAAAAAATTTGATTTGTGATGAATATTACTTTTTAAAGTCAGACTTAATCAAAAAATCATATTTTCCATGGGATGTCAACTTTTTTATCATTTTTATCATTTCTAAAAAGACAAATTATACCAGGTCTTGGAGAGGATTTTCTCCTTTAGTACACCATATATTTTCTTGAAAAAATCTAATCAACCTCATGTTTGATTATAAAAACCTAATTGCAATAAATTTTAAAAAAATCAAAATAAAACTAATAAAATTATCAAAAAAAAAATTGGATTCTAGACTCTGATCTCTACAAAAAGGTATTTTTTATATTTTCATGAGAGTACCCTTGATTAGATAAATCTATATTTGAAGTTGAATTTTACTAAATTTTCCCCAAAATAGATGTTAAGCTACCACATAGATAATTTTGTGAAAAAGTTTTCAATTAAAGGTGTTTCACCTAAAAATCACATATAAATCGAACCTCATTTCATTTTTTAATTCAAAAAAAATCTATTCAGTGGTTTTGGGAAAAATCCTTTCACCTAAAATTATACGTGCCCCATGGTTTCGACCAAAACTATTTTTATCGAAATAATTTTGTTGGTTGAAAGTGTGACACAACTTTGTACTTTTATTCTAGTTCTATAGTGATAGATTTTATAAATATTCATGATTCCACATATTCAACTTGGTCATCATTCATTTTGAAACCTTCTACAAAAGTGTTGAATTCTCATTAGTTTAGTTGTCTTACTTATAGTGATCTACATCCATGGTTATTATACTTGAATATTGCATTGTAACTAATTTATCTAGTTAATATTTTCAAAGTTTGGAATTAGCTTGGAGATCCTTGAGTAGCATTCATATTATCTTTAGACCTTGTTTTATATGTGTTTCTACAAGGTTCTAATTTGTCGCCTTTTTTAGTTAGGCTTGAGACTCATAGTTTGATTATAGCACCTCTCGATACCAACATGGTCACACTAAGCAACTTCTAGAGTCATTGTATATATATTGAGATTTATTCCCTTGTATTTCTTTTAGGAATGGGAATATATGTTGCATACATCTTTAGCTTTATTTCTTCCTAAGGGGAAGAATTTTATTCAAAAATCATGGGCCACCTTTAATATTCTATGTTGGGCATCTACTATTGACACAAGAAACTATACATTGAGTGGAACAATATTATCTCTCTTCTTCACTCTATTTTTTGATGGGATTTTTACTTGCACATGGAGTTTTATCCTTCCCACGTATTTTAGGGGGCTCACATAGACCTTATCTCTTCATCCTCAATTTAGGGATTTTTTCCCTATAGGTTTTATCCTTCTTTCTATTCAAGGGGATAATTGAGCATAGGTACTTAACATGGTGCAATTTTCAAGACCCATTTCTTATCTCATTTCTCCTAAATTACACAAGTATGAGGATGTTGGTGTAATTTTTTGTTCACCTTAGATATATTATATCCTAACTATGATATTGCACATATTTAATAAGTTTACTTAGGATAATTAGGGTATTTAATTTTTGTCACCTAAGTAGTTAATAATGACATGTGTATACCTCATCAACTAACAAGGTTAAATGTAGTTAGATTTCAAATCAGTTTTAGTTAGATTGAGTTAACTCATCTCTTGATTAAGAGTGATTAAGAGTTAAATCATACCTCTTAGGCTTGCCATCTCCTTGATACATGTATCCAAGATGCCTATATATTTACATGTTACTATTTGTAATTTTTCTCATAATATTGAATATAGAATAACATTATTATGTTCATCTCAATTTATAGGTAGTTTATCGGTATTTTGGTCTTGGGAATAATTCTTGTTTATGCAAAATTCTAACATATAAGAATGAATAATAGGTGTTAGAGGATCCCTTAATCACATCATGATTCCTAACATCCCATTTAATACATCATCATATAATTCATATCTAGATGGGCCTTGTTATATGGACTCTTCATTTTTTTGACAAGAGTAGCTATAAATGTTGAATTTTTTAATAATTTTTTAATGATTTTTTAAGGTGTAATTGGCTTTATGTTCTACTTCTCACATTCTAACACTTTAATTTCCCTTAAATTATTTTTAAACTTGTGTAGCTTGATATATGCCCACATCTTGTAAAGGGTAAACATTAAGATTGAGACATTCAAGAATACTAGCATGTTTTTAATCAAAGGTGATTTGCATAGATGGTATATATTTAATAAAGATTTTTTTATTTTAATATTAATGAATTCATTTCTTATGCTCACTTGTTAACATTATGATTATAAGAAAATTCCTATATTTGAAATCATAACTTGTCTCATCCTTTAAATCACATGATCTTAGTATAGAGTATTATAAGAAAATCAAAAATATTATTATTAGGTAGTATTAGTTAATGAAACTTAATTAGTGTATAAAATCAACATAATATTGTAGTAAATTTAGTGTCTTACAAATGACTAATTTAATAACTATTAATTCATATTTATTAAATATGTAAATATTTTTTATTTGAATATAGTTCTTCAATCACTAATCATTTTCATTTGTTAATTTTATTTTAGAAGTTTGAAATGAAGATTAAGGGATAGTTGAAGTTAGTTTTAATCGGCTAGAGATATTTTGAATAATATTTTAATTATATTTTTTATAGACATTTCTTGCAAATTGTAATGTTGTCAACTCCTACCTAAACTTACCTGAGCTTTATTCAAATACATTCATCAACAAAGATGATCATAGAAAATTTGACGAATAATAGAGCTAAATATTTTGAAGAAATTACTTTAGCAAAATTCAATTCCTATCAACAAACTCACAACCCCTCCTTAATAAAAGACTACGCTCAAGTTTCAATCAATTGATGACAATTACTAATAAGCCATTAAAATAATTGTCATCATGAATTTTTTCTTCAATTGCAAACAACCTAGTAATGTAAAACTTAAAATATTAGTATTAATCAAATTTTACTATAGTATATGATCCCATAAAATATATATAAAAACAAGCAAGTTGAAGGCTTTTTTAACATCATCAATTCTATTTGTCTTTATTGTTTTGACAAGTTCTTTAAATTGAATTAAATCAAATTGGAATTGTTGGGCCTTAAAATATAAAGAGTTTAAGTAAGACCAAGGCAAGGCTAGTTGGACCGTTGGACTGGATTGCAGGGATACCTTTAACGCAACCAAAAAAAATAAAATACAGAGAGTTTGATACTCAAACACAATCTTCACTACTCTTTGCACAACCTCCATCTCACTTCAATTTTCTATTACTTCTCAATATTTCATCCACCACAAACTTAAATCCCCATTCAAGACCAAAGACACTAAAATCGCTTTTCTTACTAAACAACTTAAAAACACAAATCTAAAATATGTTCCCTTAATCTTTGAGATATTCATGTTACACTCTCTAATTACTAATTTAACTATATCTTACATAAATAAAAATTAGTACAATCTTTTTTTTTCAACCAAAATATCCCTTATTCATAAGCTAGGCATTGAAGACATCAGCTTACTAAATTTGACGGCTTCCTTGAGAAGAGTAAGCACGTCATTCCTCATAGAATTCACATCTCCTGCGATTCCATCGTTCCATTTAGACCACCTGCTGGTGAGTGCGCATTCCCATCTCTGGTTTTCTGCCTCCCCGTCCACTTCCCTCACATTTGCAATACGGAACTTAAAATCCTCCGTTACATACGTCTCTGCATCTTTGTACCGTATGTTGATAATTTGATAACGGCTGGAAGGATCGAAAACAAACAGGTGGTCGGGGGTTCGATTCGCCCAAGCGTCTTCCACCCATTTAATCATATCCTGCTGTATCTCCATCTCAGTCTCATGCGACATAACCGCCACCCTGAAATCTGTCGTATCTCCTCCCTCTCTGCAGAAGGAGACAAGGCCGTGTCTCCTCGGCTCCCTCCGAACCCTACGTATCTCCGCCCTCACAGGAGACAAAGAAGGAGCAACAGATGGATCTGACGCAGTCGCCGAATAAAAGTTGCTCAAGTATTTTTGTCGCTGCACAGAATCCATCAAGCAATCTGAGGCCGCTCTGGCCGATTTCTTGGCCTTTTCGGAGGCGGTCAAATCGCCTGCATCAAATTCGATCTTCAACAGACATCGCCTATAAGCTTTCTGAACATCACTGGCAGATGCTTTGGTATCCACACCCAGCACCTGCACAAAATACCTATTTAAAGAGCTTTCATTTCACTGTAAAATATATTTAGAATTAGGATCCGCGATTTGTTATAGTACCTGGAAATAGTCTGTTGACCGAAGTATTCGTTGGACTTCGCTGTTATGCACAAACCCTTCCTCTCCCAAGCAACGAACGGAAACGTTAGACAAGCTAATCGGCTTCTCTTCCCGATCTGTGAGATGAATGCTGATTTTCCTCCGGTAGGAAACCTTGACGTAGTCTAGCTTTTCCAAATGACGCCTGAGATCTGTTACGGCCTTTTCTGAACATGCTGTGGAGAATGTGCTGGATATGAGCTTTTGGCTGGAAAGTTGTTGTAAAGAGGAGAAGGAAATGAAACCTCCGTGGACCAGTTCCTCGTAGTGACAGCCGTGGAAGAGTTGTTTTCCGAATCGAACGATCATCTTGATGTTCCTCATCACATCCTGCTGACACTCAAAGCAGGATAACAGCTCCGATCTGTAAGCTGAGAAGTCCCAATGCGGGAGCAACTTTCTGAAAGGGCCAAATGACATCTTGTTTGAAAAGGCAGCTGCCAGATTATCATCATCACAAGGAGTAGGTGAACCTGAAATGATCGCTTCTCCCTTCTTGAAACACAAATGTTGCATACTTTGCAGAGAAATGCAAGAAATCTCGCCAGTAAATTTTTCGAAAGAGACTTTCTCAACAGCCAGCAGGGGATTCTCAGTAGATTTACAGAAACAAGTGCGGTAAAATAGAGGGAAGGATCCCGTGCTTTTGCTCACACCAGCGAGCCCTATCAGATTTTTAACGGAAGCAACAATACTTTGCACGGCTTGTCTGGAATCGCCGCGAATTTGAAATTTGCCAGAGGGTAGTAACCTGGCTGAAGAGATCCCTGCAGATTGTTGAAATCTTTTGATCGTTCGCCCTCCCTTCCCAATGACCATTGCTCTTGCTGCTTCAGGAACCTCAACCTCCATGTGGAAAGTACTCATTATGCCTGATCACTTAACAATCTATTGTCAAAGCTTTGTAATTCAATTTGTTGAGCACAATTGATGAGAATGATAATTTCTGATTAAAAAGACTTTCACCGAAGTTCAAACTCCCAGAGGCATGTTAGGACCAAGTTCAGGTCAGATTCGACCCCTAGATAACTTTAATAGATTCGACTCCTAGATTACTTTGACAGATGGGACCCTCTGCATGTGACTGTTTAACCAGAAATTCTGATTTAAATGTAAAATTAATCCAGTTGTATTGTTTATATGAAAACATAGATGCCAACATCTATACAAAGGCCGATTCTTCATGGCTTTAACCATCTAGAAACCCACAGGATTTTATTTTCTACTAAAAGCGTTTTTCTGATATCTAAGGTTAATCTATCCAGGTACGGGGAGATCTTTTTCTCTGTCATCTTGACCGTAACTTCCAAAAAGCAAGATGCTGCTAGAACGGTGGCGATTGTATTTTTATTATCCAAATAAAAAGAATTGCACAAACAACATCAACTTGCACTGAAAACTATAGATAAAACAAAAATTGACGTCGAATCATAAATGGGTCAAGCAACTTGTGGAAAATAATGATCTAAATGGGTCAAGCAACTTGTGGAAAATAATGATCAAAAAGCAAGATGCTGCTAGAACGGTGGCGATTGTATTTTTATTATCCAAATAAAAAGAATTGCACAAACAACATCAACTTGCACTGAAAACTATAGATAAAACAAAAATTGACGTCAAATCATAAATGGGTCAAGCAACTTGTGGAAAATAAATGTGACTGTTTAACCAGAAATTCTGATTTAAATGTAAAATTAATCCAGTTGTATTGTTTATATGAAAACATAGATGCCAACATCTATACAAAGGTCGATTCTTCATGGCTTTAACCATCTAGAAACCCACAGAATTTTATTTTCTACTAAAAGCGTTTTTCTGATATCTAAGGTTAATCTATCCAGGTACGGGGAGATCTTTTTCTCTGTCATCTTAACCGTAACTTCCAAAAAGCAAGATGCTGCTAGAACGGTGGCGATTGTATTTTTATTATCCAAAGAAAAAGAATTGCACAAACAACATCAACTTGCACTGAAAACTATAGATAAAACAAAAATTGACATCGAATCATAAATGGGTCAAGCAACTTGTGGAAAATAATGATCTAAATGGGTCAAGCAACTTGTGGAAAATAATGATCAAAAAGCAAGATGCTGCTAGAACGGTGGCGATTGTATTTTTATTATCCAAATAAAAAGAATTGCACAAACAACATCAACTTGCACTGAAAACTATAGATAAAACAAAAATTGACGTCGAATCATAAATGGGTCAAGCAACTTGTGGAAAATAAATGTGACTGTTTAACCACAAATTCTGATTTAAATGTAAAATTAATCCGGTTGTATTGCTTATATGAAAACATAGATGCCAACATCTATACAAAGGCCGATTCTTCATGGCTTTAACCATCTAGAAACCCACAGGATTTTATTTTCTACTAAAAGCGTTTTTCTGATATCTAAGGTTAATCTATCCAGGTACGGGGAGATCTTTTTCTCTGTCATCTTGACCGTAACTTCCAAAAAGCAAGATGCTGCTAGAACGGTGGCGATTGTATTTTTATTATCCAAATAAAAAGAATTGCAGAAACAACATCAACTTGCACTGAAAACTATAGATAAAACAAAAATTGACGTCGAATCATAAATGGGTCAAGCAACTTGTGGAAAATAATGATGTTAGATCCTCGGAAGGCGCCGAGAAAGAAAGTTCTCCACAAAAGAGAGCTCATCCTTCCTTACGACTTGGAAGTAGACTACTCGGTAAATTCTTGTTTTGCATTAAGAAAAGTAGGTTACAAGGAACAGCTATAATCAGAACAGCAAAAGCAGTGAACAGAATTTGCAAATAGGCTGAATAACGAAAGGTACAGCCCAGCCAAACTAGAGTACAAACGATTCTCCAATAAACAGAGCCTCCAGACCCCACAAATAAAAATTACAAGGCTGCTCTGAGAACAATGACTGCAATTAATTAAGGTTGAGGTAAGTAGAGTTCAATAAGCTAACCCAAAGTGAACCTCATATATCTTCTTTATTTGGTGTTTACCTATTTTGTATTTATATAAATATTCTAAGGGTTTAGATGTTTTATATTAAATAAATTAAGGTTAATTTAATAAATGTACAATACATAAGTATATTAATTGAAATTAATTATAATTACAATTGATTTTTGTTATGAATGTAAATAAATATAAAAATTGAAATATTTAAATATGGTATTTAATTAGATTATAATTGTAGAGAAGTGTTATAGTAGATGTCAAAAAACAATTCATCAATGTTTTGGATACTTTTCATAGATTCATATAAGAACCCCATCTTTTGAAAATCTTTTTTTTTTTGCTTTGGATCATTTACATGAGTGCATACCTGATCTTCATTATGGTAGATATGATCTTGTGCATAAATCTAATTTGATAAAATACAAACTACTAAATCTTGCTTGCCTTGATTTATAATTTTTTATAAAGTGTAAGGACTATTAGTGCTTAAACTCTTAAGAAATGTATTAGATCACAAGGTTCATGTTCTCCTCTTGGAGTCAAACCCTTGAATTGATTAACTTTACATCTCTAAGTAAAGATTTCAAGACAAATTAGTTGTCATATAAGTAGAGAAATGTAGAATAGATTCTCTTTTAAGCCCTTAAGATCTAGATAATTTTTCTCTTATTGTTAGGTGATCTCTAAAATCCTTTCAAATGAATGAATGAATGTCCTTAAATACAACAAGTAAGAACACAAATAAACATAATGTGTACTAAGTTGGGTCATAATGGCTAGTGAAATGGTTAGCAATGTGAGAATTTGAATTTTAAACTTTAAAAGTTTAGGTATCGAATTCATAATTATGAAAGTAGCTTGGGTTAAGTTTGCACTTTATGAATTATCAATAAATTTGGGGGTTATAGGTGAAGTTTTGGGTATAATTAAGGACATGGATCAAGATATGAGTTGAATTTAAACATGAATACACCACTTGTAAGGTAATTATTGAATATATTATACCCTAATTAAAGTAGGCCCAAAACATAGGGGAGAAATGCATTAGTGTGATTTTTTCCATTAAATTTTATCTCCATTTTGATGTGTATATGAATTATCGATTAAATGTATGACAAAAAAAAGCAGTCAACATTTCAAAGTAAATATTTTCAAGTAGTAAAACGATAGATATAGTCCATGTAATTTAACACAAAATTACTTCAAAGACATCAAATTTCCACAATCCATAATATTTTTTCATTAGTTTTTATGGATTTAACTATGTGAGGATTTATTGGCATCAATGATTTAGATCACACTCCACAATCCTTCATTAGGATGTAGAGAGCTAGAGGAGAAAAATGTGTAAAACAAAAAATACTTTCAACAAGTAGCGTCTACCATATATTTTGAAATAAACATAAACATAACTTACATTGAAATTAAAATATCCTTGAAACTAATAAAACTGAAGAGAGAAGGGTAAGATATTATGTCTATTGGGTGAGTGTACTAAATTGGGGTAAAAAAGCAACCAAATGAGTAATTTTAAAGAAAACACATTCATGTTATGTAAAATTTAATATAACATGCACATGTAATATGCTATTATAACAAAGAAAAAGTCATATCTATCATTGTTGTAACTTGTGACTACTTGATCTCTTTGCAAAGAAAAACTCAACCTTTTTTTCTTACAAATAGCATTTGCAAGAACCTTCTAAGTTATTTTACACTACCACATCATAAAAGAGGTAGGTAATTGGGATTTTAATTTTTTTATCAAATTTTATTTGCATTTCAATGAGTTTTTCATTTTTTTAGAATTTTTTTTTATTTTTTATATATTTTTTAAACCCTATCCCAAACCTAATTTAGAGGAGGAATTGCTTAAAGAGAACTTTACATTACTTAAAGAGATCCTTGCAACACCTAAGATGATCTATTAGGGAAATTAGAAAAAAATGAATTACAAAATTGAGGGCATTCATAGAAAATGTCTACCATGTATCACTTATAAGTACACTAAAAGAAATGATGAAGTAAAATGATTTAATAAAAATTAAAATACACTAATGCAAAACTCATAGATATTTATAAATTTTCAATTTTAGTCTACAATTTTATCTTACAATAAAGTGAAAAAAAAAGGAGGCTAAATTTGTACTCCTTTTAATAATCTAAAAAGTAATGTACCCATTGTTGTGAATTTAAAGATATTCCATATCCATTGGTGCAATCACAATTACATAAAAAATATTTTTTTGGCATAGGTGGAAGATGGTCTTTGACCAACCTCCTTGTAACAACTATGATGTTTTGCTATAGATATTTTAAGAAAAAATTATTACAAGTTTTTCCTTTACAAAATTCTTAATTATTTTAATAGTGTGTTTAGGGTAGAGGTGGAGGCTCTATCCAAAATAGAGTGGGATCTTGTTAGGCAAAAATTGTCAATAAAAACCACTACCCCCAAAATTTGTCTATCATGTTTCCATCAATCATTAAGGAGACTATGGAGGTGTAAAATGAATGTGATTTATAGCCTCATGGGCGCCTTATATTGCATGGAGCATAGATGTCTTAATATCATAGTTCAACATATGGTTATTCAACATGACCATCTTATTCCAATAATGTTTTCTCCCACTTATATTATAGTTGTTATTATATTTATTTTGGAAGACATCATGATCCACAATATGGAGAGGGTGTCACGCCCCATAAGTGCACTTATTTTTATTGGGAGCTTAGAGAGTGATCCAATAGTACATGAAGAATCAAATAATATGGTGATCACCAATGAGTTAGCACATGATTCATTTGTTGATCATGCAAACATATTTTTAGAAGAATTTACAACATGTATATATTGCATATTACACTTAAGATTTTAACATGTACCTTGATTTCTCATTCTAGAGTTAAATTACAAATATATTTATTATATACTTCAAGCTCTAACCTTGTAGGGTCGTACAAAATTAACCATTCCAACTAAGATTTTTGTTGTCCCATCTATCTCAAATATATATTACAATTATTTAATATGTATTTTATATTTATAATAATAAATTTAATTTTTGAAAATGTTCTTTTTTTAATAGGTGGGTAATACACCATCGTCCAACATATGTATGTTTGTAGTGTCAATCATGACATCAATTAGATATTTTTTGTAAGTGAATGTTTAACTACAATGGCATCATTGGCTTGGTAGCATTGAAATTGTGTCATTAGTAAAAGTAATGGAAGTTGATTGAGAGTTAAAGGGACAACTAGTAGAAAAGTGAGTTGGGTAGTGTTTGGAAGTGTGAGGTCCCTTTTCATAGTCATAGTGGAGTCTCCTTTTCCCATTGTGTAGTCATCCCTTTCCCTAGGCATAATTTTTCATATTGTGGCAATGTTGAGAGACTAGATCTATATTCCCTTGGGTGATGGTTTACATTAATAGTAGTGTGGGTCTTTATTATGCTTTTTCTTTGGTATTATTTTATTTTCACAATGGTAGATGTAGCATAGTAAAATGCATACCCTTGCATTTTCACACTTGTTTGGGCCCGCCTTGCTTTATTTATCCTTATTTATGTCTTAATCAGTCTTATTTTTCATCTACAAGCCTTGTGAATTATATCTTTTTTTGGCTAATCCCGACATTTTCCAATGGATAAATGATAATTTAAAGATTTTGTCTATGTCCCTAATTTGTGGACTGGGACTAAAATGTCACCTAGAGTATCTTTGTCCCCCAAAGGTCTTGGGACCCTGATCTTGAATGCACCTAAAAAGGTCCCTTTTTGGAGTCTGTGCCCCGAGATTTGAGCCTTGGGACTAAGACGCCACCTAGGGCATCTTAGTCCTCCTTGGCTTATTTTCAGGATTCAATTTCAAATCTTGGTGGGATTTAGCCTCCTTTAATTAATGAATTCATATGTCGGCTTAGTGTGGTGTAATTTTGGGATATTAAGCATAGATAACTATAAATACAAAGTTCCTTCACTCATTTCAAATCAAGTCTTTTGTGAGAGCATTCATCATAGCATAATTAAGTTCTCAAGAGCATTCGAGAGAATTTCATCAAGTATTTGGAGCCATCATCAAGATTCAAGCATCATGTCAAGGATTTAGTGCATACATTCATGTTGTTGAGCCAAGATTGTGGATGTAGCATTGAAGATCTATTTACAACCATTGTTCACATCTTATCCAAGGATCCAAGATCTACATTCGTCATGGCCACTACATGGTAGATTATAGATTTTCTTCACAAGACATCATCCAAGGTGATATTATTTACATATTTCATGCTTCATGCTTTATTTCATTCATTCCATCATTTGGTTTAATTACCTACAAGGGGTTCAACCAAGGAAAACCCCCATTTACTAACAATCAACAAGTTTTTCCTTCTCTTGCATGTTTGTGATTGTAGATTTAGGTTGAAGACTTGAGAGACTTGAAGATCATTTGAAGTGCAAAGTTGTCAAAGTTACAAAGTTGCATTGCAAAGTTGACATCTTCATGGAAACTCACCTACATGCTAGATCTGGAAGATTCAAGACCTTAGATCTGACAAGAGGCAAGTGCAGACCTTGGAGCTCATGACCACTTTTAGAGATTTCAGAAATTCCAAATGGGACTAAGACAATAGTAATGGTTTCTTAGTCCTCCCTAGCATATTTTGATAGCATTTTTGCATTTCTAGAATCCTCATCACATTTCTAGACTTCCTAGGTACATACCCCCTAACTTGTGGTTTAATTTTGTCATTTGATCTCCTTATTTGGGTTGCATTGCTTGATTTTGTGAGCTGAATGTTCATTTGTCTTTTCCAATCTTTTGCTTGGTGGTGAACCCCTAAAAGCTTAAAGATCACCCTCCTAGGTCCTCCTTATTAAGAATTGACTTACCCTTTGGGGTTGATAGTCAATCCAATTTGGGATCCTAGGACATTATTGAATGACTGAAGGAGAATAGTGGCATATCCCCCACCTTATCTTTCTTATGTTTCAGTAGATAATGGCTTTCTTTGGTGGGTGATTTATTTATGGACCTATGTGTCATTAATAAACCCATTGGTTAGTTCCCATTCTATTATGATGTGATTATAATAGTTAGGGAAGTAGTGTTTGAGATGCTAGTTGTTGAATTTTTCTTATGTAGGTAGTTTGGAGGTAGTTCTATAGTTATCACTTGGTAATCATTTGGTAGCTATCATGATAGCCATTTGAGGATAGAGATCCTTCACCTTCTATGTTACACCCCAATTGTGTAATTACTATTTACTATTACTATGTAGGGTAAAATGTGAATGTAATTTGTATTCTTAAGATGAATAAATTGTGCTTGCACTTTTTTATCAATGAATTATGAATGAATGTTATTTCATTTAATGTTATGTGAATAAATGCATATAAGTGAAATGGATAGTTATTGAATTAATATTCTAACTATGGAGATGTATTATGTGTAATGCATATTTTGTTGAATAGCTGACTACTGTGGGCATATGTTAGTGGATGTAGGTATATGTTCAATTCCTCTATGCGAAGGGGAAGTATCACTCAAGAGAAGATCTTGGTCAGGTAACCAGTAATGTAACCTATCTGAGCTTACACACACTCACAGTAGTATGGTTGAGTCAAGTTATTATGAGGGAAGTTGGTAAGTCGTCCTTAGTTTGGTGTGTCTACAAATGTAGTAAAGGTCTTGTTTACTATCGAGTGCATTATTGGGTGATGTTTATCTATTGAGCTTGTGAGTTCCTTCCTATATTACTATGCTTGTATTGATGAATAGAACGTACGTGGAATATGTATATGTACACATATGCATTTTGATGATGGACCATACGAATGAAGGAACACGTACATGAGGGTACAAAGGTAGATGTAACTATGCACACTTATGGATGAGTTGCTTATGTGCATTGAACTATCAAATGGACCTAACGACATGTATATGTATATGTATAGATATATCGTGTAGTACCCCTCCGTTTATGCTTATGCTTTCTGTTGATACCTTTTCATACTTTTAGACTTATGATGTTTTATTGGATATTTTCATAACCACCTCTCGACATGTGTGCCAGTGCAATTATTGCATAGAGGTTGTTGAAATTTTCTCACGGAGGTTATTGTGGATCTGGGATTTTGCACAGGGTTATTCAATTTCCTCACGAGGAAATTTTCTGGGACTGGCAAAAAATTTCCTTACTGTGCAATTACAATATTTCTTAGAATTTGTTATTTCTCTGGATACGGAAGTATATTTGTGGAAGAACCTCCAAGGATCTTGTTGGTTGTTAAAGCTATCACTTGGAATTGGGATTTCTTTTGAAGAAGATTCTGGAATTGAATGCTACAGGCAAAAGATACTCCTACAGGCAGTTACAGGTATTTTACTTGTTGGATATATTTCTTTTCTTTAAAAAGTTAAAAAAATATTGATTTGTATTTTCTGTAATCTTCTCAGAAGTTTTGGGAAATTTTACTAAATAGTAGAAAAGATCTGTTAAAGATTTATCTGTTTATTATTTGTTAAATCTGGTAAAGAATGGGGGTTTAATATTGATTTGTATTTATCTGTGAACGTGCACCTTACTCCGTTGGGTCCCCAGTTTGATCTTAGCATCGAGAGCTTCATGGATGGAGAGCTCGCACTTGGATCTATGTTTATTTCAACATTGTATATTGTAAACTTGTATTTGAAAACATCCCTCAATTTTATAAGAGGTGAACAATGTAATTGTAATCATTATTGAACTACCTCATCAGATGGATGAGTATTGTATATTCTTTTAAATGCAATGTATGGAAAAACATGTATGTACTTTATGTTATAATGAATGGTATTCAAATGAAATTTCTATGTTATGCAATGATTATCTTTATGTTAATATTTATTATGTGCAATGCGAAATACTTTAGTCACTTATGGAAAACTCAAAGTAGTGTAACGTCACTTAACCTAAGAATGTATGCAACTATTTAACTTAATATTAATACTAAAAAAAAAAATATTACACTTTATAACACTTATGCAACATTATTAGGTTATTAAGACGGGGCATTACATATCGCACATAGGTGCTTATCAATATGATAGTAATTGTGTGTCTATGGTGTGCAATTGAATGTGTATATATATGTACATGAAATATACATATATCCATATGTATATATGTATCAATACATATGTATTATTGGAAGATGGACATGCCCATACAAATGTATCAATATATGTACATGCATATGTATACATGTACATAGAGGAAAATATATATATACACAATCAATATACTTGTTATTACTATGTGATTGCTATCTTGTTTGTATTCATTTGAATATCGAATATTTACATAGTTTATTGGAATATGATATATATAAATATATATTAACATATATATACATATACATATATGTGTGTGTGTGTTGATATACATATATATGTATACATGTAAAATATACGAATATATATTTAAATTTATAACTTAAACAATTCTTTGAGGAAGATTTACTTACTTAAGCATAGGTCGATTATATATAGCATATACAAAGCATTTTAAAAGACCGAATATAACACATATTGGCAAAGATTAAAGAGTGAACTATATGTAATATATAGTGCAACAAGTAAGTCAATTTGAAGAGTTTGACTTAGTCGATACATTGAGATGGAATACATTTGGCTTAGTAAACTGCATTTACTTGGGATGACTTATCATGGATTGAATACCAACACCAAATTAAATGTAAATTCATAATGATAAGATAATTTTTTACAAGTCGATAAATAAATTAAAGATATTATGTGTTCTAAGCACCTTGAGAGGCTCAATCATTACCACCCCTAGGTCCTATACCTATAAATCATTCCAATCAATAACATTAAACTATCGCTTGGTATATATACTTCTTAAGATATGAGACATGAAAGATATTATGCATCATGGCAAGAGCTAGTGATAAGACAATTCTATACACAACTAGGTTGATTTCCTCAAGAACCTCAAAAGGACTTACATAGCACAGAGCTAGTTTGGATGACTTTCCAAACATGATAGAACTCTTGTGAGGTTTAAAACCCTCAAAAAAACCTTATCCCCTATTATAAAATTACTAGGTGCTTGTTTAGAATTAGCATAACTTTTCTACCTATCGTTAGCTTCTATTAACCTTTTCTTGATAATTCCAACTTGTTCCTCCATTTCTAATAACATCTTTGGCCCAAGGCTTATCATATCTTCTAGCTTATCCTAGCTTATAGGAGTTCAACACTTCCTGCCATATACTGCTTCAAATGGAGCCATATTGATCATAGAATGATAGAATTTATTATATACAAACTCTACCAAAGGTAAGTAATCCTCTAACTTGTATTATTGATCCATACAATACATCCTTAGTAGGTCCTCTAATACTTGGTTCACCCTTTCAATTTTCCCATCCGTTTTCAAATGATAAGTAGAAATTTTGTTCAGTTGAGTCCCAAGTGAAGTAAACAAGGTTTGCCAAAATCTAGATGTCACTCGAGTATCCCTATCAAAAATGATATTTTTAGGATTCCCATGCAATCTAAATATCTCTTGAATAATTTTTTGTGCTATTATAGGATCTTCATTAGTTAGATTTCCTGGTATGAAGTGAGCTACCTTTGTAAGCTTGACAACCACTACCAGAATGGCATTGTGCTTATTCCAAGACATTGGGAGACCTTGCACAAGATCCATACTAATAACTTGACACTTTCTTTTTGGAACTTCATGTGGATACAAAATACCTGTAGGATGATGATGCTCTACCTTCACTCTTTGGAACTCCAAGCAACTTGCTATAAGTCTCGTTGCATCCCCTTTCATTCCCTTCCATGAATATAATGGTTTTACATCGGCCAACATCTTAGTTACACTAAGATGTCTTGAATATGGTGCATTGTGAACTTCTTTCTATGCCATGCTCCTTAATTCCCCAATGTTTGGTACGTAAATTCTTCCCTTAAATCTCAATAAACCATTAGGTTCAAAGTGATATCCTTCATACCTTCAATCTTGCGGGTTGTCCGAGAGTGCTTGCTTGACTTGTTCATAGAACTCATCACCCTTAGAATTTTACAACACTTGATCCTTGAAACCAGTTTGGATTGATATCATCGAGGAGATATGCCTCCTATGACTTGGGGAATTAACACCACAATTCTCTTTCCCCTTGATATAATTGATGTTGAAATCATAATCAGATATCAACTCCAACCATCTCCTTTGTTGTGCATTCAAATTAGGTTGAGTAAACAAATATTTTAGACTATGATGATCAGTCTTCAATTCAAATGGTTTTCCCAATAGATAATGATTTTCACATATATATATATATATTTCATGTTTCTCTTAAGTTTGTTTGTGTCACTTTTTTTTGAAAACAAAGGGGTAAAAACTTTATTAGAAATCAGAAAAGAGCATTACAATAATAACCACGGGACCCAGTCCCAGAAAACAAGGCGAAAACCCCACAACATAAAACAAAATCAACTATCCCCATGTATCCTCCTATCCTCTTCCAAGAACCGGTCTAAATCCAGATGCAGCTCAGGGTTAACTTGATCCCAATCCTCAACCTTCCAACCACTATCTTGCTCAGAGGCCCATTTGGCCAAGCAGTCAGCAGCGCGATTCCACTCCCTTGGGATGTGAACAAAGGATGCCTCCTCCATCCGAGAACTAACTTGAAGAATCCGTTGAACCACCGAAGCCAACTGCCAATTTATATCAGATATCTTTCGCTCATTCAAGAGATTAATCAAAATCTGTGAATCAGCTTCACATATAACCTTTCTCCATCCCAAAGCAAGGGCCCTCTCAATAGCATGAAGAATTGCTAGACCCTCCATGAAGTTAACAGTCTTCACCCCCTCATGTATAGAGAATAGAAAAATCACCGAACCAGCTGAGTCCCTGCCAACCCCACCAATTCCAGCAGGCCCAGGATTTCCCCTAGAAGAACCATCAGTATTGATCTTTAAAAATCCATTGGGAGGAGGTAACCACCTTCCAACCCGTTGGACCCTCTTTTTCCCATGCCTACAGTTCCTAGAACTGACAAAAGATGAATGAATTTCTTGAAGACCTAGTCTGGCCACCAACTCAGCATCACCTCTCTCCAAGGGGAAAACCACATCACATTTAGCTAAAACAGACTCCTGCACCATTCCAAGCATACGCATCCAAACTTGCCGACCCACCAACTTCTGATCACGAAAAATTCTGCGGTTCCGCTCCAACCAAATCTGCCAAAGCAGAAAGGTAGGGCCCACGAACCAAACTTCCTGCAAAAAGGAAGCCATAGAAGGAGGTCTTCCCATACTATCCCAGAATTCAACCAAAGAGCACGCATGAATACAGGGAAGCTTCCACACCTCCCACCACCAATGCCAAAGCTGCACAACAAAGGGGCACCGAAAGAACAAATGTGAAGAATCCTCTTCCGCTCCCCCACACAAAACACAAATTGAAGGTCCTTGAAATCCCGTTTACGAATGTTATCCCAGGTCAAGCACCTATTCCAAGCCAAAGTCCAAACAAAGCAATTGCATTTAGGCCACGAGAGTTTATTCCACACCCTTTTCCACCAATGAACCTCTGCCCCAGTTAGCTTCTGAGCCAATAACACCTGATAACCAGAAGCAACAGAGTAAACCCCCTTAGGATTATGGGTCCAAGCAAGAATATCTTCTTCCAGAAGAGAACTACAACTCCTACTATGAAGAATCTTGTGAAGCTCAGCACTTTCTTCCGCAAGTCCCAAATCTGGCCACTCTGCGGGATCCTTCCAATGAGCTACCTCCAACTGACCAAAAGAAGCAACAGACTTGAAGTCACTCACCCTAGCCCAGCCAGCCTCGAGAAATCTTTGGCACAAAGGAAGTAGATTGGGGAACTGAGAAGTAAGTGGAGGGAATCCATCCCAAGAATCCGACCAGAAGAGAGCCTCAGTTCCTCGTCTACAGATCCAAAATAAACCTTCCTTAATAAGCTTTGCACCCTTCTGAAGAGTATTCCAAATCACTGAACCTTTCCCCTCAAGAGGGTAACGAGGAAGATCCTGCCGTGGAATCCCCGGGAAATACTTATGAGATAATATCCTGGCCCACGGCTGATCCTGTTCCACACACCATCTCCAAAATAGCTTAGCAGCCACAGCCACTCCAGATAACGCAGACTGTCGAAGACCAAGACCACCAAATTGCTTTGGGTTGCACACAACATCCCACCTAACCAGGCTCCACTTGGAAGAAGCCAAACTTCCCGCCCATAAGAACTGCCTTTCAAGAGAATCCAACTCCCTCAGAAAACCCATCGGAGCCACCTGAAGCATACATCTGTAGGTAGGGAGAGCCTGCACCACCGACTTGAGAAGCTGAACCCGCCCCGCAAAAGACAACCATCTGTGGGTCCAATGATTAACTTTTGCACGGAGCTTATCAATAATATTCTGCCAAGAACCCTTGGGAAGATGGCGAACAGAAATTGGGAAACCCAGATAAGTCAAAGGGAGAACCCCTATCTGAAACCTTAAGATATTAGCAATTCTTCTCTGTATGGGGCTCGGCGTGTTGAAGAAGAATATGGAAGACTTCTCCTCATTAATCAATTGTCCTGAAGCAACAAGATATATGTCCAACACCTGCCTCAAGTTAGTAGCTTCCCTAACAGTAGCCATCCCCATCAGGGCAGTATCATCAACAAACTGCAAATGAGATTGCGGAGGCAAGTCTCCACCCCATCGCCAACCTTGAATGATGCCAAGCTCCACCCTTCTTTTCAACAAATGACCAAGGCCTTCCACAAGAAGCAGAAAAAGATACGGAGAAAGAGGATCCCCTTGGCGCAAACCCCTAGAGGCACCAAAAAGTTCAGAATGATCTCCATTTATCAAAACTGAGAAGGAAACAGACGTGACACAGCTCATGACCCATTGGATCCACTCCTCACCAAAACCAAAAGCAACAAGGATCTTCTGCAAAAAAGACCATCTAACCCTGTCATAAGCCTTAGCCATATCCAGCTTAATGAACATAGCCTTCTCATGGGAGTTGTCCATGGAGTGGATGGTCTCCGTAGCAATGACAACCCCATCAAGAATCTGCCGACCTGCCACAAATCCACTCTGTTCCTCCGAAATCAACACTTTAAGCCACTTCTTCAGTCTCTCAGCCAATAACTTTGAGATGATTTTATAAGCCACATTGCAAAGAGAGATAGGCCGAAACTGAGATAACCTATCAGCCCCTTCACACTTGGGTATGAGAGCAAGGAAGGTGGAGTTCAGAGCATGAAGCATCTATTTATTCCTTTGGCACTCAAGGACAATAGCCAGAAGATCCAACTTTATGATATCCCAGAATTCCTAAAAAAATTCAATTGGGAAACCATCAAGACCAGGAGCTTTACCCTTCTTCATCTGAAATACAATCCCCTCCAGCTCATCAAGAGAGATATCTTTCATCAAATACTCATTCGCCTCCCTGGAGACCAACTAAGGAATACAAGAAAGAACCTGTGCTTCCTCAACAGAGCCCCCTTGTGAATCCTCCTTAAATAAAGTAGCAAAATACTGGGATGCCTCAGCAGAGATTTCTTGAAACGAGGCAAGACGTTCACCCCTATCATTCACCAGAAAAGGAATGGAATTACCATGCCTCTTATCCTTCACAGAATTGAAGAAGAAGGCGGTGTTTTTATCACCTTCCTGTAACCATTCAACCCAGGCCTTTTGCTTCCAATAGATTTCTTCCCGTAATTCAAATTCCTCAACCACTTTCAAAGTCTTAGCCTCCTCCCTTAGAAGATCCTCAGAGGCCCCATTCTCACGAATCAACCGTGTAATATTATTCAACTCCTCCTGTGTGGCAACCTTAGCATGAAAGATATTACCAAAACATCGTTGATTCCACCTTTTAAGCTGATATTTGACAAACTGAAGAAGCTTGGAGAATGTGTACATTACCGTACCAAAAGTTGGTCTACCAATCCGCCACCACTCAGCCACATAATCATGAAGAGTGGGATCCCGTAACCACATAAGCTGGAACTTGAATGAGGGAGACCGAGGCCCCCGTGCAGAGATAATACTAAGCTTAATAGGCCAATGATCAGAACCTCTCCAATCAAGAATTTCATATCGAGTGGACCATAAGTTTCCAACCCAATAACAAGAAACCAAGAAACGATCTAGCCTCTCAGCCACACAACTCTCACCAATTCTCCTATTATTCCAAGTGAAGCGACCATTACTAGGTAGAACATCAATAAGATTTAATTCAGAAATGCTATCTCTGAATAACAGAGCAGAAGGCTCCAACCTAGGAATTCCACCTCTTTTCTCAGACAATTCCACAATCGCATTAAAATCGCCAGCCATAACCCACGGATGGTAAGGAGCTAAGCTACGAACAAAACGAAGATGGGACCATAGAAGTTGCTTACCCAGAAACTCAACAGGAGAATACACATTAGAGAGGAGAATACACTCACCAGTCTCATACCAAGAGGCGACAAGGGATATAGAGGATCTAGAGGACATCCACCATAGGGGGAAAATCTTCCGAGGGTTCCAAAAGCAAGCCACCCCTCCAGAAGCACCAAGAGCCCCCACACACTGGCATTCACCATATTTCCACAGCTTAGGAGCCATGGCCAACATATTATCTACAGATAATTTAGTCTCCTGAAGAAAAAGAACATCCGGAGAATGATTCCTAACCAAATCACGAACAGCTTTTTGTCGAGGGCCACTGTTCAAGCCCCTTACATTCCATGAGAGAACAATCATTTCTGGGGGCATGAAAAATGTGAATCAAGAGTCTTGACTGACCCTGACTCCACCAAAGTTTCCCCAGTTAATTTAATCTTCTCCATATCCTTTTTCCTTCCCAGCTTGGAAGTCCTGTCACCAACCCCTTTCTTCAGTTCATTTTGCTGAATACCTAAACGAGAGGAGGCCAAAGAGCTCTTCCCCACATCCTTGCCACCTTTCAGGGGCAATGGGGAGCCACCTCCACCACTCTTCGAAGCTCCAATAGAAGATTCTTGTTCAGTCTGGACAATCAATTGTTGATCTGTATCCATCTGCCCAACCCCAATCTCCTGCACATCCTGCATGGCCTCCAATGGTGGCCCATCCTGTCCTGTACCCAAAGTTCCCTGATCCAAGTTCAGCAACCCCGGATTCACTTCCTCCTGGCTGAGATCATCCAGCACCTCAAACCTATTAAAAGTTTCATCATCCTGCCTCTCCCTCAAGGTCCGCTTCTGGCCCCGATTCCTATTGCGAGCCTTAACAGGGACATAACCATCATCTCCATTACCATCACCCGGAATAGGCTCCTTACCATTATCAGTCCTAGGAGGATTACGAGAAGGCTGAGAAGGTTGGGGCCCCACAGGCTTAGCCCTAGGGCACCTACGCTGCAAGTGACCATATTCATGACAAAGACGACACCGAAAAGGTAGGGTTTCGTAATCTAGCTGTTGAACCCAAGTATATGATCCAACACTCACTTCAACAGAATCTGGTAGTGGCTTGCTTAAATCAATTTCTACACAGATACGAGCAAAAGTCATTACCTTTTTATACTGCGTCTGTTGTGAAGACCCAATAGGTTTACCGAGCATTGAAGCCACCAAATGCAACACGTCATCCCGCCAACACTCAACTGGAAACCACGGCAACCGAACCCAAACTGGAATCCGACTCGGTATTGCCTCAGTCGGGTTGAAGCCAGCATGCCATGGCTTGATAAACAAACCCACCTGGTTATAAAAATAGGGGCCACCCTCGAAGACCTTATTCCGATCTGCCATGCAATCAAAAGAGACCATAAAAAAGTTGTTCGCAAGGAGCCTAATCTCCATCTCCCCCTCCGGCATCCAAGTCCGTTGAGCCCAGGATTCCAAAAAATGCAGCGAGACTCTCAAACCCATGAACTTGCAATAAAAAGAGTGCCTTGAATAGTATTCAATATCATCTGCAAGCATTTCCATCGGGATAATCAGCTTCGGTTGCTCTTTGCATCTTTCCAAACACCCATTAATCTTCGTAATTCGGGAACCATTAACCGATCCTAGATCATTCATCTCCATCTCTGAAGAAAACAGCGTATTATCAAAAACATTCACTCCATGTGTCGAAGGCTTCGAACCAAATGCTGAACGGAAATCCAATTTGGGGCTAACCCTAGATGTTTCCCCACCCGGCATAGCAAAAAACAAGATCCCCAGCAGGCATGCAAACCCCCAGGACACTTTAGCAAGAAATGGAAAAAAGAAAAGACCCCAAGGGCAGGATCAAAACCCTTCCACCCACAAGCCACCCAAACAGTAGCAAGAAGGCCTCCAGAAAAGAAAAAACCCCACCACCACAGCCCCGATAGCTTCAAAAAACCCCCCCCACAACGTAGAAGCGAGCAACACATAGAGAACGAGCTAGGGCACGGTCGCCCTAGCTCGGCTTGCAGAGCATGCAAACGCCATCGAGACTCTTCTCCACCATGTCACTTTTTTTTTGTGATTATAAAGTAAAAAGTAAATTTTTTAGTTTCTATTATTTTATCTTTTATCAAGAATGATATTTTGGTTTTAATTTTTTTTAGATTATACCCCCTTTATATCTATATTTTTTCAATCATAACTTCTTTTGTAATTTGTTTTTATCTTTATCTCCTCTTAGTTTTACATTTTTGTCTCTTTTTGATCTTTTTATCTTTTTTTCTTAATCTTTCCTATATAGATAAAATTTATCTATTTTATAGAGGTAAGATTAGGAGTATATTTATACTAGCTATCCCAATACTTTTATATTTATATATACAGGTCTTTTTTAATGGCCCTTTTATATTTCTATTCATATAAATATATAATATAAATAAATATATTCCTAATCTTTTTCATTAAAAAAAATATAATATAAATATATTATATTTAGACAACTATATTTCTTTTAATGTTTATTCAATTGGATTATATTGATATATTGTATATTTGGTTTGGACTAATTTATCATATATATATTAGTTAATCAAATATTTATACATATAATTTGTATATATATATATATGAGATCATTGGTAATTTATAATTAATTAGTTAGATTCTATTTTTTTTATCTTTTTAAATTAGTCTTTTTAATATTTGGTTCTGGTTCATGTTATATGCACTTTTTTTTGTGGTTTATTGGTCTCTCTTTTTTATTAGGGAATAGGATTCTTTTCTTTTCTCAATCTTTACTATTTTTGATTGGCCTACTTTTTCCTTCAAACCTCTCTCTCTCTCACTCTATCTCTCTCTCTATTGCTTTCTTATCATCCTGATGATGGATCATGGAGTATGATCTGAAATGTTGATAAAAAACTTGACATAGTTTCAATCCAGAAATAGTTGACATTTAAGATTAATTTAATAAATATACAATATATAAGTATAATTAATTGAAATTAACACTAATTATGTAATTTATTCTTGTTATGAATGTAAATAAATATAAAAATTGAAATACTCAAATATGATATTTAACTAGATTTTAATAGGGAAGTGTTATAGTAGATGTTAGAAAGTGATTCATCAATGTTTAAATAGATATTTTTAATGGATTCATATAAGAATCACATATTTTGAAAATCAATTTTTTGTTGCTTTGCATCATTTGCATGAGTCTATATGTGATTTCCATTATTGTAGATATGATCTTTTGCATAGATCTAATTTGATAAAATGCAAACTACTAAATCGTGTTTGCCTTGATTTCTAATGGTTGATAAAGTGTAAGGACTATTAATGCTTACAAACACAGCTAAGAAATGTATTAAATCATAAGGTTCAGGTTCTCCTCTTGAAGTCAAACCCCTATAAAGGAAAACTTTACATCTCTAAGTGAATATTTCATGAAAACTTAGGTGTCATACAAGTAGAGAAATGTATAATAGATTGTCCTTTAAGCCCTTAAATCTATATATTTATTCTCTTATGTCTAGGTGATCTCTAAAATCATTTCAAATGATTGAATGGATGTACATAAATACAACAAGCGAGCACACAAATCAACATAATGTGAATTAAGTTGGTTCATAATGGCTAGTGAAATGGTTAGCAAGGTGGGAATTTGAATTTTAAACTTTAAAAGTTTAGGTATCAAATTCATAATTATGAGAGTAGCTTGGGTCAAGTTTGCACTTATTGATTATTAATAAATTTGGGGGTTAGAGGTGAAATTTTGGGTATAGTTAAGGATATGGATCAAGATATGAGTTGAATTTAAACATGAATACACCACTTGTAAGATAATTGAATATACAATACCATAATTAAAGTGAGCCCAAAACATAGGGTGAAAATGCATGAGTGAATTTTTCCATTAAATTTTATCTCCATTTTGATTTGTTTATGAATTATTGATTAAATGTATGTCAAAGAAAAAAAAGTAGTCAATATTTCAAACTAAATATTTTCAAGTAGTAAAATGATCATATAGTCCATGTAATTTAACACAAAATTACTTCAAAGACATCAAATTTCCACAATCCATAATATTTTTCATTAGTTTTAATGGATTTAACTATGAGAGGATTTATTGGCATCAATGCTTCAGATCACACTCCATAATCCATCATTAGGATGTAGAGAACTAAAGGAGAAAAAATGTGTAAAATAAAAAATACATTCAATAAGAAGCTTCTTCCATATATTTTGAAATAAACACTTGAGTTACATATCATCTGACCCGTCCAATGTTTTTTGTCAATTTTTAAATCCTCCTCATTTGCCGATGTTGAATATTGTACAGTTTCTATTCATGGATTTCTTATCATTCACTGCTCTTCTTTTCTAACTTTCAAAAGTCCGTGGCAGTGAAGACTGGTCAAAAGCAGATAATGCGAGCAAAAATCTTAGCTGTGTGGCTGTAAAACTGACGAAACTAAGAGATTTACATAGAAATACCTAACAGGCCTAAGAGATTTACTGGAGTAATTTTGATTGACATCATGGTTTCATTTTATCCTACAAGAAAATCACCTTCTGATTTCGTATTTGGTGGCAATTTGAAGCCCTTAAAGTATGTATTATTTCTAATAATAGAAATGGTATTATCTCTAATAAATTATTATTATTCAATAATTTTGAAATTATATTTGTTATAATGTCAGGGCCTTTTTAAAAATATAAAAAATAATTTCTATTTAAAAGTGATAACAAAGAAATATTTGTTATAATAATGTAAATCTTATTATTATTATTTAATAATTTAAAAATATAATTATTCATTAGATAAAATTATATATTTATAATAATAAAATACAGGAGTTTAATTTGTTTTTCTATTATTATTTATGTAATTTTAAATTATATAATTTATAATATTTTTATTTATTATAGTTTTGAGTATTGTATTAGAATTCATGATATTATAATTCATATTTTATTTTTGATGCATAAGTTGCAAGTAGTGGAATATATTTTTTTTAATATTATTTATAGATCTTATGTCATATTTAATGAGATATATGTATGATTATTATCAAAGTAATGTTTACTTAATATTGATTTTTATAAATAATCTTACAAAAAATATTATCATATATTATTATTTTTTAAATAACTTTAATTTAATTACTTAAATAACTAAAATTAAATCAAATCATGTTTCTTAAATACCCCTCACTTCAAAAAAATGAATAACCTTTAGCAAATTACATTAAATTAAATAAATATTATAGTTAAATTTTAAACATCTTTGGTTTTGTCAGTCAAGACATAACCATCCATTTGAATTACTTGTAAGTTTTACTCTACATTTACTAAGGCAAATAATTATATTCCAAATAGTATAAAGGTGTATGATTATATAATTAGTTAAATTATACTAGAAGAGATAAATTTGTAGAGAGAGAAAAAGAGAGAGAGATAGAGACAGAGAATAGAGGTGGAGACAAAAATTGAAAGAGAGAGGATAGACAAGAGAGAGAGAATGAGAGAGAAATATAAGATATGGAAAGGGAAAGTGAGATAGATAAAAGGAAAACTAACTTTCAATTTCAATTAGTTGACATTTAAAAAAATCAATTTATAAATTAATATGTAATAATAAATAGAATTTAAATAATACATATTATCCTTGTATGAATTTAAATATAATTTAATTATATAATAAATAATATTTATTTAATGTATACATTATTATGGAATATTTAATAAGCTTTAATTAATATTTAGTATGAATTATAAAGTTGAATATAATATAATTATACAAGTATTATATTGTATTATATTTATATGTTCTTTTAATTTGTATAAAATTAAAAGAATATTTAAATAATACATATTATCCTTGTATGAATTTAAATATAATTTAATTATATAATAAATAATATTTATTTAATGTATACATTATTATGGAATATTTAATAAGCTTTAATTAATATTTAGTATGAATTATAAAGTTGAATATAATATAATTATACAACAAGTATTATATTGTATTATATTTATATGTTCTTTTAATTTGTATAAAATTAAAAGAATATTTAAATAATACATATTATTCTTGTATGAATTTAAATATAATTTAATTATATAATAAATAATATTTATTTAATGTATACATTATTATGGAATATTTAATAAGCTTTAATTAATATTTAGTATGAATTATAAAGTTGAGTATAATATAATTAGACAACAAGTATTATATTGTATTATATTTATATGTTCTTTTAATTTGTATAAAATTAAAAATATTAATTAATAAAATATAATTAATTTTTATTTAGTAATTTTTATTATAGAATATAATATATAATATTCTATACAATATTAAATATACTTCGATTATATAATGTAATTTGTATACATATTAAATATTTTTCTACCTAAATACATTCATTAAATTAATTATTAAAAAAAAATTATAAAATGTTTATATATATTATATATTGTATTAAATTTAATGTTATTTTTTTGTTTCATATTAAAATATATTAATTGTATAATTGTATTTACTAGTTATATTATAAAATATAATATATATATATAATAAAAAAATTATAATTAATTATTAGTTATTGTTTAATATACTATATATTTAAAAACTTACATTGAAATTAAAATGTCCTTGAAAGTAATAAAATTGAAGAGCTCGACGGATAAGATATTATGTCTATTGGGTGAGTGTACTAAATTCGGGTACAAAAAGAAACCAAATAAATAATTTTGAAAAAACACATTCATCTTATGTAAAATTTATTATAACATGCGCATATAATATGCTATTATAACAAAAAAAATCATATCTATCATTGTTGTGACTACTTGAGATCTTTGCAAAGAAATGTTAAAAATTGAGTTGTTTTCTTAGCTTAATACTATGTAAAACTTTAATATTGTTGATCTAAATAAGCTTTTCCTTTTGTTACATATTCTTTGTGGGTGATTATCTTGATTAGTCCATTTTATTGTTTGTAGAATGTAGACAGAAGTTGATAGAAGAATTAGACAGGGTATTAGAAAGATTACACAAGCATATATTGTGGAGTAACCCTTTCAGGAAAAAATCTCCACCAAGAATTATTCTATTATTCAATCTCTGTATTAGATTACAATAGCTCCAAATCTTACTTGAGAATGCCTTTTTTGCCTTCACCAAAACTTCTTCACAACCTACAATAAAACTGATAATCACTCTCTTCAACTTGCTTGAGATAAATAGGCTTTAATCAGCTTTGTAAACTCAACATGAGTTACAATTACAATGCTCAAGCCCCATCCCTAAAAGGTAAGCCTATCTCATGCAAATAGGGTTATCCCGTGAAGAAAAATGTCAAATGGTAATCTTCATGCATTTGGGCATCCCAAACTAAAGTGGCAACTAAACCTTTGTTCTGTAAATATCTCCAAGGCTTCATCCTCAAAGTAGGTGCCCAAAATTAATCCTACTTAACTGAGCCTTCAGAAATATCTCAACATGTAAAGGAGGTAATTCCAAGAAAGCAACTTGGGTGCCCAAGTTGGCTCCAAGTCATTTCTTGTTAACTAAAACATTTACTAACCACCATTCATGCAAGAATGGTCATCCCCTATTAATTGGAGGTAGTCCCTGTTATTTTCCATGCAACTCAAGTTATTAGCCATGCATTCCAAGTTAACTGAAGTCAACTAGCATTCAACTAAAACTAACTAAAGATAATTGAACCATAACTGAACTGAACTGAATTGAACTGAGCTAAACTGAACTAAACTGAACTAAACTAAACTAAACTAATTCTAAACTAAACTAAACTAAACTAAACTAAATTGATCTGAACTGAACTGAACTTCATGCATGCAAACATCAAACCCTAACTCCTAGGATCTTTACATGCATTCAGAAGTATTATCTCTTACTCTGAATAGTTAATTGAACTCAAGGTGACTGTCACCTTACCATGTGGGTGGCCCATGTGCCCCTATTATTTAGTAACTCACAATGGACACCCGCACATGCTCCTAACATTTAGAATTAATTACAAATTTCAATTAACATGATTATTTCATCAAATATTAATCTCTTCCTAATCCTAGTGTTGATGAACACATTCCAAGGACTTAGGAGATACATGAAATAAATAATGTTTAGGATTGCAATTAAATGGCATCCTATTCTCAACATTCTCCCACTTGACATTATACATTGCAATTATTCTAAACAAGGAATAATAATTTTAAATCAAGTGCAAGACTCAAGTCCAATGGCCTTCCTGGACCTACTAATCAACCCATGCTAACTTCAAATGCAACCTACATAATCATGAAGCTTCCAAGCAAATTATTAAAACCAAGAGAACTTATCTGGTTTCATAAGATAATTTGTAACATTAATTAAAGTGTCAACTTTCTTAATTAATACCTTCCCATTATCAACTAAACCAATACCTTTCCTAAGTCTTTGTATCCAAACTGCCTCTTTGGAGGCATGTTAAACTGTTGAGTGTGTTGAACTCATGTTTAACCAAGGTGTAGGCTCCTCTATCTTTTCTGTTGAAAAAAAAATTCTTACAAGTAACCATTCCAACAAATATCTCTTACCATAAGAGAACTCCAACCTCACCTATTTCTCCAAGTATCCATGAGGACCTATAACCAACCAATCTATGCCAATCTCCAAATGCAACACAACACTTTCATGAAGTAATCAAGAAAATGATTAATGTACCCAATACTTAAGAGAATTACACAAGATCAATGTCAAAGCTCCAATCATGAATCAGGAACATAAACATGACATTCATGATCTAACCATCTCCTCCTAGGAGATCACATGCACCATAACATACTTATACATCTTGGTCTCAAGAGAACATGTAATATGCCAAACTCTAAACTAGCATCAAGAGTATAACATGACATCATAACAAATACACTCTAAATCAAGAAACCATATCTTAAATCACATGGAGATAACCTTACCAATGATGCATCCATGTCACTACCAACAACTCCCACTGAACCGTGGTACCGAGTCACACATGGCATCGTGACTACCATCCTCTTCATGAAGATCACTATATCCTACCAAAGCTCC
>VDFB02000003.1:472346871-472395156 GCA_007258455.2 Sequoia sempervirens | reverse complement strand
AAGTATTCTCCCTATTCTATTCGCAACCTTTCACAGTTTCAGCACATGTATACAAAAGGTTGTAGAGATTTAAGCATCGTTTTGTTTCCTTTGACAATTTGTCACATCTGTAGCATTTAAACTTTCTTTTTTTTTACCAGTCCTCCTGAAATGTTGTTTTCAGATGTTTTGTTCTTAGATCTACCTTGGAGACACCAGATCCTACCTTGTCGCGGGTTTATTTTATTCATCTAAATCTTTTGCATGTTACTATACCACCTAGCGCATATTTCCTTAAGCAAGGCGTGTTAACTACCCAATCTTGTTTGAGTTATTTTCACTCGATTAGATTGTTGATGCATGGTGCATGTTCTCCCTCTATTAATTTGTCTTTGGTATAATTACCATCTCCAGGACTTTAGTTATCGATTAAAATATCGAGTATGGAGATTGTGCATTTCTACTTAATGTCTTAGTTCGTTCCTTGCATGGCGAGTTTACTATCTAATCTTCCATGAGGTATCTTTATTTAATTAATTCTTACATGCATGGTGTGTATAATTGAATATATGTATATGCTTTCTATTGATGTACTAAATAAATGTCAGTGGTTGTAAGTCAATGTCAATAGCTACGTGAATTATAATTGTATGGTTTTGATGCCTTTTTATGATTCAATTTTTCTATTGCATATTGGACGTGGATGATAATTTATGAGTAAATATATGTATATTAATATTATATGAATTGAAATTAGAAGTAATTGGTTATATTAATTATGTACATATGGTCTCTACAAAGATTTTTATAATGATGTTAAAATAAAAGTAGATTGTTTATTTAAAATTTCTAATGATCCAATACTTTAAATTGTGTTAGTAAATATTGATTGTTCTTAAATAACAATGAAAAGATAAATTTCTTGTATATAAAGATAATATTTAGGATTTTAATTTTAAATGAATATAGCTATTCTATGTTGTTGTCAGGAACGTTATGTATTTTGATGCATGTTTTCCTGAGAATTGGGTGATCTTTAAAGAAGTGATTGAGCTGCTAAATCTCCAGAGGCTAGGATGTGAATTCATGTTGTAAAATTTTGATACTTGAACATTGATGTTTTGTATACCATGGTCTATTTTGGGACTTTGTCATGCAAGAGTTATTTATTACCTTTGAGGTGTATGAACTATTCTATGATTGGACCATGAATGAGATATGTTTTATTATGGCGTTGATTTATATGCATGATGGAAGTCCTTGGTATTATGATGATGTGTCATGTTTATAGGAAGAGTGGCTTATGATAGGGGTCGGAACCCTAAGTGGTTGCTAGGGTAACCTATCATGGGTTTCTTGTAATTTAGTAAAAACTTTAATAAATAAACCTGGGGATTATTAAATAATAAAGATTAATGCAATGCCTCACCTGGTGCCTTAATGCTTGTATAGATTAAGGGTAGGTTGAGAAGGCCTGGAATGGCTTGGTCATATACCTAGTCTCCCTAAAATGTAATTCAACTCCACATAAGATTGTTTAGGGGCTGGGAATTGGTAGAGATTGCCAGGGTAACTCTAGATGAGGGTCGGTAGTCTAGGAAGATTCACTAGGGTAACCTAGAACAACTATGTGATGACACTTTGTCCTGAAGCATGCTTGTGGTCTCTTTGTAGAGTCACCTTTGTTACTGTTGTTGCCTCTAGGAGTTTACTTGTGATCTTGTAATTTTAGATTTTGTCATGTCGTTATGTGTAGTCAGCCATGTAATGTGATGTAATGTATGTTTATTGTTGTTAGTTTGATTGTCTTTTGGACCTGTCATTATCTCCTAGCATGGAGGGAGTGGACCTTCGGGTTCCACGCAGTTAGGTGGAAACCGTGTTATACCTTCATTGGATACTCTTACAGATGATATTATACTTGTAGCTGGTCCTTGTTACTTCATTGATTGTGATAGTGGATGCATAACGTGTTTGTGGACATGAATGTTGGATATGATGAGATCATTACCCTTATTGTATATTTACCTCATGTTCATGAGTGTACTCATTGTAACATCATTATGATCTATTAAGATTTATGAGAATCTTACTTGATGTAATCTGAATATATAAATGTCTTGACTGTATAAGTTTTGAAAAGTGGATCATTCATGAATGTGATTTGTACTTATGTTTTATGACCTTAATATTATGCTATGATGTTCTTAATTATAATGTTTAAGTAACATCGACTTGGAATCCTTAAGACATTTTTTTAATCGAATAACTTTAAAAAAAAAATTATTTGGATAATTCGCTACTTAATGCTTTGTCCTTTGGATTCCTTGGCGGGGCGTTACAATACATAAAGGAATATATAAGTGTACAAAGGCATACCAATAAATAAAATACATCAACATATAAGACAAGTACAAGAGGGATCAACTCCAACTGGTGCTCCAATAACCTGTACACCAGTCCCCAATGGCGGTGGCAACATCTTCCTACCATGTGGACTCAAAAGAGGCAACCCCACTGTGCTCAAAGGTAGTCACAAGGCCCAAGCAGGAAACTAAGGCAAGGGTAACATGTAGCCAATACTCACATCAAACATGGAGCAAGCATGAATACAACACATTAAAGCCAATATCACAACACATAAATGCCCATACAATAACATGTCAGGTACTACTCATGACTACTAAGGTATAAAGTACAAAAGTGTTGACAGGGTGGAATGTCATCATGTGTGCTCGAAGGAATGGCACCACATGAAAACAAGTGCACCTCTCATACAGACGAGGAGACTCAATCATGCCTGTATCAACGCCCTGCAGACAGATAGGCATTCTTGTTTAACCAAATGAGGAATCCATAGCAAATATGAAACAATGAAAAATCCACTAAAACCATCATTGAAAATATTTAACACAGCCAAGCAAACATTGCTGTGAAATCATTCAAACAAATGATCTCATACACTCACAAGTAGATCAAATACATTCAAACATGCACCATTAAATTCATAAAAGAATCAATCATATAATTCGGTATAAACCTCATTAAATCATCCTACAAAATCACTTTTAAATCAGATAGAATCTACTAAGTAATAGTGGCACAAAACACAATTTTAGCTACTGTTCAAACACATGAGAAAGAAGCATAGAAATCTCATAAAAATTTAAAGTACCCAGATTAAAACTCAAACAATGACTTAATTCAAATTTCAATGTTTCTAGATGGATTCCATCTTTAATTTTCAATTTTATGACCCAAAATAAGGTGTTGTTCAGAAAAATGTTATTTTAAACATGGCTGGGCAAAAACATGAAAAATGAAAGTGTCTGGATTAAAAATCGGACAAAGACCCAGTTGAGATAAGGGCATTTCTACATGGAATCCCATTTTATTTTACATTTTTAATAGGTGGTTAAAGAGTAGCAAAGAAAAATGTCATTTTAACAATACGCACAAATTTGACCAAAAATGAAAGTGCCTAGAAATAAAATCTGCCAAAGACCCAGTTGAGATCTTAGCATTTCTACATTGAATCCACCCTTGAAATTCATTTTTATCAATAGGATAATGAGCAGCAAAGAAAAACACATTTTTTTTGCAAATTGGGCAAAAAGATAAATGAAATGAAAGATCCCCAAAATCTATTTTTTCCAACAACCCATTTTGGATTTTATTGGCATGGATAAAATCTGCCATAAGAAAAACTACATAACAGCAAAAGAATTCAAGTAACCATCATCCAAACCCCAAGCCTTCACGCAATAAAATAGAGGGGTTTCTCCAATTATTTTCAAAATAAAAGTAACCCAAATTTGCAAAGAGATTCAAGGCATAAATAACATAAGTGAATGCAAAATTCACTAGTCATACAAGATTGAAGAAAAATAAGGAGAATACCTCAATTCTACCCCAAAACAAAAATGGAAGGATGATCAGTAAAGAAGCCATGGCTAGGTTTCAAACTTGGATAGCAAGGGAGAATTTGAATGCCGAATTCAACAATCCAATACCCACAATTTTCTTAACAGAATAACTCCCACAAATCTTCCCAGCTATGTTGTCCAAATTGTGGGGGTTTCTTCTTTGTCCAAGCAGCCATTTTCTTCTCCTCCCAAAAGATAATTTTTCCCCCCAAATAAAACTTCCTTCCTTCCCTTTTAAATTTTCTCAAAACCATAAAAATGAAAATAAGGCATTTAAATAAAGCAAGCTATTAAAGCTTCCCCAAACAAAATAAAATATATCTCAAAAACAAGGCTGCCATTTTCTTTTAACTGATCTCCTCCTCACAATAAAAATGAAATAAATAATTTTATTAAACAAACTATTAATGCTTTCCAAAGCAATTAATTAAAATCACTAAATATCCAATATTCCCTCTTTCATATAAAAATAATAATAATAGCTTAAATCCAAACATTAAATGCACACAAGCTCCCCATGAAGATTTAAATAAAACTATGAGGGCTCACAAAATGGATTAATAAAATCATTTAAAATTTTCCAAATGAAATATATCATCCTCTCGAATGATCAATAAAAATTATTTAAAATATCATATTTAAAATCTCATGAATAAAACCATTCAAACCTCCCATCAATAAAATACTATAAAATGTCATATATGAAATCACAAAAATATGTCAAAGAAAGCAAATCAAGACACCGACAACCGATTAAACATATATATATAACCACATAAAAGATTAACAAAAACCAAGACAAAATACCTCAATGAGACATATTGGTAAACCACATACAACTAAAAGGTGCACTGGACATACGGCTGAGAAGTGCTCCAGACATTACCGTTAAGTAATTGGACGGTAAGACATCAACAAGGAAACACTACCCTGACAGGGTACAATGGGCTAGGATAGGGGATGTTTGGCCTATGACTACCTCCAATAGCCACCATCAAGGAATATGAGTATGTTCAGGCCTGTGGATCAAGGCAGAGTCGATACTCAGTACCTGCATCACTTCCAATTACACGTCAAAGTACATGCGCATATACATATAGTCCAAAGCAACATCAATCATCAGGAAGGGAGTCATGATATTGTAAGCCTATTGAATATGAGTGTTAGAACATCATCCATTTCCTATCCATAATTGTATATAAGCAATGATAACAATATATAAACATATAAGCATGTAATCTAGAATAATAACTAATCATCAATGTCTAATCTCATTATAACAACATTTAACAGTTAGAATACCAAAATAAAATTAAATGCTATCTTACCCAGGTTGAAGTTAGAGAGGTGTTACATGGAACCACAACTTCATGCATTATCACTATAGCCATTTGAGTTCATAGCATTTCATCATTTTCATCCATTTTTGCTAGATTATAGTCATTTTTCATACTTGGAATCACATTCAATATCAAATTTTATCAAAGGGATTGGGAAAGGGCTTCTTTCCACATCAAAGGAGCACTACTCCCCATATTGGATTGAGGTTTGGTTAGCTTAGTTGATTTCATATTTTGTTCTTGCTTTATTTTCATGTTTTCAACTTTGTTTCTCCAAGAATTTCATAGGGAGCATTAGATTTTCTTTTCTAACATGTTTGACATTGTTTTGTTGATCAATTGTTAGCTTATGCAGGGTTTGTGCTCACATTTTGGTGATTTATTTTGGTCTTGTCTATATTGGAGTAGTTTATCGCACGTTGGGGGCATGTTCTTATACCTACATTGGATCATATTTGTGTATATTCTTGAAGTATTCCTTAAAATCAGAAAATCCAAAACATTCAAAAAATAAATAAAAATCCAAAACATTCAAAAAATCAAAAAATTTGAAAACATTCAAATCATATCAAAATCCAAAAACATGTCAAAAAGTAAAAAAACATCAAAAACATTGTATTTGAACTATGTCGTCTTTGAGCTTAAATGTAGGAAAGGTTAATCTTTGATGAGCCCTTGAGACACAAAAACACAAAAACATTTAAATAACCTAGAAATCCCAAAAACAACCTCAAAATATTTCAAAAACATCCAAATATTTGAAAAAAAATCCATCCATCCTATTTCGCTTTCACCTGCAATAATCAATCATCCATAATAAATCAATTGTCACCTTCATCCTTTGGAAATACAAATAGAAACAACCACAACAATCAGCAAAAGCAAACTTCAAATGCAAAATCAAAATTGAAGCAACAAACCTTTAAACACAAAATCAAACTCTTGATCTTTTTAAAAAACATGTCAATCGACTTATCAACTTGCCACCATCCACTAACATGTCCTAGGATGCATCCTTCCTACAATGGGCATTATATTTGGAAAAAACACTTGGGATACTTATCCTAAGCAAAACACATCCCCTTGGCTAGAGGTATGAAGAACATTGGCTTGTTTGTTCACTTGATCTTTTCTTTGATTTATCTTATTGTGCTCATTCCAATGACCTCTTGAAGATATCTAATCAAAACGATTTAGAGAGAAAAGAATGGGGCATCGATCATTATCTTTTGTTTGTTGTGCTTGTTGGACGTTCTTGTAATATAACTTGGCGAATACTTGCTTTGTTAGGTATGTATGGAAGGTGTTTTGGGTAGCTTGTTGACTATTGCATTGATAGGTTATACCTTTCCGTGTTTTGGTCTGAGATATTTGAAACTTTTGAAGGGAATCCTAGCAAAGTTTCGGTATGTCAAGTGTGAACAAGAATACTCTTATATGTCTATCGATTCAAAGTCCATCTCACTAGATACAATGCCATCTTGGTTGTCTATACCTTGATGCATCGTATCTATGTGTGTTATCAAAAATAAGGAAAGTTATGCTCTTTACATCCCCAGTCCCTAGATAAGCAATACATCATCATCACTCATCATCATATCTAAAAAAGTCTTGATGACTCATGGACTTGTTGAACTTCTACATCTTCTTGGACTCAAGGGTTCATCCATCCATCTTATTTTTCTTATTCTTCTATCTTTACTAACATTTCTATCAAAGTATCAAATATGTGTGCTATATCAAAATATACATGAGGCTACCCATGGCCAATGACTTTCTATACATCATCATGTTTTTCTACATCAAACATTTGAGATTTCTAGCCCTCTTTGAGCTGAAACAATCTTAAATTTTTATCACGAGCTCAACCCAAAATAATTTTTTTTGCCTGATCTCTCGAGGGGGAAGTATAGCAGCGTAATTCCTTCCGCTGGAGCAGTAGAGGGACATCTAAAAAAAATTAGGAATTTTTTTAATTTTGATCACGGTAGTGTTATTCTTTGAACCGACACAACAAGTGCTTTGCTTCAAAGAGGGGCAAAATGTAAACACCAAAAAAGTCCTGATTGATATTGGACATCTAATTCTGATCAACTAACAATGTTTCTTCATAAATCACTTCAAATCATCAATTAATTGAATAATCAACAATATTTAATCAAATTCAACAAATTTAGCTATTAATCAAATAATTAAATTTATTATTAATTCACCCTTCTTCTAACTAATTTTCATCATATTTAATTAAATCAAATCATTTAATTAAATCCCCTAAAGTCCTCTCATTTCATTAAATAAATTAAATCAAATGTCACAATCCCCTAACCCATTCCAATTAATTAATTTTGGATTTTAATTAATCCTAAATCACCTTCTAATCATCATTAATCAAATCCTCCAATTTTTAGCTCCTCAAAAGTCAAATCAACCATGGTCAACTAACCAGGTTGCAAAACAAATCAATTTCTTCTATTTATCTAATTCTTCAATTATCCTGACAAAGGCATATTCTGAGGAATATTCCTCTCAACCACCTCTCATTCAATTTTCCTCCGAAGGTTTTCAAAAACCTATCACATCCTCTTACATTTACAATAAATTCTCTTACAACCTTTAAAATCCTCTTACATTCTCTCAAATCTCATTCAATTCCTCTTACACCATTTCCAAATTCTCAACTATCAACATTTACTTCTCTTCTATCCTCCTCCACTCACACATTTCCCAAAATGTGCTCTAACTTCCTCTAATAGAATTGTGACACTTGGCACATTCTCATTGGCTCTCAATTTATCCCACATTCGCCAATTTCCTCCATTCTTCAACCCTTGGCTTCTATAAATAGAGGCATCCTTTTCACAATATGGATCCACAACTTCATGCATTATCACTATAGCAATTTGAATTCATAGCATTTCATCTTTTTCATCCATTTTTGCTAAATTATAGCCATTTTTCATATTTGGAATCACATTCAACATCAAATCTTATCAAAGGGATTGGAGAAGGGCTTCTTTTCACATCAAAGGAACATAACTCCTCCTATGGGATTGAGGTTTGGTTAGCTTAGTTGATTTCATATTTTTTTATTGTTTTATTTTCATGTCTTCAACTTTGTTTCTCCATGAATTTTATAGGGAGCATTAGATTTGTTTTTCTAACATGTTTGACATTGTTTTGTTGATCAATTGTTAGCTTGTGTGGGTTTTGTGCTCACAAAACTAATACTAGCTCCTTTTGTGCAACCACATTAGAAATAACCAATGGAAGACCAAGGGTCACAACTTAGAAATCCACTTATTAAGAAACCACTTCCACATTTGAAGCCAACTATGGAAGATCAAGAGTCACAACTTAGAATTTCATCTTGGATGTTTGTTTGGGATATGAACTTGGGTCTCCAGACTGAGAATTCAATTCTTTAACCAATTAAGCTCAACCCCTTGGACAGAGTTTGTGGATTACTGAAATTTGACCTCTTGATTACTGAAATTTGATTAAGATTAAAAAATTATAAGATTTTCTAAAACCTAGAATCTGCATTATAACTCCTAAAAATTTCAAGCCACTCAAACATTCTGAAACTATATACATGAAATATAACTTAAGTATAAGAAAGGAAATGTCCATATATAAACATCAATATAAATATTAATTTCATGTATATAGTTTGATGGGAAGAGAAAGACAAAGAGAGTTTTTTTAGCAAAAATGTGAGCACGTGCTCACATTTTGTGATGCATTTTTATTCACAATAACATGAGCATGTTATAGCATGATCACATTATTGTTTTCTTTGGAAATTTCCAAGCCTTTGGATTATATTTTCCTTGGGATTCCAACTAAAAGGATTGGACTGAATTTTCAACATCCAAAGACATATTTTTAAAAATTGTAAAAAAAATGACATAATCTTGAGCATGCTCCCCATCAGGATTGTATGTAATTCAATGTCAAGTCAAAAAAAATTCATCATAATGCTAAGATATCTCTTAGGTTTCTAACCATATAATTTTTTTCACATTTTGAGTATGTTAAGGTTTTCATCTTTTATTTCTTTTGTTAGTGTATCCATTCTTTGTCAAAAACCAATGTGTTTTATTATTTTATTTTATTTTTTAACTTTTCATCGAAATTTCAAAAAATTACATTTTTAGAAACTAGACTCCATTCTACACATATTTAGAAAAAAAATGGTTTTCAATTAGTTTTCTAAAATTTGAGGTGGGAGCATGCACTCAATTTTATATTTCTTAGGATGTGTTCACTTTGAAAATTACTAAAAAATCATATATTCATTAAAAAAAATTAGCAAAAAGCGCTCAACCATAAGCAGGAGGACAGTGCAAAGTTGTTTAAAGCTTTTTGGAGACGTGTATGTGGAGGCAGCCACCAAGGCCATAGCCACCTATGAGGAAAGGCCCACGGAAGGGTTTGTATGTGGGGTGGTTGATGTGACCCATGTAAGAGGAGACCTAAAGGTTGGAGAAGCGATGGAGAAGTTTGGGGTGGTGGTAATTTCAAAAGATTTCCATGGCTTTCTAGACTATGTAATAGTGAATAAGCATGTCTTGTCCAAGACATAGATAAATAGAATGATTGATCTAGGGACAAGCCTGATAACTATTCTCTCAAACACTCAGTGAATGGTTTGTTAAGCTGATTTGTGATGTAAAATTTCCTTTGAAGTAATGGAAAGATTGCTACCCTCCCTGGTAGCATTTCACCAAAAAAAAATAGCAAAAAAAATGAGCATAAACTACATGGTGTTAGCTAGTTTCTCACTGAAGTAATTTTTGAATTATTAAAAAAAAGTTTTTTTAGGGAGTCACACTAGACAGTATGATGTTTTTTTGAAAAGAAATGACTAATTTATGTGGCCTCCATTTTTTAACCCCTTAATCTCTACATTTAAAAAAAAATAGTAGTTTAAAAAGTAGATTCAAAGCATGACGACTCTTGTTTTCATTCCATCTTTAAATTTTGAGTGTAACTATCTTCAATTTCTCATCCAAGATCATTCTTTCTTCATTTATAAAAAAGTGGCCACTTAAGACCCCTTTTTTGTCCCCCATCTTTGTGCACTTACCATTTCTAGTGATTCACTTAGTTAAAAATTTAGAACAATGTTGTGTGACATGACTTTGTACTTTTACCCTTCATTATTCTTCATAATCTTCCAAAATTGTGTAATTTTAAATGTGGTTACTATGGGAAGAAAAAATTTACAAAAAATGAATGTATTCTAAAGTAAATTCTTCAAGATAACAACATTAATTTCTTGAATTCTTCTAATCCAACATTAATATATATCAAATGTTCATAATCAAACATATTATGTGGACAAATCATTCAATGATGAGCAATGTAGTGAAATGGCATGCAATGAGATCTCATTTCCATCACCTATTGCTCTATTTGAATCTCATGTTGCTTCATCCATACCTTATAATGATTATTTGCATCAAATTCATATCAATATTTTAGATTTAGATTTATGGGATGAGTACTTGTTCGATAGTTTAGGTTTATTTTGTGAGTCCCATATTCTAGATATGGAGCACACCATTAAGGACAAACATCCCCTCTTTGATGACAAATACTATGTATTTGTGTCATCATCTTCCTCAAATATTGTGAGGGGATATATAGTCCATCTTTTTCTTTCTCTACCTACATCTGCTAGGTAAAAGATCAAAACTCTTTCACACTTTATAAGGGAAATGGCCAACAATAATATAAAATTTCAAACTCAATCACCTAAAAGTGGTATTATGTTTTGAATGGTAGTGTGAATGGGGTTATTTCCTAACTAGTTATTAGTGAAGACCTATTGGTGCATCATTAATAAGTTTACTTAGGAGTTAGTTTCCTAGGTGGCATTCTAGAAACTAGTATTTAATGGGACCATATCTCATTAATAGGTTTGTAGTTATCAGAGGCATTTAATATTTCTCTCATGCATTTATAATTATGCATTAGGAATTTAATGTTTGTAACTAAGGTGGTTATCCAACTACCTCTTTCCTTTCCTATATAAGGAAGGCTCTTATACATTTGCAAATCATTTCAGAGATTCTAGATCAATTCATCATAGATCATCATTTGATCAAGTTGTCTTCTTGCTCATGTTGCAACACTTCTCTATTCATGTGGTTGGTATTCTTCTTGTTTGATCCATTAAAGAACTGTAGTTTCAAGTGGGTTATTGATTCATATTTCCAACATGGTATCAAAGCTTAGCCCATAGGAGATCCATCTCATATCCAGAAGTTGAGTTGAGGAGACTATCGAAGGCTAAAGGGTTTTCATGAAGGGCTAGTTGTTCTCATCCGGGAGGCAACTAATTTCAAAGGCACTTTGGGTCAGATTTGACCCCACCATTGTGCTTAGAAGGTCTGAAAACATATGGATCGCCTACCCATTCATTGAAATTCAACTTCATCATCCGGAGGCCATCAGAGATTTTTTGCAGCTATATTAGTGGGCAAAGTTACTGATCATACAAGTGTTGGAGAAAAAAATTCTCCCCCCCACCCCCCATTATAGAAAAAATCATCCTCTAGTTAGCATCATATCTATTTTGTAGGTTCAAAAAAAAAATCATTATTCGGGCTATAGTTTTGACATAGTTGGCAGAAAATATTTTGTAAGGGGTTGATTAAATATATTGATTGGCACTACTATAGTTTTGGAGCTTGAATATTTATTTTTTGTGGTTTTAATATTTGGTGGTCGATTTATATTATATTGTCGGCCTTCATATTTTGAAATCGGCTTGTATTTATTTCAATTTTTAATTATTAAAAAGCAATATTAAAATTTGTATTTCTGATGGTCAATATTTTTCTGTGGCACATTTATTAATTGTGGGTTTGATTTTAAAATCTGCAAAAACAATATTGTCAGCCTATTCATAGTGTGCAATTTAAAATACTTGTTGGTCGGCCTTCGTATGAGTTCCAAGGGCATTTACTGCATTGTCGGCCCACTTGCCGCTAGTGTTCATAAAACTCCCATCATTTTCATTTATGTCAGCATCTTCTATTCCCTGTCAGCTGTTGTTTGCTAGAATCTCCCAACCGCTGACACTTTATTCTACACCGGACAAGGTTCTAGCTTGCAACCGAAGCTTCACAATCTACCAGTGTTGTTGCACATTTCCACCACCCCGCTACCACCCTTGGCGGCCCTTTATTTTTTCACCAGTCAAAGCCCTCAGTCATGTCAGTAACTGCCCACTAGCCCACAGGGGCTTATTTTTTGCACCTAGTTAGCCTACATGCCCAAATTGGGCAATTTTTTTTCAACGAAATGTAAATTTTTGCCAAGAAATCAGGCTTTCGCAAACAAGATATCGTTGGAAAAATGGTTGTGTACTTCACATCCATGCAGAGTATTTTTCCAAAAAAAATTGTGAGTATGAATTATATTCATTTGAAGTTAGTGCTTCCATTTGGACTCCCAATCTCATATCTTTTCACCATTTTGTCAGATTTTGGAGATTTCGGCAGCATTGTGAAGGTGATTCAGAGTTCTATCATTCATTCCATCCACTTTTTCAGATTATCCCTAGGTATATTCTATCATTTTTTTGCAATATGTGGCATTTTCTTGATATCTTGGACACATTGCAATTTGGAGAAGGTTTATTTGCATCGGAGGCTTTATTTTCACTGGCACATCATATCTAGAAGTTTCTATTTGATATCTAAGGTCCATGTCTTTGTAATATTGGAGATCAATCATAGTTTTTTATGGGGTTTTCATTTCATCCTTCGTTGATTATGTTGGGAAGGGGAAATTATAGACAATGGAGAGATTGCATCATAAACCATCTTCAATCACTTCAATTGTTGCCACATTTGTATGGTTTTGTTCCCCCTCCTGATAAAGGTATCCAAAAAATTTCTTGGAGTTTCTAAAGGTGTGATACATCTTAGAGGTTATTGCAATGCATGTTGATGATGATGTTTTGAAATTTATTGATCATTGTGATTGTCCTCATATTCTTTGGACTCAGATTTGGGAGCTATATGGAGATCTTGATACTCGGCGATTCCCCAATGATCATGATTTAGAATGTCATGTGCCCCTTCATTCTTCAGACAGGATACTCTATGATGATAATGTTATCCAGGAGCTTACAAATTTGGAATGCTTTGAATCTATAAATGAGAATATCAAGGGTTCTTTATATGCTTCTTCTCCATTAGAGACAGTTGATGTGCCTTCACCTTTAGTAATTCTTTATCTAGAGTCATTGATTGAGGCTTCCATCATTCCTATTCATCAAGACATAATTAGTTTTCCAGACTTGGGATCATAGGATGGCTTTGTTTTAGGTATTGTAAACTGGCTACTTCTATAGGTTTGGAGTCCTACATTCTTGAGGGAATATCTCTCCTTTATGCATATTCTACTTTGGAGGGTTTTCTTGAGTCTCCACATTCCATTGTTTTGACCTTGGTTGGAGATCCTAATTTTGGTGTGACTACCTTGGAGGCACTTGATTCCTTCTCATAAATTTCATTTATGAGGCTTCTTCGGGCCTCCCATTTAATTATGGAGTTGGAGTTTCTTTAGCATCTACCATTGGATTTTCTTCTTGCTAGTAGGATACATGTGGTTTGTCATCACTGAACATTCTTTTTGCTTCAGACTTCTCTTAGCGATTTTGAGGGCACTTCATTCTGGGGGGAAATCTAGTCTCCATCTATTCCTTCAATGGAGGGATCATTCTATTTCATTCTTTGGATCTTCCTCAGCATTAGTTTTCACATAGTCCTAGTTTTTCACCTTCTTCATTGATTGGGCATGTACCTGATTTGATTGTGGCATCTTCATCTACCTTGGGCAAGGAGACACATGAGCAGTTTTCAAAGACATCATCATCATACACATTCATCCTTCCTTCCTTCAATTCCTATTCGAAATTGGAAGCATCCCTGCATTTGTACTTGGTTTTATTTCTTTTGAAAGGGAGACAAGTTATTTGTCGACATTGGATCATGTTTTTTCTTCAGGCACTTACCATTTTTGTAGGTGATTACATATTGTGGGGGGGGGCTACATAGTCTCTCTATTTCCCTCTTATGGGGGGATATTGATTAATGTACTCTTGTGATGGATGTAGCTCTTGGGGGTATTGATGTTGAGACCTCCATACATCACTTTCATTACTTGTACATGATTAGCATTAGATTTTGCATTATATCTCTTTTTTGGGGAGGATTTTTGTCCCATGAGGTTTTCTCCTTTTCTCTATTTGTAAGAGATTGAATTTTAATTTGTACATGGGTACCTAACATGGACTAGTAGTCGGGACCCATCATGTTACATCATTTGCATCATAACTACTATAATATGCCAAACATTCACTGCAGTAAATTTCCTAAGCTTTCACTCTGCGAGTTAAATAAACTATGTAATAATTCATTGCAATAAAAATTTTCCTTTCTTTATTGAGAATATATGAACAAAGATGCTATACAATATACAATAAGGATTTCCATTCCATTACAATATTTCACAAAGTACAATATTCCAATAAAGTATAAAACTATGCATACACAACTCCTTTGAGCTTCATAGCATAAGATATAGATGATCCAAGAATCTTCCTTTCAAAACCTTGGTCCTCTATTTCCTGCTAAGGAGGAGAAGCACCACTCAAGCACTTTTTCGCCAACCATGGACTCATATGCAATCCCTCGCAATCCCTCGCACATCTATTAATGATAGATAGCCCTACCCTTTGATGAAGGTATTGGTTGGGTAACCCCGTATGACATACCACTCTAAGCTTAGTGTTGCTCCCTACATGACTAGGATTTATAACCTACGCTAGGTACCCCTCATGCATTTAAATAGATATGGTGAAGTGATAGTGGAGCCTTGGGCAATCACACTACTTTGGCCAAAGTATTCTCACTCAGTAATTTGATTGAAGGTCTACCATTCACTTACGCTATAGAAAGTTCATTTTGACTTAAGGCCATTATATCTATGCTTAGGCAATCCCTCTCCATGGGAAAGCTACTCCCTAGGATAACCTATCTCTTTAACACAACCTAAGGTAACACAACTCATTTAAGCAAAGCACCAGTTCCCTCCCTTCACTAGAGATAACAATCCCAGGAGTATCCTACTAGTTCCCTCCCTTCACTAGATAACAATCCTAGGAGTAACCTGCTAGCCATATAGCATAATTAATTATATAGCTACGAATGTTCCTTAAGATTTTCTATGTTTGATCATATCTAGTATAATAACAATAACTATGACAAATAATCTCTCTTACCCTTGACTAATCATGTCTAGTATAATAATAGTACTTATGAAAAATAGTCTTTCTTATCATGGAGTAATTACAAACATTACACAAATAGAGTAAATAGTTTCCACTTTTCTTTCAAAGCAAACATTACTTTTCCCTATGTGCAAGTGCTATATAAAAGACTAGTTAAAATTGTCATGAAGCAAATCATTCAATACTAATGCAAACAAGGGAAGAATATTCGCATGCCTATGATAAGCTTTCCATCTAACTGGCTGCAGTCAAAACGCTTCCAAATTAGCAACTAGCCCAGTATCGATCCTTCAATATAGACTCAATAACCACTATCTCACAAGTTGGAAAATACTTCTCTCAAAATCATAATAAAATCTCTCTAAAACTCAAGGCTCTCAATCACTATTCTTAACAGAAGTACTGTAGAAATAAATGTCAATATAATGCAAAAACTTACTCAAGAAATAATGCATAGAAGAATGTGTACAAACAAATGAACTTACTCCTCTATTTATAAAGCAATCTGGTAACTGCTCAGCCTACAGTTTAGGCATGAGTTTTGATAGTAGCAAACATGCACAACAACACATCTATCTTAGCTTAAAAGGTGGCAAACATGTAAGCACATACTCAACTTAAACAGTTATAGATCGACTTAGTTAAATGATAGCAATTAGAGACCAATTCAAATCTCCACACGATAGAATTTGGTTGCATCTCAAAATGGACATCTATAGGAATAAGGATTCAAAGGTGGCGCCAAAGCTTCATATTCACATATAGATTTGGTGTGATTTCCTTTACATCTAAAACAGTCAACATCAAATTTGCAACACCAACCTTATATCGACTGTGTCATAGTATGAGTCAATTTATATATTAAATCGATTTGATAGTCATTGACAGGTTTACACGCCTTACAAATGTTGGTCGATACTTAAAAACATGGTAAATAGAGTTTACTAAGTCCACGGCTTCCACAAAAGAGGCGTCGACTTATTCTATCATCATTTCATCGACTTAATGACTGCCCAATGTTTGCAAATTATAAACTCTCCTTTCGCAAACAATAAGAGTATAATGCAGCTAAAGAATATAGTCATTACTATCTCATAGTTCATCCTTTGATTTAATTATAAATCAATTGATAATCATTGCTTAAGATAGTCCATCTCAAAGCAAATATCATTTAAATTCATATATATAACATATACGTATATATATAGATATATATATATATATTTATGTATACATATATATGTACATGTTAGTATATATGATCCATATTTATCATATGAAAATAAATCATGTATATATAATCGATATACAAATGAATACATCAAGATAGAAATCATATTATTATTTTAATATATCAATTGTGCATACATACATATATATATATATATGCCTCTATGTACACGTATACATATGTATACATGTATCGATACATTCGTATGGTCATGTCCATTTGTCACCATACATGTATATGGATACATATATACATATGGATATATGGATATACATTATATATATACACATTCGATTCTCACACCAAATCATACACAATTACTATGGTATTGATAAGAGACTACGGGCGATATATCTATACGCATACATGTGCATGTCGTTAGTTCCATCAGATATTTCTATGCGCATAAGCATCTTGTGCATGAGTGTGCATAGATACGTCTACCTATGTACCCTAATGTACATGTTCCTTTGTATGTATAGTCTATCATCGTCAAGCATGTGTGTATGCATACATATTCCTCATATGTTCCACATATCAATACAAACATAGTAACAAGGAAAGAACTCTCAAGCTCAAACAGATAAACATCACCCAATAATGCACTCAATAGTAAACAAGACCATTACTAATGCAGACATATTGACTAAGGATGACTTACCAACTTCCCACTTAATATCCTGACTCAATTATTCTATTGTGGTATGTATAAGAGCTCAGATAAGTTACTTTACTGGTTACTCGACCAATCCCTTCTCTTGAATGATACTTCCCCTCTGCTTGGAGGAATTGAACATATACCTACAATCACTAACACATGCTCATGGAAATTAGTTGTTCACAAAATATGCAATATACATAATACATCTCCAAAGTTAGAATAGCAATTCAATATTCAAACAATCACATAAATGTATTCCTTCATGTCTAACATTAAATGAGATGACATTCATTCAAAAATCAGTGATAACAAAGTGCGCACACAATTTATTCATCCACTAAATTCACATTACATTCGCATTTTACCTCACATAGTAATAGTAAATAGTAATTACACAATTGGGGTGTAATAACTACACTCCCAAGTTGTACTTATCAGGCAGGTGTTAGTGTGAATAGGGTTATTTCCTAACTATTTATTAGTGAGGACCTATTCACATCATTAATAAGTTTACTTAGGAGTTAGTTTCCTAGGTGGCATTCTAGAAACTAGTATTTAATGGGACCATATTTCATTAATAGGAATGTAGTTATCTAGGCATTTAATATTTCTCTCATGCATCTATAATTATGCATTAGGCACTTAATATTTGTAAAGTTCTAAGGTGGTTATCCAACTACCTCTCTCCTTTCCTATATAAGGAAGGCTCTTGTACATTTGTAAATCATCTCAAAGATTCTAGATCAATTCATCATAGATCATCATTTGATCAAGTTGTCTTCTTTCTCATGTTGCAATACTTCTTTATTCATGTGGATGGTATTCTTCTTGGTTGATCCATTGAAGAACTGCAGCTTCAAGTGGGTTATTGATTCATATTTCTAACATAGAATTCTAAAATGTTGTAAACCAATGAAACGTAGAACTCTTAATGTAGTTTATGTCTATAATTTTTTATTTTTTTTAAATAGTTGGATAATTTTACCCACATACTTGAAAATATAGTGCATAAAAAAATTTAATTTGTGATGAATATTACTTTTTAAAGTCAAACTTAATCAAAAAATTATATTTTCCATGGGATGTCAACTTTTTTATCATTTTTATCATTTCTAAAAAGACAAATTATACCAGGTCTTGGAGAGGATTTTCTCCTTTAGTACACCATATATTTTCTTGAAAAAATCTAATCAACCTCATGTTTGATTATAAAAACCTAATTGCAATAAATTTTAAAAAAATCAAAATAAAACTAATAAAATTATCAAAAAAAAAATTGGATTCTAGACTCTGATCTCTACAAAAAGGTATTTTTTATATTTTCATGAGAGTACCCTTGATTAGATAAATCTATATTTGAAGTTGAATTTTACTAAATTTTCCCCAAAATAGATGTTAAGCTACCACATAGATAATTTTGTGAAAAAGTTTTCAATTAAAGGTGTTTCACCTAAAAATCACATATAAATCGAACCTCATTTCATTTTTTAATTGAAAAAAAATCTATTTGGTGGTTTTGGGAAAAATCTTTTCACCTAAAATTATACGTGCCCCATGGTTTCGACCAAAACTATTTTTATCGAAATAATTTTGTTTGTTGAAAGTGTGACACAACTTTGTACTTTTATTCTAGTTCTATAGTGATAGATTTTATAAATATTCATGATTCCACATATTCAACTTGGTCATCATTCATTTTGAAACCTTTTACAAAAGTGTTGAATTCTCATTAGTTTAGTTGTCTTACTTATAGTGATCTACATCCATGGTTATTATACTTGAATATTGCATTGTAACTAATTTATCTAGTTAATATTTTCAAAGTTTGGAATTAGCTTGGAGATCCTTGAGTAGCATTCATATTATCTTTAGACCTTGTTTTATATGTGTTTCTACAAGGTTCTAATTTGTCGCCTTTTTTAGTTAGGCTTGAGACTCATAGTTTGATTATAGCACCTCTCAATACCAACATGGTCACACTAAGCAACTTCTAGAGTCATTGTATATATATTGAGATTTATTCCCTTGTATTTCTTTTAGGAATGGGAATATATGTTGCATACATCTTTAGCTTTATTTCTTCCTAAGGGGAAGAATTTTATTCAAAAATCATGGGCCACCTTTAATATTCTATGTTGGGCATCTACTATTGACACAAGAAACTATACATTGAGTGGAACAATATTATCTCTCTTCTTCACTCTATTTTCTTATGGGATTTTTACTTGCACATGGAGTTTTATCCTTCCCACATATTTTAGGGGGCTCACATAGACCTTATCTCTTCATCCTCAATTTAGGGGTTTTTTCCCTATAGGTTTTATCCTTCTTTATATTCAAGGGGATAATTGAGCATAGGTACTTAACATGGTGCAATTTTCAAGACCCATTTCTTATCTCATTTCTCCTAAATTACACTTATGATGATGTTGGTGTAATTTTTTGTTCACCTTAGATATATTATATCCTAACTATGATATTGCACATATTTAATAAGTTTATTTAGTATAATTAGGGTATTTAATTTTTGTCACCTAAGTAGTTAATAATGACATGTGTATACCTCATCAACTAACAAGGTTAATGGTAGTTAGATTTCAAATCATTTTTAGTTAGATTGAGTTAACTCATCTCTTGATTAAGAGTGATTAAGAGTTAAATCATACCTCTTAGGCTTGCCATCTCCTTGATACATGTATCCAAGATGCATATATATTTACATGTTACTATTTGTAATTTTTCTCATAATATTGAATATAGAATAACATTATTATGTTCATCTCAATTTATAGGTAGTTTATCGATATTTTGGTCTTGGGAATAATTCTTGTTTATGCAAAATTCTAACATATAAGAATGAATAATAGGTGTTAGAGGATCCCTTAATCACATCATGATTCTTAACATCCCATTTAATACATCATCATATAATTCATATCTAGATGGGCCTTGTTATATGGACTCCTCATTTTTTTTGACAAGAGTAGCTATAAATGTTGAATTTTTTAATTTTTTTTAATGATTTTTTAAGGTGTAATTGGCTTTATGTTCTACTTCTCACATTCTAACACTTTAATTTCCCTTAAATTATTTTTAAACTTGTGTAGCTTGATATATGCCCACATCTTGTAAAGGGTAAACATTAAGATTGAGACATTCAAGAATACTAGCATGTTTTTAATCAAAGGTGATTTGCATAGATGGTATATATTTAATAAAGAATTTTTTATTTTAATATTAATGAATTCATTTCTCATGCTCACTTGTTAACATTATGATTATAAGAAAATTCCTATATTTGAAATCATAACGTGTCTCATCCTTTAAATCACATGATCTTAGTATAGAGTATTATAAGAAAATCAAAAATATTATTATTAGGTAGTATTAGTTAATGAAACTTAATTAGTGTATAAAATCAACATAATATTGTAGTAAATTTAGTGTCTTACAAATGACTAATTTAATAACTATTAATTCATATTTATTAAATATGTAAATATTTTTTATTTGAATATATTTCTTCAATCACTAATCATTTTCATTTGTTAATTTTATTTTAGAAGTTTGAAATGAAGATTAAGGGATAGTTGAAGTTAGTTTTAATCGGCTAGAGATATTTTGAATAATATTTTAATTATATTTTTTATAGACATTTCTTGCAAATTGTAATGTTGTCAACTCCTACCTAAACTTACCTGAGCTTTATTCAAATACATTCATCAACAAAGATGATCATAGAAAATTTGACGAATAATAGAGCTAAATATTTTGAAGAAATTACTTTAGCAAAATTCAATTCCTATCAACAAACTCACAACCCCTCCTTAATAAAAGACTACGCTCAAGTTTCAATCAATTGATGACAATTACTAATAAGCCATTAAAATAATTGTCATCATGAATTTTTTCTTCAATTGCAAACAACCTAGTAATGTAAAACTTAAAATATTAGTATTAATCAAATTTTACTATAGTATATGATCCCATAAAATATATATAAAAACAAGCAAGTTGAAGGCTTTTTTAACATCATCAATTCTATTTGTCTTTATTGTTTTGACAAGTTCTTTAAATTGAATTAAATCAAATTGGAATTGTTGGGCCTTAAAATATAAAGAGTTTAAGTAAGACCAAGGCAAGGCTAGTTGGACCGTTGGACTGGATTGCAGGGATACCTTTAACGCAACCAAAAAAAATAAAATACAGAGAGTTTGATACTCAAACACAATCTTCACTACTCTTTGCACAACCTCCATCTCACTTCAATTTTCTATTACTTCTCAATATTTCATCCACCACAAACTTAAATCCCCATTCAAGACCAAAGACACTAAAATCGCTTTTCTTACTAAACAACTTAAAAACACAAATCTAAAATATGTTCCCTTAATCTTTGAGATATTCATGTTACACTCTCTAATTACTAATTTAACTATATCTTACATAAATAAAAATTAGTACAATCTTTTTTTTTCAACCAAAATATCCCTTATTCATAAGCTAGGCATTGAAGACATCAGCTTACTAAATTTGACGGCTTCCTTGAGAAGAGTAAGCACGTCATTCCTCATAGAATTCACATCTCCTGCGATTCCATCGTTCCATTTAGACCACCTGCTGGTGAGTGCGCATTCCCATCTCTGGTTTTCTGCCTCCCCGTCCACTTCCCTCACATTTGCAATACGGAACTTAAAATCCTCCGTTACATACGTCTCTGCATCTTTGTACCGTATGTTGATAATTTGATAACGGCTGGAAGGATCGAAAACAAACAGGTGGTCGGGGGTTCGATTCGCCCAAGCGTCTTCCACCCATTTAATCATATCCTGCTGTATCTCTATCTCTGTCTCATGCGACATAACCGCCAGCCTGAAATCTGTTGTATCTCCTCCCTCTCTGCAGAAGGAGACAAGGCCGTGTCTCCTCGGCTCCCTCCGAACCCTACTTATCTCCGCCCTCACAGGGGACAAAGAAGGAGCAACAGATGGATCTGACGCAGTCCCCGAATAAAAGTTGCTCAAGTATTTTTCTTGCTGCACAGAATCCATCAAGCAATCTGAGGCCGCTCTGGCCGATTTCTTGGCCTTTTCGGCGGCGGTCAAATCGCCTGCATCAAATTCGATCTTCAACAGACATCGCCTATAAGCTTTCTGAACATCACTGGCACATGCTTTGGTATCCACACCCAGCACCTGCACAAAATACCTATTTAAAGAGCTTTCATTTCACTGTAAAATATATTTAGAATTAGGATCCGCGATTTGTTATAGTACCTGGAAATAGTCTGTTGACCGAAGTATTCGTTGGACTTCGCTGTTATGCACAAACCCTTCCTCTCCCAAGCAACGAACGGAAACGTTAGACAAGCTAATCGGCTTCTCTTCCCGATCTGTGAGATGAATGCTGATTTTCCTCCGGTAGGAAACCTTGACGTAGTCTAGCTTTTCCAAATGACGCCTGAGATCTGTTACGGCCTTTTCTGAACATGCTGTGGAGAATGTGCTGGATATGAGCTTTTGGCTGGAAAGTTGTTGTAAAGAGAAGGAAATGAAACCTCCGTGGACCAGTTCCTCGTAGTGACAGCCGTGGAAGAGTTGTTTTCCGAATCGAACGATCATCTTGATGTTCCTCATCACATCCTGCTGACACTCAAAGCAGGATAACAGCTCCGATCTGTAAGCTGAGAAGTCCCAATGCGGGAGCAACTTTCTGAAAGGGCCAAATGACATCTTGTTTGAAAAGGCAGCTGCCAGATTATCATCATCACAAGGAGTAGGTGAACCTGAAATGATCGCTTCTCCCTTCTTGAAACACAAATGTTGCATACTTTGCAGAGAAATGCAAGAAATCTCGCCAGTAAATTTTTCGAAAGAGACTTTCTCAACAGCCAGCAGGGGATTCTCAGTAGATTTACAGAAACAAGTGCGGTAAAATAGAGGGAAGGATCCCGTGCTTTTGCTCACACCAGCGAGCCCTATCAGATTTTTAACGGAAGCAACAATACTTTGCACGGCTTGTCTGGAATCGCCGCGAATTTGAAATTTGCCAGAGGGTAGTAACCTGGCTGAAGAGATCCCTGCAGATTGTTGAAATCTTTTGATCGTTCGCCCTCCCTTCCCAATGACCATTGCTCTTGCTGCTTCAGGAACCTCAACCTCCATGTGGAAAGTACTCATTATGCCTGATCACTTAACAATCTATTGTCAAAGCTTTGTAATTCAATTTGTTGAGCACAATAGATGAGAATGATAATTTCTGATTAAAAAGACTTTCACCGAAGTTCAAACTCCCAGAGGCATGTTAGGACCAAGTTCAGGTCAGATTCGACCCCTAGATAACTTTAATAGATTCGACTCCTAGATTACTTTGACAGATGGGACCCTCTGCATGTGACTGTTTAACCAGAAATTCTGATTTAAATGTAAAATTAATCCAGTTGTATTGTTTATATGAAAACATGGATGCCAACATCTATACAAAGGTCGATTCTTCATGGCTTTAACCATCTAGAAACCCACAGGATTTTATTTTCTACTAAAAGCGTTTTTCTGATATCTAAGGTTAATCTATCCAGGTACGGGGAGATCTTTTTCTCTGTCATCTTGACCGTAACTTCCAAAAAGCAAGATGCTGCTAGAACGGTGGCGATTGTATTTTTATTATCCAAATAAAAAGAATTGCACAAACAACATCAACTTGCACTGAAAACTATAGATAAAACAAAAATTGACGTCGAATCATAAATGGGTCAAGCAACTTGTGGAAAATAATGATCTAAATGGGTCAAGCAACTTGTGGAAAATAATGATCAAAAAGCAAGATGCTGCTAGAACGTGGCGATTGTATTTTTATTATCCAAATAAAAAGAATTGCACAAACAACATCAACTTGCACTGAAAACTATAGATAAAACAAAAATTGATGTCAAATCATAAATGGGTCAAGCAACTTGTGGAAAATAAATGTGACTGTTTAACCACAAATTCTGATTTAAATGTAAAATTAATCCAGTTGTATTGTTTATATGAAAACATAGATGCCAACATCTATACAAAGGCCGATTCTTCATGGCTTTAACCATCTAGAAACCCACAGAATTTTATTTTCTACTAAAAGCGTTTTTCTGATATCTAAGGTTAATCTATCCAGGTACGGGGAGATCTTTTTCTCTGTCATCTTAACCGTAACTTCCAAAAAGCAAGATGCTGCTAGAACAGTGGCGATTGTATTTTTATTATCCAAAGAAAAAGAATTGCACAAACAACATCAACTTGCACTGAAAACTATAGATAAAACAAAAATTGACATCGAATCATAAATGGGTCAAGCAACTTGTGGAAAATAATGATCAAAATGGGTCAAGCAACTTGTGGAAAATAATGATCAAAAAGCAAGATGCTGCTAGAACGGTGGCGATTGTATTTTTATTATCCAAATAAAAAGAATTGCACAAACAACATCAACTTGCACTGAAAACTATAGATAAAACAAAAATTGACATCGAATCATAAATGGGTCAAGCAACTTGTGGAAAATAAATGTGACTGTTTAACCACAAATTCTGATTTAAATGTAAAATTAATCCGGTTGTATTGCTTATATGAAAACATAGATGCCAACATCTATACAAAGGCCGATTCTTCATGGCTTTAACCATCTAGAAACCCACAAGATTTTATTTTCTACTAAAAGCGTTTTTCTGATAGCTAAGGTTAATCTATCCAGGTACGGGGAGATCTTTTTCTCTGTCATCTTGACCGTAACTTCCAAAAAGCAAGATGCTGCTAGAACGGTGGCGATTGTATTTTTATTATCCAAATAAAAAGAATTGCAGAAACAACATCAACTTGCACTGAAAACTATAGATAAAACAAAAATTGACGTCGAATCATAAATGGGTCAAGCAACTTGTGGAAAATAATGATGTTAGATCCTCGGAAGGCGCCGAGAAAGAAAGTTCTCCACAAAAGAGAGCTCATCCTTCCTTACGACTTGGAAGTAGACTACTCGGTAAATTCTTGTTTTGAATTAAGAAAAGTAGGTTACAAGGAACAGCTATAATCAGAACAGCAAAAGCAGTGAACAGAATTTGCAAATAGGCTGAATAACGAAAGGTACAGCCCAGCCAAACTAGAGTACAAACGATTCTCCAAGAAACAGAGCCTCCAGACCCCACAAATAAAAATTACAAGGCTGCTCTGAGAACAATGACTGCAATTAATTAAGGTTGAGGTAAGTAGAGTTCAATAAGCTAACCCAAAGTGAACCTCACATATCTTCTTTATTTGGTGTTTACCTATTTTGTATTTATATTTAAATATTGTAAGGGTTTAGATGTTTTATATTAAATAAATTAAGGTTAACTTAATAAATGTACAATACATAAGTATATTAATTGAAATTAATTATAATTACGATTGATTTTTGTTATGAATGTAAATAAATATAAAAATTGAAATATTTAAATATGGTATTTAATTAGATTATAATTGTAGAGAAGTGTTATAGTAGATGTCAAAAAACAATACATCAATGTTTTGGATACTTTTCATAGATTCATATAAGAACCCCATCTTTTGAAAATCTTTTTTTTTTTGCTTTGGATCATTTACATGAGTGCATACCTGATCTTCATTATTTTAGATATGATCTTGTGCATAAATCTAATTTGATAAAATACAAACTACTAAATCTTGCTTGCCTTGATTTATAATTTTTTATAAAGTGTAAGGACTATTAGTGCTTAAACTCTTAAGAAATGTATTAGATCACAAGGTTCATGTTCTCCTCTTGGAGTCAAACCCTTGAATTGATTAACTTTACATCTCTAAGTAAAGATTTCAAGACAAATTAGTTGTCATATAAGTAGAGAAATGTAGAATAGATTCTCTTTTAAGCCCTTAAGATCTAGATAATTTTTCTCTTATTGTTAGGTGATCTCTAAAATCCTTTCAAATGAATGAATGAATGTCCTTAAATACAACAAGTAAGAACACAAATCAACATAATGTGTACTAAGTTGGGTCATAATGGCTAGTGAAATGGTTAGCAATGTGAGAATTTGAATTTTAAAGTTTAAAAGTTTAGGTATCGAATTCATAATTATGAAAGTAGCTTGGGTTAAGTTTGCACTTATGAATTATCAATAAATTTGGGGGTTATAGGTGAAGTTTTGGGTATAATTAAGGACATGGATCAAGATATGAGTTGAATTTAAACATGAATACACCACTTGTAAGGTAATTATTGAATATATTATACCCTAATTAAAGTAGGCCCAAAACATAGGGGAGAAATGCATTAGTGTGATTTTTTCCATTAAATTTTATCTCCATTTTGATGTGTATATGAATTATCGATTAAATGTATGACAAAAACAAGTAGTCAACATTTCAAAGTAAATATTTTCAAGTAGTAAAATGATAGATACAGTCCATGTAATTTAACACAAAATTACTTCAAAGACATCAAATTTCCACAATCCATAATATTTTTTCATTAGTTTTTATGGATTTAACTATGTGAGGATTTATTGGCATCAATGATTTAGATCACACTCCACAATCCATCATTAGGATGTAGAGAGCTAGAGGAGAAAAATGTGTAAAACAAAAAATACTTTCAACAAGTAGCGTCTACCATATATTTTGAAATAAACATAAACATAACTTACATTGAAATTAAAATATCCTTGAAACTAATAAAACTGAAGAGAGAAGGGTAAGATATTATGTCTATTGGGTGAGTGTACTAAATTGGGGTAAAAAAGCAACCAAATGAGTAATTTTAAAGAAAACACATTCATGTTATGTAAAATTTAATATAACATGCACATGTAATATGCTATTATAACAAAGAAAAAGTCATATCTATCATTGTTGTAACTTGTGACTACTTGATCTCTTTGCAAAGAAAAACTCAACCTTTTTTTCTTACAAATAGCATTTGCAAGAACCTTCTAAGTTAGTTTACACTACCACATCATAAAAGAGGTAGGTAATTGGGATTTTAATTTTTTTATCAAATTTTATTTGCATTTCAATGAGTTTTTCATTTTTTTAGAATATTTTTTTATTTTTTATATTTTTTTTGTAAACCCTATCCCAAACCTAATTTAGAGGAGGAATTGCTTAAAGAGAACCTTCCATTACTTAAAGAGATCCTTGCAACACCTAAGATGATCTATTAGGGAAATTAGAAAAAAATGAATTACAAAATTGAGGGCATTCATAGAAAATGTCTACCATGTATCAGTTATAACTACACTAAAAGAAATGATGAAGTAAAATGATTCAATAAAAATTAAAATACACTAATGCAAAACTCATAGATATTTATAAATTTTCAATTTTAGTCTACAAGTTTATCTTACAATAAAGTGAAAAAAAAAAGGAGGCTAAATTTGTACTCTTTTTAATAATCTAAAAAGTAATGTACCCATTGTTGTGAATTTAAAGATATTCCATATCCATTGGTGCAATCACAATTACATAAAAAAATATTTTTTTGGCATAGGTGGAAGATGGTCTTTGACCAACCTCCTTGTAACAACTATGATGTTTTGCTATAGATATTTTAAGAAAAAATTATTACAAGTTTTTCCTTTACAAAATTCTTAATTATTTTAATAGTGTTTTTAGGGTAGAGGTGGAGGCTCTATCCAAAATAGAGTGGGATCTTGTTAGGCAAAAAATTTCAATAAAAACCACTACCCCCAAAATTTGTCTATCATGTTTCCATCAATCATTAAGGAGACTCTGGAGGTGTAAAATGAATGTGATTTATAGCCTCATGGGCGCCTTATATTGCATGGAGTATAGATGTCTCAATATCATAGTTCAACATATGGTTATTCAACATGACCATCTTATTCCAATAATGTTTTCTCCCACTTATATTATAGTTGTTATTATATTTATTTTGGAAGACATCATGATCCACAATATGGAGAGGGTGTCACCCCCCATAAGTGCACTTATTTTTATTGGGAGCTTAGAGAGTGATCCAATAGTACATTAAGAATCAAATAATATGGTGATCACCAATGAGTTAGCACATGATTCATTTGTTGATCATGCAAACGTATTTTTAGAAGAACTTACAACATGTATATATTGCATATTACACTTAAGATTTTAACATGTACCTTGATTTCTCATTCTAGAGTTAAATTACAAATATATTTACTATATACTTCAAGTTCTAACCTTGTAGGGTCGTACAAAATTAACCATTCCAACTAATATTTTTGTTGTCCCATCTATCTCAAATATAAATTTCAAATATATATTACAATTATTTAATATGTATTTATATTTAGAATAATAAATTTAATTTTTGAAAATGCTCTTTTTTGAATAGGTGGGTAATACACCATCGTCCAACATATGTATGTTTGTAGTGTCAATCATGACATCAATTAGATATTTTTTGGAAGTGAATGTTTAACTACAATGGCATCATTAGCTTGGTAGCATTGAAGTTGTGTCATTAGTAGAAGTAATGGAAGTTGATTGAGAGTTAAAGGGACAACTAGTAGAAAGGTGAGTTGGGTAGTGTTTGGAAGTGTGAGGTCCCTTTTCATAGTCATAGTGGAGTCTCCTTTTCCCATTGTGTAGTCATCCCCTTCCCTAGGCATAATTTTTCATATTGTGGCAATGTTGAGAGACTAGATCTATATTCCCTTGGGTGATGGTTTACATTAATAGTAGTGTGGGTCTTTATTATGCTTTTTCTTTGGTATTATTTTATTTTCACAATGGTAGATGTAGCATAGTAAAATGCATACCCTTGCATTTTCACACTTGTTTGGGCCCACCTTGCTTTATTTATCCTTATTTATGTCTTAATTAGTCCTATTTTTCATCTACAAGCCCTGTGAATTATATCTTTTTCTTACTAATCCTGACATTTTCCAATGGATAAATGATAATTTAAAGATTTTGTCTATGTCCCTAATTTGTGGATTGGGACTAAAACGCCACCTAGAGTGTCTTTGTCCCCCAAAGGTCTTGGGACCCTGATCTTGAATGCACCTAAAAAGGTCCCTTTTTGGAGTTTGTGCCCCGAGATTTGAGCCTTGGGACTAAGACACCACCTAGGGCATCTTAGTCCCCCTTGGCTTATTTTTAGGATTCAATTTCAAATCTTGGCGGGATTTAGCCTCCTTTAATTAATGAATTCATATGTCGGCTTAGTGTGGTGTAATTTTGGGATATTAAGCATAGATAAGTATAAATACAAGGTTCCTTCACTCATTTCAAATCAAGTCTTTTGTGAGAGCATTCATCATAGCATAATTAAGTTCACAAGAGCATTCGAGAGAATTTCATCAAGTATTTGGAGCCATCATCAAGATTCAAGCATCATGTCAAGGATTTAGTGCATACATTCATGTTGTTGAGCCAAGATTGTGGATGTAGCATTGAAGATCTATTTGCAACCATTGTTCACATCTTATCCAAGGATCCAAGATCTACATTCTTCATGGCCACTACATGGTAGATTATAGATTTTCTTCACAAGACATCATCCAAGGTGATAGCATTTACATATTTCATGCTTCATGCTTTATTTCATTCATTCCATCATTTGGTTTAATTACCTACAAGGGGTTCAACCAAGGAAAGCCCCCATTTACTAACAATCAACAAGTTTTTCCTTCTCTTGCATGTTTGTGATTGTAGATTTAGGTTGAAGACTTGAGAGACTTGAAGATCATTTGAAGTGCAAAGTTGTCAAAGTTACAAAGTTGCATTGCAAAGTTGTCATCTTCATGGAAACTCACCTACATGCTAGATCTGGAAGATTCAAGACCTCAGATCTGACAAGAGGCAAGTGCAGACCTTGGAGCTCATGACCACTTTCAGAGATTTCAGAAATTCCAAATGGGACTAAGACAATAGTAATGGTTTCTTAGTCCTCCCTAGCATATTTTGACAGCATTTTTGCATTTCTAGAATCCTCATCACATTTCTAGACTTCCTAGGTACATACCCCCTAACTTGTGGTTTAATTTTGTCATTTGATCTCCTTATTTGGGTTGCATTGCTTGATTTTGTGAGCTGAATGTTCATTTGTCTTTTCCAATCTTTTGCTTGGTGGTGAACCCCTAAAAGCTTAAAGATCACCCTCCTAGGTCCTCCTTATTAAGAATTGACTTACCCTTTGGGGTTGATAGTCAATCCAATTTGGGATCCTAGGACATTATTGAATGACTGAAGGAGAATAGTGGCATATCCCCCACCTTATCTTTCTTATGTTTCAGTAGATAATGGCTTTCTTTGGTGGGTGATTTATTTATGGACCTATGTGTCATTAATAAACCCATTGGTTAGTTCCCATTATATTATGATGTGATTATAATAGTTAGGGAAGTAGTGTTTGAGATGCTAGTTGTTGAAGTTTTCTTATGTAGGTAGTTTGGAGGTAGTTCTATAGTTATCACTTGGTAATCATTTGGTAGCTATCATGATAGCCATTTGAGGATAGAGATCCTTCACCTTCTATGTTACACCCCAATTGTGTAACTACTATTTACTAAATTACTATGTAGGGTAAAATGTGAATGTAATTTGTATTCTTAAGATGAATAAATTGTGCTTGCACTTTTTTATCAATGAATTATGAATGAATGTTATTTCATTTAATGTTATGTGAATAAATGCATATAAGTGAAATGGATAGTTATTGAATTAATATTCTAACTATGGAGATGTATTATGTGTAATGCATATTTTGTTGAATAGCTGACTACCATGGGCATATGTTAGTGGATGCAGGTATATGTTCAATTCCTCTATGCGGAGGGGAAGTATCACTCAGGAGAAGATCTTGGTCAAGTAACCAGTAATGTAACCTATCTGAGCTTACACACACTCACAGTAGTATGGTTGAGTCAAGTTATTATGAGGGAAGTTGGTAAGTCATCCTTAGTTTGGTGTGTCTACAAATGTAGTAAAGGTCTTGTTTACTATCGAGTGTATTATTGGGTGATGTTTATCTATTGAGCTTGTGAGTTCCTTCCTATATTACTATGCTTGTATTGATTAATAGAATGTACGTGGAATATGTATATGTACACATATGCATTTCAATGATGGACCATACGAATGAAGGAACACGTACATGAGGGTACAAAGGTAGATGTAACTATGCACACTTATGGACGGGTTGCTTATGTGCACTGAACTATCAAATGGACCTAACGACATGTATATGTATATGTATATGTATAGATATATCGCACATAGGTGCTTATCAATATGATAGTAATTGTGTGTCTATGGTGTGCAATTGAATGTGTATATATATGTACATGATATATACATATATCCATATGTATATATGTATCAATACATACGTATTATTGGAAGACAGACATGCCCATACAAATGTATCAATATATGTACATGCATATGTATACATGTACATAGAGGAAAATATATATATACACAATCAATATACTTGTTATTACTATGTGATTGCTATCTTGTTTGTATTCATTTGAATATTGAATATTTACATAGTTTATTGGCATATGATATATATAAATATATATTAACATATAAATATATATACATATATGTGTGTGTGTGTGTTGATATACATATATATGTATATATGTAAAATATACGAATATATATTTAAATTTATAACTTAAACAATTCTTTGAGGAAGATTTACTTACTTAAGCATAGGTCGATTATATATAGCATATACAAAGCATTTTAAAAGGCTGAATATAACACATATTGGCAAAGATTAAAGAGTGAACTATATGTAATATATAGTGCAACAAGTAAGTCAATTTGAAGAGTTTGACTTAGTCGATACATTGAGATGGAATACATTTGACTTAGTAAACTGCATTTACTTGGGATGACTTATCATGGATTGAATACCAACACCAAATTAAATGTAAATGCATAATTATAGGATAATTTTTTACAAGTCGATAAATAAATTAAAGATATTATGTGTTCTAAGCACCTTGAGAGGCTCAATCATTACCACCCCTGGGTCCTATACCTATAAATCATTCCAATCAATAACATTAAACTATCGCTTGGTATATATACTTCTTAAGATATGAAACATGAAAGATATTATGCATCATGGCAAGAGCTAGTGACAAGACAATTCTATACACAACTGGGTTGATTTCCTCAAGAACCTCAAAAGGACTTATGTAGCACAGAGCTAGTTTGGATGACTTTCCAAACATGATAGAACTCTTGTGAGGTTTAAAACCCTCAAAAAAACCTTATCCCCTATTATAAAATTACTAGGTGCTTGTTTAGAATCAGTATAACTTTTCTACCTATCGTTAGCTTCTACTAACCTTTTCTTGATAATTCCAACTTGTTCCTCCATTTCTAATAACATGTTTGGCCCAAGGATTATCATATCTTCTAGCTTATCCTAGCTTATAGGAGTTCAACACTTCCTGCCATATAATGCTTCAAATGGAGCCACATTGATTGTAGAATGATAGAAGTTATTATATACAAACTCTACTAAAGGTAAGTAATCCTCTAACTTGTATTATTGATCCATACAATACATCCTTAGTAGGTCCTCTAATACTTGGTTCACCCTTTCAATTTTCCCATCCATTTTCAGATGATAAGTAGAACTTTTGTTCAGTTGAGTCCCAAATGAAGTAAACAAGGTTTGCCAAAATCTAGATGTCACTCGAGCATCCCTATCAGAAATGATATTTTTAGGAATCCCATGCAATCTAAATATCTCTTGAATAATTTTTTGTGCTATTATAGGATCTTCATAAGTTAGATTCCCTGGTATGAAGTGAGCTACCTTTGTAAGCTTGACAACCACTACCAGAATGGCATTGTGCTTATTCCAAGACATAGGGAGACCTTGCGCAAGATCCATACTAATAACTTGACACTTTCTTTTTGGAACTTCATGTGGATACAAAAGACCTATAGGATGATGATGCTCTGCCTTCACTCTTTGGAACTCCAAGCAACTTTCTATAAGTCTTGTTGCATCCCCTTTCATTCCCATCCATAAATATAATGGTTTTACATCGGCCAACGTCTTAGTTACACTAGGATGTCTTGAATATGGTGCATTGTGAACTTCTTTCTATGTCATGCTCCTTAATTCCCCAATGTTTGGTACGTAAATTCTTCCCTTAAATCTCAATAAACCATTAGGTTCAAAGTGATATCCTTCATACCTTCGATCTTGCGGGTTGTCCGAGAGTGCTTGCTTGACTTGTTCATAGAACTCATCACCCTTACAATTTTACAACACTTGATCCTTGAAACCGGTTTGGATTGATATCATCGAGGAGATATGCCTCCTATGACTTAGGGCATTAACACCACAATTCTCTTTCCCCTTGATATAACTGATGTTGAAATCATAATCAGATATCAACTCCAACCATCTCCTTTGTTGTGCATTCAAATTAGGTTGAGTAAACAAATATTTTAGACTATGATGATCAGTCTTCAATTCAAATGGTTTTCCCAATAGATAATGATTTTCACATATATATATATATTTCATGTTTCTCTTAAGTTTGTTTGTGTCACTTTTTTTTGTGATTATAAAGTAAAAAGTAAATTTTTTAGTTTCTATAATTTTATCTTTTATCAAGAATGATATTTTGGTTTTAATTTTTTTTTAGATTATACCCCCCTTTTTATCTATATTTTTTCATCATAACTTCTTTTGTAATTTTTTTTTTATCTTTATCTCCTCTTAGTTTTACATTTTTGTCTCTTTTTGATCTTTTTATCTTTTTTTCTTAATCTTTCCTATATAGATAAAATTCATCTATTTTATAAAGGTAAGATTAGGAGTATATATATATATATATTTATCATATATATATTAGTTAATCAAATATTTATACATATAATTTATATATATATATGAGATCATTGGTAATTTATAATTAATTAGTTAGATTCTATTTTTTTTATCTTTTTAAATTAGTCTTTTTAATATTTGGTTCTGGTTCATGTTATATGCACTTTTTTTTGTGGTTTATTGGTCTCTCTTTTTTATTAGGGAATAGGATTCTTTTCTTTTCTAAATCTTTACTATTTTTGATTGGCCTACTTTTTCCTTCAAACCTCTCTCTCTATCTCGCTCTATCTCTCTCTCTATTGCTTTCTTATCATCCTGATGATGGATCATGGAGTATGATCCGAAATGTTGATAAAAAACTTGACATAGTCTCAATCTAGAAATAGTTGACATTTAAGATTAATTTAATAAATATACAATATACAAGTATAATTAATTGAAATTAACACTAATTATGTAATTTATTCTTGTTATGAATGTAAATAAATATAAAAATTGAAATACTCAAATATGATATTTAACTAGATTTTAATAGGGAAGTGTTATAGTAGATGTTAGAAAGCAATTCATCAATGTTTAAATAGATATTTTTAATGGATTCATATAAGAATCACATATTTTGAAAATCAATTTTTTGTTGCTTTGCATCATTTGCATGAGTCTATATGTGATTTCCATTATTGTAGATATGATCTTGTGCATAGATCTAATTTGATAAAATGCAAACTACTAAATCGTGTTTGCCTTGATTTCTAATGGTTGATAAAGTGTAAGGACTAGTAATGCTTACAAACACGGCTGAGAAATGTATTAAATCACAAGGTTCATGTTCTCCTATTGAAGTCAAACCCCTAAAAAGGCAAACTTTACATCTCTAAGTTAATATTTCATGAAAACTTAGGTGTCATACAAGTAGAGAAATGTATAATAGATTCTCCTTTAAGCCCTTAAATCTATATATTTATTCTCTTATGTCTAGGTGATCTCTAAAATCATTTCAAATGATTGAATGGATATACATAAATACAACAAGCGAGCACACAAATCAACATAATGTGAATTAAGTTGGGTCATAATGGCTAGTGAAATGGTTAGCAAGGTGGGAATTTGAATTTTAAACTTTAAAAGTTTAGGTATCAAATTCATAATTATGAGAGTAGCTTGGGTCAAGTTTGCACTTATTGATTATTAATAAATTTGGGGGTTAGAGGTGAAAATTTTGGTATAGTTAAGGATATGGATCAAAATATGAGTTGAATTTAAACATGAATACACCACTTGTAAGATAATTGAATATACAATACCATAATTAAAGTGGGCCCAAAACATAGGGGGAAAATGCATGAGTGAATTTTTCCATTAAATTTTATCTCTATTTTGATTTGTATATGAATTATTGATTAAATGTATGTCAAAGAAAAAAAAGTAGTCAATATTTCAAACTAAATATTTTCAAGTAGTAAAATGATCATATAGTCCATGTAATTTAACACAAAATTACTTCTAAGATATCAAATTTCCACAATCCATAATATTTTTCATTAGTTTTAATGGATTTAACTATGAGAGGATTTATTGGCATCAATGCTTCAGATCACACTCCATAATCCATCATTAGGATGTAGAGAGCTAAAGGAGAAAAAATGTGTAAAATAAAAAATGCATTCAATAAGAAGCTTCTTCCATATATTTTGAAATAAACACTTGAGTTACATAACTTACATTGAAATTAAAATGTCCTTGAAAGTAATAAAATTGAAGAGCTCGACGGATAAGATATTATGTCTATTGGGTGAGTGTACTAAATTCGGGTACAAAAAGCAACCAAATAAATAATTTTGATAAACACATGGATCTTATGTAAAATTTATTATAACATGCACATATAATATGCTATTATAACAAAAAAAATCATATCTATCATTGTTGTGACTACTTGAGATCTTTGCAAAGAAATGTTAAAAATTGAGGTGTTTTCTTAGCTTAATACTATGTAAAACTTTAATATTGTTGATCTAAATAAGCTTTTCCTTTTGTTACATATTCTTTGTGGGTGATTATCTTGATTAGTCCATTTTATTGTTTGTAGAATGTAGACAGAAGTTGATAGAAGAATTAGATAGGGTATTAGAAAGATTACACAAGCATATACCGTGGAGTAACCCTTTCAGGAAAAAAATCCACCAAGAATTATTCTATTATTCAATCTTTGTAGTAGATTACAATAGCTCCAAATCTTACTTGAGAATGCCTTTTTTTCCTTCACCAAAACTTCTTCACAACCTACAATAAAACTGATAATCACTCTCTTCAACTTGCTTGAGATAAATAGGCTTTAATCAGCTTTGTAAACTCAACATGAGTTACAATTACAATGCTCAAGCCCCATCCCTAAAAGGTACACCTATCTCATGCAAATAGGGTTATCCCGTGAAGAAAAATGTCAAATGGTCATCTTCATGCATTTGGGCATCCCAAACTAAAGTGGCAACTAAACCTTTGTTCTGTAAATATCTCCAAGGCTTCATCCTCAAAGTAGGTGCCCAAAATTAATCCTACTTAACTGAGCCTTCAGAAATATCTCAACATGTAAAGGAGGTAATTCGAAGAAAGCAACTTGGGTGCCCAAGTTGGCTTCAAGTCATTTCTTGTTAACTGAAACATTTACTAACCACCATTCATGCAAGAATGGTCATCCCCTATTAATTGGAGGTAGTCCCTATTATCTACCATGCAACTCAAGTTATTAGCCATGCATTCCAAGTTAACTGAAGTCAACTAGCATTCAACTAAAACTAACTGAAGATAATTGAACCATAACTGAACTGAACTAAACTGAACTGAGCTAAACTAAACTAAACTAAACTAAACTAAACTAAACTGATTCTGAATTGGACTAAACTAAACTAAACTAAACTAAATTGATCTAAACTAAACTAAACTTCATGCATGCAAACATCAAACCCTAACTCCTAGGATCTTTACATGCATTCAGAAGTATTATCTCTTACTCTAAATAGTTAAATGAACTCAAGGTGACTGTCACCTTACCATGTGGGTGGCCCATGTGCCCCTATTATTTAGGAACTCACAATGGACACCCGCACATGCTCCTAACATTTAGAATTAATTACAAATTTCAATTAACATGATTATTTCATCAAATATTAATCTCTTCCTAATCCTAGTGTTGATTAACACATTCCAAGGACTTAGGAGATACATGAAATAAATAATGTTTAGGATTGCAATTAAATGGCATCCTATTCCCAACATTCTCCCACTTGACATTATACATTGCAATTATTCTAAACAAGGAATAATAATTTTAAATCAAGTGCAAGACTCAAGGCCAATGGCCTTCCTAGACCTACTAATCAACCCATGCTAACTTCAAATGCAACCTACATAATCATGAAGCTTCCAAGAAAATGATTAAAACCAAGAGAACTTATCTAGTTTCATAAGATAATTTGTAACATTAATTAAAGTGTCAACTTTCTCAATTAATACCTTCCCATTATCAACTAAACCAATACCTTTCCTAAGTCTTTGTATCCAAACTGCCTCTTTGGAGGCATGTTAAACTATCGAGTGTTTTGAACTCATGTTTAACCAAGGTGTAGGCTCCTCTATCTTTTCTGTTGAAAAAAATTTTCTTACAAGTAACCATTCCAACAAATATCTCTTGCCATAAGAGAACTCCAACCTCACCTATTTCTCCAAGTATCCATGAGGACCTATAACCAGCCAATCTGTGCCAATATCCAAATGTAACACAACACTTTCATGAAGTACTCAAGAAAATGATTAATGTACCCAATACTTAAGAGAATTACACAAGATCAATGTCAAAGCTCCAATCATGAATCAAGAACATAAACATGACATCCATGATCTAACCATCTCCTCCTAGGAGATCACATGCACCATAACATACTTATACATCTTGGTCTCAAGAGAACATGTAATATGCCAAATTCTAAACTAGCATCAAGAGTATAAATGACATCATAACAAATACACTCTAAACCAAGAAACCATATCTTAAATCACATGGAGATAACCTTACCAATGATGCATCCTTGTCACTACCAACAACTCCCACTGAATCGTGGTACCAAGTCACACATGGCATCATGACTACCATCCTCTTCATGAAGATCACTATATCCTACCAAAGCTCCCACTGAACTGTGATACCGAGCTATACATGGAAACAAGATAAACATCAAACCATTACTTTCAAAAGCATATGTAATTTCAAACATTTCCTCATCATCAAAATTATCATAACATGTACCATGCCAGAACTCTAAACTGCTAATCAAGAGTATACCATGGCATATAATAACAAAACCATCCTACAACCAAGAATCCACTTCATTGCCAAATTCTCCCACTGAATCGTGATACTGAGAAATCCCATGGCATCATGATGCACATAATCAAAACCACATTTTTGTCATAAGCTCACACCAAACCTGTGAATCCAAGCTCTCAATGACACATGATAAATATCCTCTAAAACAAGAATATATACCTCTTGTAACAAACTTATTTTCCAAAATCAGTAATAACAAAAATAGTAAAAGCTCCCACTACAACCAAAAAACCTCCAATCTTTTAAGAGAAAGGCATCCCAATACTCTACCCAACCTTAGCTCCGATACCAAATGTTGAAAATTGAGGTGTTTTCTTAGCTTAATACTATGTAAAACTTTAATATTGTTGATCTAAATAATCTTTTCCTTTTGTTACATATTCTTTGTGGGTGATTATCTTGATTAGTCCATTTTATTGTTTGTAGAATGTAGACAATAGTTGATAGAAGAATTAGACAGGGTATTAGAAAGATTACACAAGCATATACCATGGAGTAACCCTTTCAGGAAAAAACTCCACCAAGAATTATTCTATTATTCAATCTTTGTAGTAGATTACAATAGCTCCAAATCTTACTTGAGAATGCCTTTTTTGCCTTCACCAAAACTTCTTCACAACCTACAATAAAACTGATAATCACTCTCTTTAACTTGCTTGAGATAAATAGGCTTTAATCAGCTTTGTAAACTCAACATGAGTTACAATTACAATGCTCAAGCCCTATCCCTAAAAGGTACACCTATCTCATGCAAATAGGGTTATCCTGTGAAGAACAATGTCAAATGATCATCTTCATGCATTTGGGTGTCCCAAACTAAAGTAGCAACTAAACCTTTGTTCTGTAAATATCTCCAAGGCTTCATCCTCAAAGTAGGTGCACAAAAGTAATCCTACTTAACTAACCTTTAGAAATATCTCAACATGCAAAGGAGGTAATTCCAAGAAAGCAACTTGGACGCCCAAGTTGGCTCCAAGTCATTTCTTGTTAACTGAAACATTTACTCAACACCATTCATGCAAGAATGGCCATCCCCTGTTAACTGGAGGTAGTCCCTATTATTTGTCATGCAACTCAAGTTATTAGCCATGCATTCCAAGTTAACTGAAGTCAGCTAGCATTCAACTAAAACTAACTGAAGATAATTGAACCATAACTGAATTGAACTGAACTGAACTTCATGCATACAAACATCAAACCCTAACTCCTAGGATCTTTACATGCATTCAGAAGTGTTATCTCTTACTCTGAATAGTTAACTAAACTCAAGGTGACTATCACCTTACCATGTGGGTGCCCTATGTGCCCCTATTATTTAGGAACTCACAATGGATGCCCTCACATGCTTCTAACATTTAGAATTAATTACAAATGTCAATTAACATGATTATCTCATCGAATATTAATCTCTTCCTAATCCTAGTGTTGATGAACACATTCCAAGCACTTAGGAGATACATGAAATAAATAATGTTTAGGATTGCAATTAAATTGCATCCTATTACCAATAAGAAAAACTCAACCTTTTTTTTCTTACAAATAGCATTTGCAAGAACCTTTTAAGTAATTTTACACTACCACATCATAAAAGAGGTAGGTAATAGGATTTTAATTTTTTTAATCAAATTTTATTTGCATTTTGATGAATTTTTTATTTTTTTAAATATTTTTTTTATATATATCTTTTGTAAACCTTATCCCAAACCTAATTTAGAGAGGAATTGCTTAAAGATAACCTTACATCACCTAAATAGATCCTTGTAACACCTAAGATGATCTATTAGGGAAATTAGGAAAAAAAAATGAATTACAAAATTGAGGACATTCAGAGAAAATGTCTACCATGTATCACTTATAAGTACACTAGAAGCGATGATGAAGTAAAATGATTAAATGAAAATTAAAATACACTAATGCAAAACTCGTAGATCTATTTATATTATCAATTTTAGTCTACAAGTTTATCTTACAATAAAGTGCAAAAAAAAAGATAAAAGAGGCCAAATTTGTACTCTTTTTAATAATATAAAAAGTAATGCACCCATTGTTGTGAATTTAAAGAGATTCCATATACATTGGTGCAATCACAATTACATAAAAAATATTTTTTGGCATAGGTGGTAGATGGTCTTTGACCAACCTCCTTGTAACAAATATGAAGTTTTACTATATTTTAAGAAAAAATTACTATAAGTTTTTCCTTTACAAACTTCTTAACTATTTTAATAAAGGTTTCTAGGGTACAGGTGGAGGCTCTATCCAAAATAGTGGGATCTTGCTAGGCAAAAACTGTCAATAAAAACCACTACCCCCAAAAAATTTCTATCATGTTGCCATCAATCATTAAGGAGACTATGGAGGTGCAAAATGAATGTAATTTTTAGTCTTATGGACACCTTATATTGCATGGCACACAGATGTCTCAATATCATAGTTCAACATAATTTCATTTAACATGACCATCTTATTCCAATAATATTTCCTCCCACATATGTTATAGTTGTTATCATATTTAATTTGGAAGAGGTCATGATCCACAATATGTAGAGAGTGTCACCCCCCATAACTGCACTTATTTTTATTCATATATTGCTCGAGCTTAGAGAGTGATCCAATAGTACATGAAGAATCAAATAATATGGTGATCACCAATAAGTTAGCACATGATTTATTCAGTGATCATGCAAACATATTTTTATAATAATTTATAACATATATATTACATATTACACTTAAAATTTTAGCATGTACGTTGATTTCTAATTGTAGAGTTAAATTACAAATATATTTATTATATATTTCAAGTTCTAACCTTATAGAGTCGTACAACATTAACCATTCCAACAAAGAGTTATGTTGTCCTATCTATCTCAAATATAAATTTCAAATATATATTACAATTATTTAATATGTATTTTATATTTAGGATAATAAATTTAATTTTTGAAAATGTTCTTTTTTGAATAGGTGGATAATACACCATCGTCCAACATATATGTATGTTTGTAGTGTCAATCATGACATCAATTAGATATTTTTTGGAAGTGAATGTTTAACTACAATGCATCATTGGCTTGGTAGCATGGAAGTTGTGTCAGTAGAAGCAATGGAAGTTGATTGAGAGTTAAAGGGACAACTAGTAGACAAGTGAGTTGGGTAGTGTTTGGAAGTGTGAGGTCCCTTTTCATAGTCGTAGTGGAGTTTCCTTTTCCCATTGTGTAGTCATCCCCTTCCCTAGGCATAATTTTTCATATTGTGGTAATGATGAGAGACTAGATCTCTATTCCCTTGGGTGATGGTTTATACTGATAGTAGTGTGGATATTTATTATTGCTTAATGGATTTCTTTGGTGGGTGATTCATTTATGGACCTATGTGTCATTAATAAACCTATTGGTTAGTTCAATTTATATTATGATGTGATTATAATAGTTAGGGAAGTGGTGTTTGAGATGCTAGTTATTGAAGTTTTCTTATGCAGGTAGTTTGGAGGTAGTTCTATAGCTGCCTCTTGGTAATCATTTGGTAGCTATCATGATGGCTATTTGAGGATAGTGACCCTTCACTTTCTAGTAGCATGGATTATATAAAATTGGGATTAGAAACGGCATCAAAGGAAACACAATTCAAATAAAATGTGAAATATGAATTGAATATAGGATTCTTTGTGTTTAATAGTTGTTTGGGATACCATTATATCCCTTCAAGACTATTACACATTGCTAAAAATTTGAACAATATTTATTTTAGATGGAATAATCTTTATAGATCCAATGAGTTGGAAATTGAAGAAGATGTTATGGTGTACAAAATATAAATCTAATTTTCCTATGGTTGAAAAATTGAAGAGGTCATTTTTTGTAAAAATTCATGTAGTTGGTTGAACTCTTTTAGGAATAGCATGGTGGACCATGTGGATTCAATACAAAGATATTTATTCAAGTGGATGTGTAGATGATATTCACTATATCTAAGTCTAGGATAGCTAGTGGTATTTGAAGGCATAGTTGTTTGTAGTTCATGTCATATTTAAGGTAATGTGATAATGATTATTGTAATCCCCATTGAGGTAATGTAATTTAACCATTCTCCATATATTGATTAGTGGAATGAGGAGTTGAAGATCACTCTTAGTAGAGTTTTATTATTCCAATTACAAGGTTTACCTAGATGTTTCTTATATTACAATTGTGTACAATTATTTATTTTAGATGAATATTAGGTAGTATTCTTGTGCTTATTTTGGGTTGAACATGCATATGCTCTTTTTCATCTAAGTTAGCTAGTAGAGTACTCATCAATTAAATTTATGTGTTGATGTATTAGAGTGTAGCATCACCACCCTACATTATTGATCACATACGGCTTATTCCATTGGAATTAGTGTATTTAATGATGTTCCCATGAGTAATGGTGTATTATTATTATTGAGAATATAAATAAAGAATATTATTAATTTCAAATGCATTCCAATTTAAACATTCTTGTTCAACTCTCAAATAAGATTGCTACCTGGTACGAAATGTATGAGTACTAACATAATTTCTTAAAGAAAGCATGACATATATGAATCATAACCATAAATATGAAAATTTAATCATTTTTATTCTTAGAATTACTCTTAAATATACATTCTTTGGAAGTTGTAACAAATGTGTTTGAAGCTACAACAAGTGTTTGAAGTTGTGAAATGTGCAATACAAAATCAACATGTGTGTTTGAAGTTGCAACAAGTGTATGAAACTATAAAATGTGCAATGTAGAATACAAATTGAATTTATAGGCATTTGAGGGTATATGTGGAGCAAGTGGAAGGATTTGAATTATTGGAAGGAATTTGTATTACACATATATGAAATTAATGAGAGAAGTAACATGAAATCCAATTTGAATATTATGTATCATTTTGATTTGAGAGGTGTTGTGTGAGGGTTTGAATAGGGTTGGAAATATTTATTAATGGTTGATATGATTTGAAAGAATGTGTAATGCCCCACCAAGGAACCCCAGAGAACAACACAAAACATGACTAAACAACAAAACAATTTTAAAAAAAAAATAGAATAACAGTGAAATTCATGATATAACATAACATACATTATAATCCTAAGTCCTCTAAGGTTCCATCACTACGCTACTAACTTATCTATAATTCAAGAACTAGAATTATTTCATTAGCTAATGAGCTAACAAGATTTGTCTAATTATAATCAAGTTCATTTTAATCCACCACATTAAATGATTCTACAATAAGAACTTCCATAACATGTCATCTGATAAACAACATTAAAGATCATTTATAAATAACTAACAAGTATAAACAAATTTCTTTACATGAGAGTACATCATAATTTACATTACATCATTACATTGTTTATAATAATACTTCCCTAAATATAATTGGGAAGAATACATCAATTTACAGTAAATGGTACAATTGGAATACAATCCATTACATATACATAAAATGCTTTCTTCTCAAACTGAAACATGAACTGGAATCTGCTACATAAAGTTCAACCTCCATGCAATCAAACAACAACAAGGGAACCCAATGGAGGAAAAAGCACCAACCTCCCGACCATGTGGAACCCTATGGTCCACCCTCTATGCTAGGAGATAACACAAGGTCCCACTACATACAAACAACAGTCAAGAAGATAATAGGCTAACATAACCAAGGGATACACATGACTCCAACACAACACTGCATCAACATTAACATCACATACAACACATACATTTCTTCCAAAGGCACACACACAACATAAGGGGTAACATAACTAGGGAATGCTAGACTTCAATAGGGAAGAGTGTCATCACATGGTCCTGACATGGATTGTCATGGCAGTCTCACACTAGACCCTGACCCCCATCTATGGTTGTCCTGGTAAACCTTTCACTAAGTCTCGGCTCCATAGGATGACACATGTGGAACCAACATTCATTTTGTGGGGACAAGAAAGTTGATCTTGCCAACTAGGCCTTCTCAACCCATCCTTAGCCTAAAAGAGCACTACATGCATGGGTGAGACATCCATTATCTTATTTATGTGAAAATTACCCATTACCTCCCCCCCAATTCATTAATTAGGTTATCACTGGATTAAGAAACTCTCCAATGGGTTGTCCTAGTCACCACTTTGGGTTTTGGCCCCCATTGAGAGCCACTCTCCCTACTTGCAACTAGTAAACCCTACAAGACAAGCAAGGAAAAAACCATCTTGCACACTTATCAAATTCACATGTAACCCACACACAGAGTAAGGCATTGACCATCTCGCTCACCTATCCCAATCACAAGAATGAAAGTGTAGTGCAAGGCATTGACCCTCACACACATCTCAAATACAATCCAACCACTTCCAAAATAAAACAATCATAAAACCCAACATACAAGATACTCCAGCTAAGCCTCTGGAAGACTACCATTAACCACTTTACACCAAAGACTCCTACTTAAAAAATAATCCAAATAATCAACACAAAACTTCATACAAGCAGCTAATCCAATATTGCAATCATGAAATACATGGTGGGTTTCCAACTCGACTATTAAATAATTATAAAAGCAATCGGTATTCATAATTAACAAAGAAAATAATCTAATTTTCTCATTTATCAAATCTTCTAAATAATTAAACATAAATAAATCAATCTTTTCCTATTTAATCTTCCATTTTGCTTTTTCTACATAAACAATTATTCCCAAGACAAACAATATTCCTTTGTTACAACCATAATAAATATACATGAATATATACAAATATATATTCATATATTAAGATATTAGGTTATAATAGAGCTCAGACACATATAAAGATACATGAACACACACACACACATGTTTATGTTTATATAAAATTGAATACTAATATAACTGTATGGATCGGACTTCATACAACCGAATGGTAACTTACTAAAGAGCTATTGTTTTAAACACATTGAATGCCATTTATATAGGATACTTGTAAATCGAATGAAGGCCCACCAAAATAAATACGCTACTCAAAATTATGCTTATTCAAAATAGAAAAAGAAATTGCATATATGATCAAAATCGCATTATGCAACACATATTCATAAACACTATGCAACCATCACAAGAAATCAGTTTACACAGTGTTGAATCTTCAAGGGGAAAAAATAAACTTAGATAAATGCAATCGCCACATTCTCCATATTCATCAAAGTGAAGACGCATTGTAAATGTCAAATGTCAAACGTATTTATGCACTGAGAATGGGAATCGCTCCATGCAGCATACATAAAACAACGAACTCAACACAAGTATTTCATTGATTACTATAAACAGATCATGCAAATCAAACCTCAAGCATTTAGCAACACTGACGATTATCAAAGGCATATACAAATTGTAAATCGAAGCCAAGGTATGTCCATGAAATGGGTTTAAAGGATTCGACATTTAATATGAAACATAGATTCAATTTTTAATGTGCAACAACAGCTAGTTAAACGATTGTGGGGAAGATGCCATGCTATAGGTTGTGCACCAAAAATGAATTCATTAAAATGGCTTAAAATTGGTTTGTTCAAATGACATAAGAAACTTTCAAACAAAGCAATTGTTTGGCATAAGGGTGATGCTCATAATGGATTTACTGAATAGGCTTTAGAAACCTTCAAACAAATGACAATACTATTGGGAAAAAAAACCTGTCACAATGCAAGGATAGGAGGAGAGACAAATTACAAAGAAGCAAAGATTGCAGAATATATATATATATTCAAATGCCTATTCAAATTCTTTCTTCATATGGGAATAAAATAGATGGATATCACATTTCCAAACAATACCAAATAGACAACATTCATTTTCAACAAACAAGAGAGAGTTCAATTGCTTTGATCGGAGAAAAAAAACAAAGAACAAAGCCAACCTAGACCAAACGCTAGCTGAGACGAAAATCCAATGTCGATATCAATCTTCTGCAACAACGACAACTTCTTCAAATTCTCCAACCAATCTTTCCAATAAACCCCAATTTCCCCATAAAATTCAAGCATATGAAATATGCTTTCCAACCAAAATTTTCTTCTTCCCAAAAACAAAAATCAATACCCCATGAAAATCTCCCCAAAAGATAATTATTTACCAAAAAGAAAGTTGTTGAAGATTCCATGCAAGTTTTATTTTTAGAAAATTATTTTTTTTTTAATAACTATTTGAGTTGCATGTTGTTGCATGCTCACTAGACTGTCATGTGCAATCCCATTTTAGAAAATCCATTTAATGCTTTCATGAGCCAAATTTATATTTATTTATCATATTATTGTTATTTTTTATACCATTTATTTATTGTAACATTCCATTATAATATTTTATTTTATTTTAATATTTCAATACACTTTTAATTTATTGTAAACTATTATTTTTAATAAATATATTTATATTTAATTAACAAAATGCCCTTTTAACTTAATAATTTATTTTAATGCATTAATTAACCAAAGCAACATTTTCCAAACAAATTTAAATTAAACAAACTAAATATAAACAACAATTACCTAACCATAATCAGGGTTAAAAAACAAGACCAACTGACCACAAGCATCTAACAATGTTGACGAGGTAACTGATTGGATACTCATCCTCTTCGAGGATGATGGCTAGGGTAGGGGACCTTATGTTATTTCTGAACGATTGTTCCATTGGGTTTAAGGCATGCTCAGACCTGCTAATTCAGGTGGAGTTGATGTCTAATACCTGCAACCCGCATCAAACAAAACGGTCGAACATATACATAGTCATACAATCAGGCACACTGTGAAAGGAAATCACAACATAGCAGGGTACTCACAAATGAGTAATGTGACACTGTCTCTTTCACTAAGACACATCAAACAAGTAACCACATCAACACATAACAATTAGTTTCCTAACAAACAAGATAAGAATAATCACCAAATAATCGCATAACAACCCTGATCAGATAATCACATAATGTTCATAATAAGATTAATCCACATAATCAAATAAGTCCATATTCCAGTAATAATATAAGCATAAAACACCAGTAATAGAAGTATCATCAAAATATCATCATAGCAGTAAGTCAAACATCAAACAAAGTGTCATGATGTCTGATCCTAAGTAGAACAACTACCAGTCTAACAAAGAACAATGTGAGGGGCACTGCAGATTGGTTAAGTAACATTTATAAGTATGATTTGAGAGGTTGTAAGAATGTTTAAATTTGATTGTATTTGAAAATTTAAAAGGCATGAAATAAATAGCACGTATCATTATGAAATTATAGGTCTTGTTTATAATGTTTATATTGTTGTTATATTGTGAAATAATTCTTAATGGTGAGCTTGAGAACTTTTTTTCAGTTATTGCAAGGTAAATCTAGAGAATACTCGAGCAGTTGTGCATGGTGGAATTGGAAGTTGGTCAGGCAATATTAAAAAGTGGAACACTTATATTTGTAATTTGGTCAGATGTACCTACAAGTTGGACAAATGTCATGTCCATGATAGATGAAATGTAAACCGATTTTGTACATTTCTTATCAATTTTTTTGTAAAAGTAATTTTATATTGGAAATATAAATATCTATCCCATTCACTTATA
>VDFB02000003.1:472271422-472346771 GCA_007258455.2 Sequoia sempervirens | reverse complement strand
AAACAAAGAAAAAATGGACTCCATGCCCAATGGATAAGCTATATACTGGTCTATGGTGTTTAGTAGGAAAACACTCCGCAAAGTTCACCAATTTGTTACCTATTTTTCACTACAAGCTCAAACAGGTAGAGCTAAATTAAACTCATCATTGAGAGGTACAAAGAATTTCAAATTTTGCTGCTAAAGTATTCATTATCCATTATGAAGAATCAGATTACATTTGATTTTCAGTTTTATTATGCAAGTACTTGTAACAAAAAATTGGACATTTACATAACAAATACTATTTTATTCACATTGTAAAAATCACGGTCCCACACATGCCGTGGGAGTAGCTTAATCTGATTTAAAAAATCAAATTGTATACTAGACAACTATTGACAATGTAAACATAGAAAGGAGGATGGTTCATCATTTCCTGTAATGATGAAGCCATCGATACTTGATATCTTTGAGTAAAACTGTCGAAGCTCTTCAGTCTCCTTCGACTCCAGTCTCCTTGATTTTTCTACAGAATAAATGAAGATGACGTTAGAGATTTACTCTAAGCAATGATGAATCAAGATCAATCCTATGCCTACATTACCAGTAAAAATATAACATACATTCAATCAGGCATCCATTAGATGATTTCATTGTTCAAAAGAAAAAATAACTCAATGGAAGCTTTCAGCTTCGATTATTTTTGCTAACTTGTTTGTTTAAATGTGTAGGAATAGGTTCAATATGTTCGTGATCATTTTTCATTAGATATGTGGAGCAAAACAGGCTCCCACAAGGGTTGAGCCCGACATATTAGGAAAACATTCTCTCATTCAACATTCATACATGAGAGTCATCAAGAATTTATAATAGTCATCAAGTAGGACTGTTGTAATAGAAATTCATAAAGCAGTCTTTAATTCATTATGATAGAAACAGATTGGGAAATTCATCTCTTGTTCATCATTTGAAATTATATCAAGAACAGTTACTAATCATTCATTGCAAAATCTATCATCAATAATGGAACAATGACCATGATCAAAGTGCAAACCCAATGTAAAAAATGATGCAAATTAAGGTGCTTCTAAAATCAATATGCCATCAGTAGTAAATCATGGTCATAAATGATGGTTACACATATAAGTATGCATTTTTCAAAGGTTCAAGGGTGATCATCATGTTAGCATGAATGCATAACTGGAGGGTATTAGTTCAAAGCAAGTTCTGATAACACAGCTAGCTACATATCTACAAGACTGTAATAAATGAATATTTGCTACATGAAAGAATTAGGAAAGCATCATCCAAAAGATCGGAGGTATATACTATCACCATTTGTTTATCAAAGCATTCAAATGCCCACATGATAAGGTTTTTTGAGCCATCATTATGAAATTATAAGGAGCATAAAGTAGGAAATAATAGTTTTGTTTATCATCACAACAATGGAATAATGAAGCATTATTTTCTGTCAAAAGGAAAATCAGAATTACAACCACATAATGTTATGTACAGGAGGACAATTCATAATCAAGTAAAATCAGTCAGTTTCCATGGTGAAGACAATGCTTTAACTGCTGAATTCTTCTTATCCTTATTACCAATGTTTCATTTACATAGGGAACACAGATATAAATATAGCAACATTATTTTCAAATGTAGACTGGTTATAACAAACATCCATTACAATGATTTTTAGGTTGAAGGACAACATTATCAATAAGAATTGTGCAAAATATGAGTTCAGTCTATAGAGGAAGGTTCTATTTAAGTTATAGAAACCCATAAATACCATTATCAAAGAGTTGCTACAAAATTAAAGAAGAAACACTTGAAGTAATCTCAATCAAGGTGCGGTTATAGCCATATGAAGTTAAAGAGGTTTTCTTCCATACCCACATGGGGGTTTCAATTATAAGATGCAGTTTTCCTCTTATCATAATTTACCCATGTGAGGGTTTTTCCAGAATATAAGCAAAATGACATAAGATGTTATCATGGGTTGAACCCAAGAAAAGAAGAATACTGTATTTTCAAGAATATATAATGGAATTTACATAGTTTTTCCAAAGTCCAGCTGAGGTGTACATAAGAAATATAATGTTCTTAAAGAAAATCCAGATCAAACATAGTAAGCCCGCGGCCTGGAGAAAGCATTTTACATATACCTAGATTGGGTTCCAACAAGAGAATTACATATTTTCTTCTTATCAGGTCCACATACATGAGGGTTTCATCAAAAATTTTAAAAAATGTGTATAGATATTGTTGTGAATACAACCCAAGTGAAAATAGAGAAATACTTCCAAGCCATGGGTTTTGTTCATCAAAAAATCTCCAAAAAGCTCAGTCAAAGTTAATAGTGGCGGCCAATATACACTTGAATACCTTCAGAAATGTAACAGAGATACTCCATTTTTGGCCAAAATATAAGACGATGCCATATAGAGGAGATTAAGGGAAACATGAAGCTTGAAATAGAAAAAATAGAAGCATAGCTCCTCTATTTGCCTTCAGACTGTGGGAAAATCAACAAAAACAGACCAAAATCTATGTTCCAAGCTTCAAAGTAAACTTGTCCATGGTAGCCAGAGGCAGTGAAGAAGTATACTTAGTGGAGAAATATACACAGAAACAACATCATAAATACATGTTATTAAACCGCGGCCTTAAGGCCAAAAGATTGTTCAAAAGTGGAGAAAATTGGTCACAAAATGACTAAAAAATTATCTTACCCTATTTTCCATTGAAGTTTCATGCCACAGAGGAACTGAAAGACCAAATTTCCATACTTTCTACAAACCCTAAGGTCTCCCTATGGTGGCGCAACAGAGCACGAAGTTTCCAAAAGGCCAAAGACAAAAAAAAGAATGCAAATGACAAAATGATTAGGGTTTGATTACTTTTGTCTACCCTAATTCGACCAAGAGTGACTTTTTTCTAATAATTTTAATAAATCATTTCATTCTACCATCACCGTGGTCTTGACTCTTGAGGTCAATCGACCTAATGATGCATAAGGGGCCTGTGAGTTTTGAGGCCGAATTCAAAGTAATACTTTGATTTTGGAATATTGTGCCTTGCATGGATTTAAAGAATATCAAATAATCAATTAAATATTAAAAGTAATAATATTATTACTTTAATATTTAGACATGTAATAAGGGTGTTATTATCAACTATCAAAATATTAAAATAATCATTTGAAGATTATCTTTAACATTTAATCAAATGAATGCCTTCTCAAATCCATGCAAGATTGCAAGTGAAAGCTAACTGCAGGACTAAAATCATGCAAATTATGTATATTATTGGCACTTTGCTTTAGTTTCGCATCAATTCACGAAATATCTTGATCATGTGCATGGAGAGGTGGAGTTTTCTAGACACTGAGATCAATTTTCTTTAGTTTTGGGCCATTTTTATGAGGATTTTTTCTTTTGCTTGTGAGAGCATATTGTGGAGATTTTTTTTTTTGACTTTAGTTCATTTTGAGTACTATTTTCATGCATTTTGGACCCAGTTCGAGTTACTTTTCAGTTGTACACATTGTGACTACAAGTTTGAGCTCGAGTTCACGCATTTTTGCATGAGTTTGAGCTCTTCTTTTCTAGATCTTTATTTCTGGTCATGGGTTGCTTTGGAGTTATCATTTTTCACATTGAAATTTACTTTTAGTTTCACCTTCATGCCTTGAGAAGGATTTTTGTATATAGTGAAATGACTTAGTCATTTCTCTCTAGTTCTTGTTTTTCAGCCTTTGCATTTTGCAAAGAGAAATATCATGTAACCCAACTTTCAGAATTTAATACAGCAACAATTTTTAGAGGTTAATTTATTTGTGATTAGTAGAAGATTCCTTTAGTTTCCAGTATTTTCAAAGTTTTTCCTTCAAGATTTTAGACATCATTATTGTGTGGGATTTTGATTGCAGGATTATTGTGTTTTTAGTTTTTTAATCTCTAATTTTTCTTTCTCCTTCATAAATATGTGTATGCAGTTTAGTTTAAATTCACTGGTTATACATTGTGCATGTAATTGATTAATTAGTTTAGTCGTGAAAACCATGTTTTCCCTCAAAATTGTATTGAATCAAAGCCTCTGTTTAAAAAATTTAGGTGATTAGACTATCAAATCAGGTTGTGCAGATTAAAGTACCGAGTAATCATTTTGTGAGTCAATTTGCAGTTTAGATTTCCAATTAGGTGCATCACCAAATTTTAATTTTAGTTCATGCATTCGGTTCAATCCTTTTTACCCTTTTCTCAAGACAAATCATTCAAGTACTAAATTGATCATCATATAGGAATGAACCTAGATTCTGGAGGTCTATCTTCGCTATAGGAATACCCACAAGCTTAAGATAGTTCCCATGTTTCAACAGATTGCTGAATTTAATCATTCAAGCATTCAGGTGCAATCTGTTTGACAATAGCACCCTTATGTGGTTTGCTATCATCCATGACCATCACATGGGAGAGGCATTATCATTGACACCGATCATAGGATTGTGTAAGTGGTGATTTCTTTATCATAGAAAGAGAATGCACTATACTCTCTTATGTAATGGACAACTATTTCTTTGAAGGCTTGACCCTAGAGATTAGGGACTGATTTTTCATTGATGGGCATCTTCAACTCGGCATGTTGGAATTTATCTTGATAGTAGCTTGCTTTCATCACTGTGTTTATTTCCTTATTGCTGTCCCTTCTGTCAAAAATGGTTGTATACACTCATATATTCACAATGCTCCCGTGCCATAGGATGTTCATCCTTCATTGTTATCACTGCATCTTGAGACTGATACATTTTAACAGTCACTTGGCTATCTAGACTACACTATGTTCATCTTTAATGGTTGCCTTCTCCTTTCATGAAATGATTGTTGATGTCCTCCTATTCACCTAAGACTGCCCATTGCAAACACTTAAAGGTCATTGGTAGACTCACTTGGCATTCCTTTTGCTTTGATCTTATTGGGAAAACATGTGTCATTTATGGTGGTGACCTGAAAGCTCACCATCCTTAGTGATGTGTGGTTGTCCAATAGGATTGAGGTAAGATGATTTGGACAATATCTTTCATGCATAATGCATGATTATCTTTGTTCCTTCTTGCTGCCTCGTATGCCTCATGATGGTTTCAGGCATCACTTGATATCTACTTCTCTATTTTAATAGATGCATAATTGAACTTGATGCATCTATAATTGAACTTGATGCATCACTAAAATCATTTACTTCTTTTAATAAAATAGATCATGGATCCACTTAAGATGATTGAAAGACATGTCCAACAAAATGTACCTTCCTTTTGACATGACTGAAGCCATATGACTGATTCATTATATGAAAAGATGAAGTATGAATTTCCTAACAACTCACATTATGTGTTGCATATTTTGAATCTAATAATGAAAGTTAATCAACTGGTGTGATTCCATATTGATTTAATGTGTCAATAGCACGTTTATCATTGATTTGATCAAGTTGCTCAATTTCATATCCCTCTTAAAACATCAGAGGGTAGCATGTTGAGCTCTACCCTCGTGGGAACCACATTTAGCCCACATGTTGTAATTAGCTGAATCAGAATAGTAACAAGACTTGTCCTAAATCTGCACAAGGAATAAATAGTTAGATAAACAAAGCATATCATAGGTGTGTCTAATCACTCCTTTCTTGTTTTCAGGGACACTTATGGTATGCTGCTATTTTAATGCTTGTAGACATTAGATCACATGTTTATGGATGTTTTGCATATAATTTTGATCAGGGATCTGCCATTGCTCTAACAACATTGTTTTTATCTAGTGGAAGAAATCTAGGAGCAACGAGGAGGGTGTCAAATGGAAGCAGAGCAACATGAAGGATCAAGATGATGTGAGTGCAAGTCAATGAGGTTCGTCATTCCTCTAGGAAATGATGGGTCCCTTTTCATGTTATATGCAATTTATTTTTGGTATCCATATGCGCATGATCTCTTCTTTACTAGCATTAGGATAACTAGTCCCTTGGCTTGTGAGGGACATTTATATGCTCATGATTATCAATAAAGATTACATTTGCAATACATATTGGTTCTCTTTCTTATTTTTCTGTAATTGCAACACTGGAATAAAATGCAATTTGTTCTTGACAATCTCTTTCATGCATATTAATGAACTTAGTAGAATATGGTTTATCTTTTAATGTTTAAATGGAACACAAAAGAATAAACACTAAGTTACCTGATTTCAGCTAAAAGCTAAAATCATGTACCATTTTTGATGACATCTGCTATATGTTTTCCTGCAAAAAATCTCAACCAATTTCCTAAAGATTATCCATTAGGCACTGAGTCATCTAAAGGATGACACCACTTGAAAACAACATTGTATGTTGTTGTAACTCACTAAACCAACAAGAGACACTTTGAAAAATTATTGAAAACCCAACACTACAAAATTAAAACTAGCTAACTGTGCTAAACAACACTTAGGGAAAACTAAAAAAAGTATTTCAAATGAAACTGCCCTAACCTACTCTAACCAACAAAGAAGCTGGTCAAACAAAATCATTGATATGCTTTACAAAATAATACCCCTTTTTAATCAATAACTAGTGCATTACATGATTATGTATTACTAAAAGAACATGGAACACGTGTAGATATTCAATAGACTATTGCAGCATTTCACAAAAAATGCAAATAAACTTACTTGCACCTTGAAAACGATCATGCATATTGTTGTCCTGAACTAGACAAGCGAGTTGAATTTGATCACCTTCAGCTGCAACTCCAAAATTAGCTTCTTCTCCAATTGCACCCTCATACTTGGGTGCAAGCATGACCTTTGTAGCTTAAGTGGCCTCTGAACTGGCTAAGTATCTGATTGGACAACCTCTAGCACGAATGAAGCCTAAAATTTTATTACTGACTTCTTGATTGAGATCTTAAAGAGTAGTATCCAGCTTTTTCTCTTGTTCAACTTGAATAATACTTGCATGTAGCTCAACCTCCTAGATACCCAAATTAGAATTTTCTTTTTCAAAGGAGGAAGGAAAATGTCCAAACAATGAGATAGCCTCTTCCAACACACTTTCAATCAATGTAACAACCTCAAGCTCCTCTATACAACAGAAATGAGGTTGCTCACTAAGATTATGCAAATCAACTCCATGGGAAGTTTTTTGAGAGAAAATATTTATCCCCATCAAGACCATATTGTTCCTTTGGCTCCATGTCTAATTTTGTTGATTTATTGATACAAAAGGGGCTGAACAGGGTTACTTCCACTAATTGTTCTTGTTGTTCTTGATAATCCTCCTCAAAGATGCTGGCATAACACCTAGACATGAGAAAAAAAACTCAATATCAATTTGAAATAGATCCTCTTCACACTTTTCATTGCATTTTTGTGTGGAAGGACTAGTATTGAGCTCATGGAAACTCTCTTGAGGAAATAAAACCTCAAGGCCTTCAACCTCATGTTGTTGACTTATGACTAGATTTATTCTCTCCTCATTATGCTCAATGAAACATGGAAGATCATCAAATGAAAATATGAAACCATGGGCTACATCACCTTTTTTAGCTTCTTCAGGTTGCTATCTTGATTCTTGAACCTGCAACTCACCATACTACTTGATGTCTTCTGGCTACTCTGAGACTACATTTGGAGTGGGAAAACTCACACCTTCTTCGTTCCAAACTGTACATTGCTCTTCTTGGTCAACCTTTTTCACCATTTCACCTTGCTGTCTTGTTGGAACATTTTCACCATCTTTGACAACAACAGGAGGATCATTAGCTAAAACATTGTAAGATATATCTTGCGAAATCTTCTCCTATTCAACCTTTTGCAGTTGTAGCCTATATTCCTCCATAGCTAAATGCAACAAGTTCACACTTCTAGTCTCCTCCATGTTGTGTGAGCTGTGTTGGCCAAGGGTCTGCTCTTCTTTTGCTTTCTGGATGTTAGAGCATGGTTCCAATTGTATGATAGATTTAGGAACCTCACATGGTAGAGTAGATGACCCTTTCCAACTTGGAAACTTACGGGTAGAAGGCTCATTGATAGGCCCACTAAAGGGCTCAATTTTTTTTTCTTGTTTAAATCTAGGGAACTTGTACTTGGGAACTTCTTCATTCACAAGATGATTCAATGATTCAAGAGATGTTGGATTGAAACTAGGAATGCAAGGGGCTAACTGGGTTTCATACCTTAGTTGGCATTCCTTTGTAGCTATCTACTTTGCAAGAAATTCCTCATGTTGTCTCCTTTGAATCTCCATCTCCTACTCTTGAATGTATGCCTAGTAGGCTAACTCCTCCTGATGTATGTCAACCTCTTGTTTCATTTGATACTCTTTTTCTCTATTGATTTCATCCAACTTCCTACATAAATCTAGCAATATATTGTCAATATTACTAATCCTCATATCATCAACATTTTGGGGCTGCAAATGAGAACAATACTATTGTTTTGGAACAAAATATCCTTCTTGAGGTTGGCTCTGGGCATTTACTAGATGATATTGAGATTGAGCGAGAGTGGGAGGGTGGGAAACATAATGAGAATGTTGGTAACTTGCTATCACAAGGTTATTTGAAATAAAACTATCAAGTTGTTTAGTGTGATATGGCTGGTAAGAGGTCATACATGCATGATTTTCATGGAATGGCGAGTAATATGACATATTTCCATGAAATGGAGACATATTTGTTCATTTAAGAGATTGGAAATTCATTGGAATTTCTGGTAAAACAAGAAACTAGGTCTAATTTTGAAAATAAGTACATAACAACACTTTGTCTACTTGAAACTAGTTAATATCCTTCCAGAGTCGCTAGGTGTGTTGAAAATTGCCTCCAAAACATTGAAACTACTGTTGTACACACCAAACAATAGTAACAAAATGCATAAAAATGAACTGAGAAGCAGTTCAGCTGTCCCATCGGGTGTGCCAAAAACTATTAATAATTCAAATCTGCACCCCTTATGCTAAGCCGTGAAAGTACTCAGCAAGTTTGGATGTAACATGAGACTGCTTTCAGGTTGTGGGTGTCCTATTTTGAAAGCAGACCTCTAGATTATGGGCTGACTCCCCTTTTGATGCCACCTAACTAATGATTTCTCAAGAAAAGAGGAAAAGATGCATAGAAAATGAACATTCAATTGAAACTACCTAGGGTGTTACACCAAAAAATGACTAAGACTTGTAAACAACCTATCACATTCAAAATAATGTCATAAAACCTTGCTCACACAACTCATTTTCACATGCATTTCACAAAAGTAATTTATAAGGAGGTTTTTTAACAAGACTCTTAGAAGGAAAACAAAATATGACAACTAACAACACTTGGATTAACTAACACAACTTATAACATGTAACAATGCATTTTCTGCTAAATAGATGCTTAAACATGAGACAAGATTGCAAGGAAAGGTAAATTTCACAAAAAAACTGATCAATCACTAACAACACACCATAAAACATGAAATAAGAAGGTAATTTTTCTATCTTATTGATTCAAAGTACTCATTGTATCACAAGTCCATTTGAGTTACAATATTGCTCCCGCTGAAAAATAACTCCAAGACCAAGCTATCACCCTGCTTGAAAGAAAGAACTAACTCCAATAACAAAGATTGAAGTTACTTAAGCAAAAAAAAACCCACTCCTCTCACACATACATCCATCTAGAAGGTTTTGGTTGGATGTAGCACAAAAGCCAAAATGGAAGCTTCCAAAACCCCTCCAAAAGGTCCTCCAAATGTAGAAAAGTGAAGCTAAGTCCAAGGTCACACTGAAGGTGTGACAAAACAACCTCCAAAATAATCAAAACAAGCTCACACACTCTCCTCATATCTGCCAGTCATAATTTTGTCTCCCATAGCCTTGACCCATGCTACTTGTGTGTTTTGAACACACAAGACTCTTTTTGGCATTTAAAATGATAATTTGGTTAAGTAATTCATAATAACATCACTTAACCAAACTATCTTACATTTCAAAAATGATGGAAATATAATAAACTACACCACCCTCCTTGAAATACATCAATACCTTGCACATGAATAACATTAAAGTGATTTGCAAATCACTTAAATGATCTTTTACAAGATAGCTTAGAATGTAAAATAAATGGTATAATCAAATGCTTGTAAAAGCATTTAGGCCAAAATAATAACTCCTCCAAGGCATTGGATTTAACTCACACACCATTTCTACATTTTGAAAGCCATAAGTGGCTTATGATTATCACTTGGTAAAAGCTCTAATTTTCAAAAACAAATAAAAGGCCCAATATTTCGGCCTATATGAGCATAGGGAACTCCAGAAACTTTGAAGGCATAACTTAAAGTCTTCAAGGCACCATATGATCAAAGGTCAAAGGCACATGATTTGGGACTTGGCACATTTTAAAAGCAAGGCATATGACTCGATATGAAATATAAGGAAAAATAAATGCCTAAGTCATAACTCACCAGTCGACCCTCATTGCACATCAAAATGTGTTTTCATTTTTTAAAACAATGGGAAAAAATCCCATTGACCTCCAACATAGGGTTTCCAACCCTAAACAAAAGATGAAAAAACAAAAGGAAACCCATCATTTTGCATTGAACTTTCTGGAAGTCGACCTTCTGCCGCCATGGGGTTTCATTGCAAGCACATAGAACATGATTTTTGACCCATTTTTTGGATGAAATTTGATAAAATATGTAGAGAACAACATGTAATTGTGGTTTTTTTGCATAAAATCTATATTCCATCCTTTTGAAGGCCATTTGATGCACTTAGGCTGTGGCCATGTAACATTTTCTAAAATTTTTGTTTCATTTCTTTTCTCTGTGGTTGTTCATCTTGTTTCATAGCCGCCATTGGTGATTCTTTGAAGCTTGAATAGAGGCTTTTATGTGACAAAAAATGCTTGTATAACAACATAAATTGAGCAATTTTAGCTCAAGTAAGTGCACCTCAGCCATATACTTTCATATTTTAGCAAAAAAAGCTTGAACTCGAGCTACAACTAGTAATAGCAAGTGGAACTTTAACATTTTTCCTTCTGTATTTGCAATCTATAACAAAACCTTGATAGGTTCTTGGATATTGTGAAGAAAATTTGGTTTTTAGGCCGCGGCCTACACATTTTTCCAGTTTTCAACATTTTATCACATGGGTATCCTTTGCTTCATTTTCCCTGTTATCTCACCTTTTGTTGTGAAAAGAATGCACAAGGTTATAGTATAAATGAATGAGATTTCATTAGAGGTGGTCATTCAAAACAAGAGCTAACTTCGTCCACCGTTCCACAAGAAAATGTTGTTCTATGAATAAAATATGATTTTTCAAAAATGATTCAATGCCATTGCACAGTGCGACATATCTCATTGATTCCATGCATCTTCTCCATGGCTTGGCCTTTTTATGGGGGTTTGGAACCCCTTTTGAGGCCAAGGCTCCATTAAATGTGATTTTTTTTCATGGCTTTGCTTCTTTAGCTGCTCTGTGTTCATTTTCTGTAGATAATGTAAGAAAAAACTTCTATCAGGTTGCGGCCAATCTTGCACTCAACTTTCATTTATATGAGCATCCTAAAAGCTAAGATGACAGTGCTCCACTCAATTTCTATAGATGTATTTGCTTCCTTGTGGTGATTACTTTGAAATGTGCTTTAATGGATGCCCTGTAAATAAAAAGTGGTTTGCAAAATGATTCAAACCCATTGCACAATACATGTATAATTCACAGGCTCTACACATCTTTTCATTTTTTATGAGTACTACCTTTGCCTTTGTGTTTTCATGCCAACTCATATTTTTTGCATTTCTTCATGAGCACTACCTGTTTTCATACTTGTTTCAATTTTTATGCATTACTTTATTTGGATGATTAGCAAAATGTCCTAAAGCAAGGGGATCTCTTTTCTCCACAACAACACCTTTTGTTAGAGACATGTTCTGTTATGGCTTACTTAGTGTTTTCCACAAAATATCTTCCTTGTTTCTTTGAATACTCCTAGAGAATTCTGCTATAGTCCTATCAAAAATGCCATTCCAGAATTCACGGGTTTCACCACCAATTCCACAAGGTTGGGTATCTATAACTACTCCATTATACCTTGAAATGAAACATGGATTTTTATCATCTACTCATGGGTATCCTGGGATGTAGCAGTAATTAAATGGGGAATATACCACACTAGGGTAAAATGAGATGACAGATCCAATCCCAACTTTTCCACTCAAATATAGCCCTTGGCCTCCTTCCTCATGGCATAATTGTGATGGTTTCAGCTCGAGAGTGTATCCAATGCACTCCTTCAAAGCATTAGACAATTCTCTAGTTTTCATAGACCTAGTGGTAGCAACAACAGTTGTATTTGGATATGTCATGTTTGCACCTACTGCAAAACTAAGGCCACTTCGACGAGTACTTTGTTTCATAGGTGTGCTAGAAGATTTTGGTTTTTCTAGTTGCTCATCCAAAACCAACATATCATCCATAGCTCAGATGCCCTGAATTTGAACATGTACATATTCTTGCACCTGCTTCTGTTGATCGTGAAAAAACATTCTGCTTGCAAGATCACATATCTAGTTTGGTTCTTTTTCACAGGTGTTCTTGAAGTCTGGAATGCATAGGCATTGGTCCATTTAACTAGTGACTTTAGCACATTCACTAGATATTGTAGTGATAAAATTCAATTGATGATTTTTTGTGCATGAGTTTTGGATATAAAACTAGTGATTATACAAGAGAAACTTTACGAAAATCTCTTCTTGCAAAACATTGAAGGAAGTTTAGGCATCACTATTCTATACTTTCCAAGGAACTCTATATTGTTGTTCATCAGTTTCTCAAAGACTCATACTTTCCTTGACTCATAACTGTAGCTGCCCCTTCCCGATGTTGTGTGGTTGTCATCTATTGAGTGTAGAATTCATTACACCATTAATGTTTCCTTTGTGATTGACTTTCATTTACTTGTGGTTGACCTCTGTGATACCTAGGAGACTGCTTCTTCTTTGATGAATGTTTATGATGCACCCTTATGTGTTTTGTTGTCATCCATGACTATCACATGGGAGAGGCATTATCATTGACACCGATCATAGGATTGTGTAAGTGGTGATTTCTTTATCATATCAAGAGAATGCATTGTACTCTCTTATGTAATGGATTGCTATTGGTTTGGAGGCTTGACCCTTGAGATTAGGGACTGATTTTTCATTGATGGGCATCTTCAACTTGGTATTTTGTCATTGCTCTTGATAGCAGCTTGCTGTCACCACTGTGTTTTTTTCCTTCTTGCTACCCTCTTCTGTCAAAAATGACTATATACACTCATATATTCACAATGCTCCCGTGCCATAGGATGTTCATCCTTCATTGTTATCATTGCATCTTGAGATTGATACATTTTAACAGTCACTTGGCTGTCTAGATTGCCCTATGTTCATCTTTAATGGTTGCCTTCTCCTTTCATGAAATGATTGTTGTTGTCCTCCTATTCACCTAAGATTTCCCATTGCAGACTCTTAAAGGTCATTGTTAGACTCACTTGGCATTCCTTTTGCTTTGATCTTATTGGGAAGACATGTGTCTTTTATGGTGGTGACTTGAAAGCTTACCATCCTAAGTGATGTGTGGCTATCCAATAGGATTGAGGTAAGATGAATTGGACAGTATCTTTCATGCACAAAGCATGATTATCTTTGTTCCTTCTTGCTGCCCCATGTGCCTCATGATGGTTTTAGGCATGTCTTGATATCTCCTTCTCTATTTTAATAAATGCATAATTGAACGTGATGCATCTATAATTGAACTTGTTGTATCACTGAAATCATTTACTTCTTTTAATAAAATAGATCATGGATCCACTTAAGATGATTGAAAGACATGTCCAACAAAATGTACCTTCCTTTTGACATGATGGCAGCCATATGACTAATTCATTATGAAAAGATGAAGTATGAATTTCTTGACAACTCACATTATGTGTTGCATATTTTGAATCTGATAATGAAAGTTAATCAACTGGTGTGATTCCATATTGATTTAATGCATCAATAGCATGTTTATCATTGATTTGATCAAGTTGTTCAATTTCCTATCCCTCTTAAAACATCAGAGGGCAACATGCTGAGCTCTACCCTCATGGGAGCCACATTTAACCCACATGCTGTAATTAGCTAAATCAAAATAGTAACAAGACTTGTCCTATATCTGCACAAGGAACAAATAGTTAGATAAACAAAGCATATCATAGGTGTGTTTGATCACTCGTTTCTTATTTTCAGGAACACTTATGGTATGCTGCTATTTTAATGCTTGTAGACATTAGATCACACATTTATGGATGTTTTGCATATAATTTTGATCAGGGATCTTTCATTGCTCTAACAATACTATTTTTATTCAATTCAGGAAATCTAGGAGCAGCGAGGAGGGTGTCAAACGAAACCAGAGCAATAGGAAGGATCGAGATGATGCGAGGCTAAGTCAATGGGATTCGTCATTCCACAAGGCAATGACGGGTCCCTTTTCATGTTATATGCCATTTATTTATTTTATCCACATGTGTATGATCTCTTCTTCACTAGCATTAAAGGATAGCTATATTCTTGGCTTGTGAGGGACATTTATACGCTCATGATTATCAATAAACATTACATTTGCAATACATATTGGTTCTTTTTCTTATTTGTCTGTAATTGCAACACTAGAATAAAATGCAATCTATTCTTGAAAATCTCATTCATGCATAATAATGAACTTAGTAGAATATGGTTTATCTTTTAATGTTTAAATGGAACACAGAAGAATAAACACTAAGTTACCTGATTTCAGTTGAAAGCTAAAATCAGGTAACAATTTTCTTATGTTTCTAGGGAATGTTTAGGAATTGGTGGAGGTTTTTAATGTGGTTCTTGTTCAAGAAGGTCTTCACAAGGAGGTGATGGAGGATTTTCAACATTTGGGGGTGGAAATTCATTTCCTAGAATTTTTTTTAAAAATTAATAAAAAACTAATTCAATCTACAATTTAATCAAAAATTGAAACTAAAAAAGTAGAGATACTTACCTCTTTGACTTCCTGAACATCTTGGTGGCATCTTGGTGAAGATTCCATAACCTCAAATCAAAAAAATGGTTATATATTTTGGTGAGTGTAGGTTGAGTAGCAAACAAAAACACGAAGCTCGCAAGTTTGCACAACAGAAAAATGAAAATGAGGTTTTTTTTTTTATTTTAATAAAAAAATTCATATTTGGTGAGCAACAAAAAAAAAAACAAAGAGGTTGCAGGTTTACATAGTAGAAAAATGAAAACGAGGTTTGTTTTTTTTGTTTTTATAACAAATTTCATATTTGGCAAGCACCAAATTTAGCACTTGCCAAACTTGGTTTGGGATGACCAAGGCTTAGATTTGGTCATTTGAACCATTTGGAACTTTTCAAATGCTTATTTCTTGGAAAAAAATGAATGTGGCATATTTTTTATGTCACATTTTTCTGCACTTACCCATCTAGCAACACTATTAGTCTAGTAGACATTATGGCTAGTGATGTGATTTATGGTTGTTATAGAATTCATCGATGGTATAGTGGAGAGACCCATAGTAAATACACTACTCAACTCCTTATGTATAATCTAATTGGGTTTACCACTACTGGATGACACTAGCTATGCTACTTGAAATTAAACTCTAGACCTATCCTCTACAGTTGTGGAGATCTCATCCCTTTGTTGTTAATGACCTACTATTAGAACGTATGCATCCCCCTCATCCTCATCACTCTCCTTGTCTCTTCAAAGTGGACCAAGGTATCCTTTAGGGGCAACTGTTTTCTATCATTGACATACTATTATAACCTATGCAACCTAGGTGATGCACAAATAATGAGTCCCTCCACATCTTGGGAATCTAATAGCCCATGTTGTTCCACACCATCATTTTACTATAGATCCTCCACACTATCTATAGTAGGCATCTTATGACTTGTTCTACCACCAAAAATTAATTATCTAAACTACCTCTACCTCCTCAATGAATACACATGTTCTCAATGCATATCTAATATGATCACCATCTAGTAACTAACTAGTTAAGTGTAAGTAAATTTTGCTCAAATTACCACACCTATAAGAGAATATAGGTCATTAGACTGTAGCCCTCATAGGAAACATAGTAGCCCAAGTTGTTGTGGTTATAATATTTGATAGCACCTAGATCTCAACAAAATATCTAAACTTATTAATGTGAACTTTATCTTTTATGCCATTTTCCTTTTACAAATGCTAGCTCTGTCATCTTCATTTTCATATTATTTTCATTGAGTTATAACTTTTCAAAATAACCCTTTAGTAAGAATTTCACAAAAAATAATCTTGAATCTTATGGTGGCAAATCCTTTTTGCTTTGAAACTATATGAAAAAAAAATGGATCGAAATGAAATAAGGGTGAAATTCTATGTCCTAATTTAATTTCAAACTAACATATGATTTTTTTATAGGATTATTTATTTTTTGACATTATTATTTTACAAGATTGTGGTACCTAGCAATGTGCTTTTGTAGGTTCTTAGTCCAAGGGCATCATCCTTCTACCTAAAAAATGTGTCCTCTACAGTATCCTTTTTCATAGTGTTATTTTTTTTGACATTTTATTTTTGTACTTTAATGTAGCTTATCACTTAGTGTCATCAACCTACTAAGGTGGGGGTAAAATGTGACATAAAAATTGTGTATTCTCATAATTTCACACAACATTTTAAGTCTATTTTGGCATCCACTCCTATAGCATTTTTTATGTCCATTTTAGCCTAAACCTTGGCTAGTCTCCCCTTCATCAAGGTTTTTCAATATTAGGTAATGTAATATTATTCTCGTTTCTATTCTAGGAAAATAGTCAAAATTCTAGAGAATTCCTGGGGTGCAAGCACACCATGTAGACATCCACATAATGTGTTAGAATTTTAGGAGTTTTAAAATTTGAACCATTGGTTTCCCACGTAGTTATATTTGACCACCTATTGTAACACTTTATTGACAAAGGATCACTCCTTACATACAAATCCAACCCAACAATACTCTAATATTCTTTTGGAAAAGAAAATTTTTGAACTCTTGATGAATCTTGGGTCTCTTTCTATCTTGAGAAAAAATTGCTACAAAATTATTACAATGAAGAATTTATTCTTTTTCTATATCATTGGTTGAAGCTCATACTAGATTGCTTTGGCTACACATCAATCAAATCATCCAAAGAGCTCATTATTTCTTGGTAATATTGTTCTTGTTGAACTTTAATAATATTATTTTAATTTTCAAATTGCATCTCCTTTTTTTTTTTGGAAAACTTATTTTCATGTAGACCACCACTAATTTATCAAATACATGCAATATGGTAGTCTTCCCCATAGACTAAGAAAAAACATTATTTTTAAACTCTTTTTACCCTAGCTATCCATGGAGGTCAAAACATAGGATCTTGACCACTCTTAAAATACCTTTGATATGTAGCCTTTTGCTCTATCCTTTTTTTAAAGTTTAGGAACTGGTGATATTTTTAAATACCTTAAAAGATTGTCATTACATCACAAGGAGTTTTTAACTAATCAATTCCCCAAAAATTAACAATATAAAAATTGTCAAGCAATCATCTAAGTATGCATATTCTTTACTCTTATTACACCATGTCACACTATCAATTTTCTCTCTAGAATGATTGCGTTATAATCTTTAGATGATTATTTATGATTAAAATGAATGCATTAAATGTCTTTAAATACTAGCATATAACATTAAATCAAACCAAAACTATATTTAGTCAAGTCAAGATAGAAGGTTAAATGGGGCTAGTTAGCCAAACTTGAGTTTTGCATTTTAAATTAGAAAGACAAAGTACATGAAGGGAGACTTATCCTACAATATAATAATGATCAAAGCTAGGTGGATAATGATCAAATGGAAGTATGTGTATATACAAGTGTGATAAATAGATGGAAAAACAAATGTAAAAGAGTGCACATAAACAAAGAGGAATATGAATATATATGTATAAATGAATAGCTAAGAAAATGAATCCAACTTCATATAAGATAGTGCTATTTAAAACATTACCTCAAAATAAATATAAAATGAAATAAAAATAACATAAACATATATATTCACCCTACACATATATAATCATCATCATATATTATGCGTTATTAAATGAATTTTAACATATTTAACATCCAATAAATCACAACTACAACTTAGAAGAGTTAAAATACTTTTAACAACCAAATATTTAACTACTGAAATTTTGAACTTCAAATGTAAAGAAAATCTATGACAATATTTTGACTTTGAAGTTAGAGTGCGAGATTTTCCTTGTATAATATAAACACAATAAATTTGTAACCTAAGCACAACCTAAATGATAATTAGTAATGGTCCCATCTTGAAAAGAGGCTACAAGCGGACAAACTCCGTACCGCTAAACTAGGAAAACCGGTCGTAATTAACGTGGGCTCATGAGTTGACTGAACTTGAAAGCTTCCTTGACCAGGTTAACCACGTCATTGGTCACCATAGAATCCATGTTATCAGCGATTCCATCATTCCATTTCGACCACCGACTGGTGAGAGCGCACTCCCGTCTCTTCCATTCCGTTTCGCCCTTCACTTCACTTACATTTGCGATACGGAACTTAAAGTCCTCCGTCACATACGTCTCTGCCTCTTTATACCGTATATTCGTAACTTCATACCGGCTGGCGGTATTGAAAACAAGCCGCTGGTCGGGGGTTCGATTCGCCCAAGCGTCTTCCACCCATTTTACCATATCTTGCTGTGTCTCCATCTCTCTGCCGTGCGACATAACCCCCAGCCTGAAATCAATTGCATCTTGACCCTCTCTACAGAAGCTGACGAAGCCGTGTCTTCTCGGCTCCTTCCGAACCCTACTTATCTCCGCCTTCACAGGAGACAGAGAAAGAGCCTCGAACGGATTTAACTGGCTAGGAGAATAAAAATTCTTGTGATACTTTTCTTGCTGCAGAGCATCCATCAAGCAATCCGAAGCTGTCTTGGCCGATTTCTTGGCCTTTTCGGCGGCGGCCAAATCGCTTGCATGAAACTCGATCTTCAACAGACATTTTCGATAGGCTTTCTGAACATCGTCAGCAGATGCTTCCAAATCCACATCCAGCACCTGCGTAAAATAATCACATTCTTTAAAAATCCTTAAAACCACCAAAGGCAAAAATCTTGATTTTTCACCTCTGTGAGCACCTGGAAGTAGTCTTTTGAAGAAAGGATTCGTTGCGCTTCAGTGTTGTGCACAACCCCTTGCTCTCCGATGCAACGCACAGAGATACTAAACAGCCGGAGCGGCTTGTCTCCCCGATCTGCGACATGAATACTGATTTTCGTCATGGCGAAAACCTTCACGTACTCAAGCTTTTCCAGATAATGCTTGACATTATTTACGGCGCCTTCTGAACACGCGCTGGAGAATGCTCTTTTTAAGATGTTTTTTCTACAAAGCTGCTGTAAATTGGAGAGCGAAACGAAACCACCGTCCAACAATTCTTGGCGGCCGCGGCCGTGCAAGAGCTCTTTGCCGAATCTAACGATCATCTTGACGTTTCGCATCATATCCTGATCCTCAAAGCACGATAACACATCTGATTTATAAGCTGAAATGTCCCAATGCGGGAGAAAATCTGTGTAAAATGACATCTTGCTGGAAAATGCAGCCGCCAGATTATCATCAGAAGAAGACGAAGCTGATATCGTCTCTTCCCCACTCTTGAAAGACAAATGCTGTCTATTGTTCTCAGGATTGTATGAAACCTCACCTGTATAATTTTTGAAGGCGACTTTGTCGACGGCAAGCAGGGGTTTCTCAACAGATTTACAAAAACAAGTGCGGTAAAATTTAGGGAAGTATCCCGTGCATTTGCTCGTAACAGCACGGCTTATCAGATGTTTAATGGAAGTAACGATTCTCAGCACAGCTTCTCTTGAATCGCCGCGAATTTGAAATTTGCCAGAGGGCAGAAGCCTGGCTAAAGAGATGCCTGCAGATTGTCGAAATGTTTGGATCGTTCGCCCTCCTTTTCCAATGACCAGTGCCCTTGCTTCTTCCGGAACCTCAATTTCCATTTGAAAAAACTGTACAGAGCTCATCTTGCAGCGTTGTAAAAGAATTCTCTATTTTTCACATTGGCGGAAAGGTGTCCAGCAGGAAGGATTTTTCACTTCAATTTAGCTCTATTCTTCAGTGGTGCGCGTGTTGTGATTAATGTTGACGGGCGTAAATACGGCTCGAAATAATTTTGGGAGAGCGCTGATTTCACAAAGCTTTTGGAATCACTTTACCAAAAATCAAAAGAATTAGCCGTTCGTATATCTCGTCTTTTCTCTTGAAAATTTAAAAAAGCAGACATAATTAATTATAGTACTTTGCTTTAGAGGCTGCAGTCTAATCGCATCGGATGGCATAATGCTTCTATATTACTAATATTTAGTTGTTTTATTAACTGAAATCAAATTATAACAAGTGTTGCGTTGTACTTCAATTTTAATTAAAAGTAGTAAAATTATGTTATGAGAAATGTATGTTTAGATATGAAGTATGAAAGTAAGGTTAGAAGTATGTTAATGTACGTTAGGGAAATACATTAAATTTTTGTATCATTAGTTGTTTTTTTTTGAAAAATAAATAATTGTATTACAAAATGAAATTAATTGTTTATAATATTCATTTTCAAAATTTTAGTTAAAATGACACTAAAAAATACTTTACTAAATATATTATCAATTCATAATCTTTTTAATTAGTTGTGAAGCACTTGTCTTATTGAAATATATGATATAATTAGATTACAACAAATTGCAATAGAAACGACTTTTATTTGGAGCTACCAATAATTGTTTGTAGTGAAAATCACTTGAAACTATTTATAACCACATAATAAACTCCTTCAACCATGTTAAACACTAACATTGTTTCACATGGATAAAAGGCACTTTATATTCTAGCATAGTTGCAACATTACTATTGTTCAAAAACTTGATTATAGAAAAATATTATAGTGATTCAAGTATTAGATTTTCAGGTGTAGGATCCTACTAATTCTAAAGTCTAGCACTCAATGTGCCACATCTTGTTGTGCCTCTTTAATATTTTCTCTCCAAAACTCTTTCTCTAAAGGTGATTGGACTTTTCATCATCATTCAAACACTTCTTAGCTTATAGAATAGAAATGAAATTATCATCATCTAATTATTCTTCAGCCTCTCCCTCATTTTATTCTACCTCCAAACGATAAGTTATTCAAAATCTCTTTGTAATTAAAATTTCTTCCATACAACAATTACATTTCATTCTTATCTATCTCATAAAAATCATGAAAAAAGTATCCAAAAGAACCAGAATCTAGAGGGTTCAATGTTGTTCATGATTCTTTTCCTTCTAGATGTGTATGATGCACATGATCTTCTAAAAATACTTAAATAATAGCAACAACCTCCTTCACTTTATATTGATTGATAAGGTTCATTGTGTCCCATAACATAGTCTTTTCCCTATACCATAATGACCATATGTGTGATCCATTTTCATATCATATCATACATTTTTACCACTTTCATTACATATGATTATTTATCAAAATAAGAAATATTTAATAAAGTTATAAGTAAAATAAGCTTGAAGATATATATTTGATTGTATTTATTAATATTTGTTGTCATTATGTAACTATAACTATTACTAATAATAACTTCTAAACATTAACACCAAGCAAAGAAGATACAAATATGGGTGGTAAAAAATAAAGGAAAATTATTGATAATCACATGGTTGTTATTCATGCCAATAATCTATAACTAGTTAAATGACAAAAATCAAACATCATAAAAGATAAAACTGTTTTCAAGGATTTTCCATGGCTTATCAAACTTAGCCTTATCAAAAAAGTATTTATTTCGATCATCTTCTCATTTATAAAATGGTTTTGTAGAGATATTCTAAACCCTAAGCCATGTAAAATTAGTATTTTCCCATTTCTTATATAAATGCGTGAGAAATGGCATGAGAAAGGAAATATAATAGCAAGCAGATGAGGATGCAATATTTTTAAAAATATATTATAATATAGTTATTTATCACATTTTGAAAGGAGCTTCATAGTAGATTATTCCTGTGTGGACAAAGAGACGGGCCCACTCTCAAGAAACATTGATAATGATCTCTTGTATTTATATTCATTCTATTATGTGATTTTAATTTGTATGTATTATAATTCTTAAGCTATGGTTATGTGATTAGATCCTATTGCATGAAAATGTTAAACACAATATTTTATATTTTAAAGAATATAGAAACGATATATTATTTGCATTATTAATTATGTAATGAATTTATGATTATTATTTCTTGTTGTAACTTATTGCCTCTTTAGATATAAATTTTTAGCATTTTATCTATAGTTCTTGAAACATGAAATCTATATTTCTTGTCATCTACATATAGCTTCTATAAGAAAATATGATCTTGTGACCTACTCACAACTCTTTTAGTGATTTAAATAACTTTTATAGAAATCTAGATAATTATTATTAGTAGTCCTATAGATATTTTAAATAGTGGTTTTTTTTTTTTGAATAATCATATAAATTTATTTTAGTAATCTCACTCCTTGTAGCTCTTAGGAAAATAACAACTATGCCTTTCATAAATTTATGTGTTAGATTAACACAATGATCAAACTAAACTTTGTTTCTTTATTATGTCCCATGATCTACCTCAATTTTGGTCTATCATTGATTACATCTGAGTTTTGATGACACTCCCTTTTGATATGAAGTTGATAAAAAGCTCAAATGTAGAACCTCCATTGACTAGTCATTTTGCTTAAAATCCATACGAGTGTGAGAAGTTCAAGTTCCAAAGTGATTTGAGTTTTTTTATTGTGAATGAGGAGAGGGGTTATCATAGGCTAATAGGATGCATGATGTTATTTATGAGTTTTGAAACATGAAATTTGGATAAATTTGGTCTATGCATTAATTTCTTAACTCATTGAGCTCATGAGAAAAAGTTTTATTAGAAGATTATAAAATAAAAAAAAGAGCTGGGTGGTGATTTAAGAGTTTGCTTTTGATCATATGGTATAGCTTGGGAAGGAGTATTCTCTTTAGAAATTAATAATTTTTTAGGTAAAGGGGTTGATTTCATGGGTTCTATAAGACATATATAGTCTCTAGTAGCTAAATCATATGATTGAGGACTCTAAATTCCTAAAACTTGTATCGTAACAAAAATTTAAAAGTTTTAAGGTCTTTAAATAATAAAATACAAAACCTAGAGGTAATCAAACATTGACTAGAAGCCATTTCCATTCCTTGCCAAATTATGAGTTAAAATTATGCATGCATTCTAAAAGATATATCTTGATTGTGATGATGCTTTAGACAAGTGAGTTGGTATCTATACTCTCTCAAAAATTATTAAAGAGGGATGAACCAAGTTAATACCATCTTGCAATTATTAAGGGTGATTTTAGGGTCTATGCAATATTATGAGGAGCCAAGCAGTGGTAATGCAAAAAGAAAAGAAAAATGTGACATGAGGAAGTGAAAAGTATGAAAATCACATTTGAATTTTTAGTTGGGTTGGTAAAAAGTACAATTTTCTATGGTAAAATCGAAGCAAAATAGATATCCGATACGAAAAAAAGTCATATTAGCTCGAAATAGATATTCGATATCAATATCGAATATCCATTACTTGTTACATTTTACATAATATAATATCGCTAATATAAAATAAATTTATCATATTAATATTAATATATAAAAATACATACTAATATTAATATATATATTTTTATATATTAATATACAATATATAATATATTCATATATAATATAATATATAATATATAATATATATTATATATGTTATATAATATATATTATATATATTATATAATATATAATATATAATATATATTATATAATATATATATATATATATATAAATATATAATATATATAAATATATATAATATATATATATAAATATATAATATATATATTAATATATACCATATTTTAAAAAATTAAAGTGTTCTCCAAAATGGATGTCCGTTTTGGAGAGCTATGCATAGCTTTAAAAAATGGATATCCATTTTGAAGAGTTGCAAATAGCTTTAAGCAACAAATATTTATTTTGTAAAATCATATATGATATAAATTTATATTAATATATCAATATATATATACTAACATTTAGTATATGTAATATATAATATATAATATATAAATAATATATAATATAATATATATTTCATATATATATAATATTTATATAATAAATGTCATATATATAATATATATAATAAATGTAATATAATATATATATATATGTCATATTTTAAAAAGTTAAAGTACTCTCCAAAACGGATACCCATTTAGAAAACAGATATCCATTTTTTGACGGTATAAATAAAATATTAAAAGTTGCGAACAATCATTTTAACAGTGACTGTTCGTGGCAGATAAGTAAGGAATGAATATCAGATAGTTTGGATATCTATTTTTCGACACCATTTTCACCTCCCTTTCACAATTTGAGCATCTCTTTGCGAATTCCCATCGATTTCTCATCACACAAGTATGTTAAAACGTAGTTTTTTAATTATTTTTGATTATTTTTGTAGGCATTTGAATTTGACCACCCCCATTTGTCAAATTCACCCCTTTTATTCCTCTATCCTGCACCCTTCATGTGCATTAATTAAATTATTTTTTTAATTAATATTTCCCTTCTTCTTATGTCCCTAAGGTATTTAATTAAATAATTAAATACTTTATCCCTTACCTCCTTTCTTCTCTAAATTAAATAAATACTCTAATTTATTTAATTTAGTCATTTGGCTTTATGAATTTAAATCAATTTTTAAATTCACCTTTTCTCTCTCCTTGTCCCATCCTCCATAATTCCTCTTTAATAGAGATTAATTTAATTGATCTATGATTAGGATGTGCACACCCCTAATCAGGATTAGTGTCACATCTTCCATAATTCTCCACTTGCCCTTAATTCTTCATTAGCCTACTTAATCCCTTGTTTGAACAACCTTAATTACTTGATTAGGTCAACCTAATCCTTATGTCATTTATGGCATACCCCCAAGTCAACCTTCATTAATTGCTTTCTCCTTTTGGAGAAGGCAACCCATTCCCCATGTGAATTTAAAATTCACATATATTCTCCCTAGGTCTTTTAAGGAATTTTCAATTCCTCCCCTCTTCCCCATGTGGATATTTGAGGAATTTTAAATTCCTCATACATCCCATCACCCACATAGAGACAAGGACCTCCTTTATGAGAAGATCTTGTCCTAATCTCTAGGTACCATAAGGTACCTCCACCTCACCTCCCTTTTGACACCTCATCTGCCACATGGCAAGATGTGAGGGCTTGTGAGTCCTCAACTCACCTTGGCCCTTGATCTTGTCCATGGTGGCCTAATCTTGACCCTTCATTTTCTAGAGGCATTTCCCCTAAAATTAGAGGATTTTTCCCTCATTTGGCATCATCCAACATAACACACATTTTGCACTCTAACTCTCAAGCATTCATCCAAGCCAAGAACTTCCATTGTTGTAGCTTCATTTGCATCCACCTTGTGCACCCATTGCAATACCCATTTGCATCATTGCATTCCCCATCATCCCATGATCATTTAGAGCTAGGTTGCATGCTATTTTCCATCCAAAGGAGCACACATTCGAACAAAATCAACAGGGCCAACCAACTCATCAACTTGGACAAGGTAACACACTTCTTTTTATTTTTTGTTTTGTTCAAGTTCAACTAGGCTAATCATTGAGGTGTTGTTTGTGCTTTTCTTGTTTGCATAATTCTGTTTGTTTTGCATATTTAGATTAGGAATTCACCTGCATGCATTTCTGACATGCTCGGTGGGTCCCATGTCACGGGTCTATACTTCATGTTTGTTGTTTCACATTTTGTAGGTTTGAATTTTACATGCAAGGGTGAATCCGCCCTAGCAGGTGAACTCGCCAGTTATAGAGGTGAATCTGCAGTCAACAAAGGCGAACTCGAATTCACCCTTTTGTAAAAAAGGGTGAACTTGAAACCAAGGGTGAAGTTGCTTAGCAGAGGTGAATTTGCAGTGGTCTCTGGGAAATAGGAAAGAGCGATCAAGTTACAGAGGCAACAACAAATTCACCCATCTTCTAGAATAGGTGACTGCAAATTCGCTTATCTTCCTATACAGACAATTTTGATAAGAAGGAATAGGTGAATTTTCCTCACAGAGAGGTGAATTTGAGGTAATCCTGAAACTTAATTTCTTAATTTTTGGCTTTGATTTGGTTTCAGTTTCGGGTACTGATTTGCTAACTCATCTGTTTATGAGTGTGCCTTTTTTACTAATGATTTGTGCAGTGATTGTCTCTCGTTCATCCAAGACTAGTGTTAAAAATTACTGACGTATTTTTTGCAAGATGATCAGTGGAAGATCTTAGTTATTTATGTCTGATGTTTTTTGCACTAATCTAGGCACACATAGATTAATTAAAGGATCAATATACTTTGTTTGTTGTGCTTGGGAGTAAACTATTGATGTATCCAATCCCCTTGCACCTTTCGGCAATCCTGGGTGATGAGAAATTAGAGTTTGCTCTAGTCTAGTCCATTCTACCCAGGAGGTGCTAGTGCACCTAAGCTCACCCCTTGCGCTACATGTGAGCCTGGGGACCAGTCGAAGCGTCTAGTATCTTCTTCCTTTAGTAGGACCTTCCTGGGATTTCATCACTTGGGGGATGATTCCAACCATGTGTTACTAGTGGGGTATATAAAGGGGGAGAACCAAATTTGTACCCTAATCCAATCACATCATGTTTAGGGAAGCATTGAAGCTAGGGTGATACCTAGATAAGACATGCGGGGTTGGTCTGAGTTTCCAGTACCTAGTTGGGGCTCTCAACCCATGCTTGTGACAGGTTGGTGTTCACAATTGTGCCTCATGTACCTAGCATATATCGATGATGTATGAGATTGCCTTGTATAGCCTAGATAGAGACTCATGTTTTAGCCGCAACTTGGTGTAGTGTAGGGGATGCGCACCGTACCCCAAAGTTACTCACCATGTACTCTCTTGGGTTGGGATAAAAGTCCTCATTATGGACTATGATAGTCCTCGAGAGAGAGTGTGAAGGTGAGCTCGTGGCATTTGTTGATGACCTTGTGCCACTAGAATGCTAGCTATCCACATTCACTAGAAAGGGTGATCCAGAGAACCACCCCAGTATCATAGAGTATTAACCTTGGGTTGTCTACTCAAGGCGGTGGGCCTACATCAAGTTTGTAAACCTTCAATACTAATTTTAGAATTGTCCTGCCTGACGTGTCTTTATTGTGTGATACTAGTACTTTTTTTTGTTTAGTTGAGTCAGTACAATTCCTTTTTGTGTGTTGTTTGTTGTGTTTGCTGTCCTTTGCCATAATCATCCCCTGCCATAGTCAGCACCTACCCTTAGAGGTGAATTTTCTTCTCATAGAGGTGATTTTCCCCTGCAAAAGGATGATTCTGTGTCCGAGTCCAGTCTAGGTCATCTCTTTAGGTGAGTTTATCTTTGTCAAAGGTGAATTTTCCTATGGGTCCCTTCTTAGGTGACTCTATGTTTGCTCATTCCTTGGAATAGGTGAGTCTACCCAGCCTTTACGCCAGTCTACGTCAGTCGTCATTTGTTGAATTTGCCTATTTCTTTAGAATAGGCGAATTTGTCCTCTCCTGGGGCGAACCTACAATTCACAAGGGTGATCCTGCTTTTGGTATGAGTCTTCCCATCTGTTTATCTCTTAGGATAGGAGAATCTATTGTCTATAGGGGTGAGTTTGTTTTTTCTTGTGTCTTCCCCATTCGTAAAATTCAAGAAATAGGAAAATTTTTCATCCTCATTAGGAAATTTTGCAAATCGAGTCCGCTTGTTCTCCTATGGTCTTCTGAGGTTTTAGGAAATCCTACTTTACTTAGAGGTGATTCTGTTAGATTTTAGGTGAACCTACCTAGAGATAGGTGAATTTGCACCCTGACTTTGCTCATTTCTTATGTATCCTCCATAGATAGGAGAAATTGCATCCCGAGTTCACTGGTGTCTTGTGCATCCTTAAGACAGGAAAATTTGAGTCCCCAAAATAGGCAAGTTTTCCCAACACAAAGGAAAATCTGTTGTTCCTAAATAGGTGAAGTCATGACCTAAAGAGGCATATTTGAGGTACACATAGGTGTATCCGCTTCCCATACAAATTCTAGAGAGTGAATCCTTCTGGCCACTGAAAGCCTATCATTTTCTGAGTCCTTTGCAGTGATCAAAATTTTTTATCATCATCCATCCTCCCATAATTGTCACTTTAGTTTGTCTGCATTTTCCAAAAGTCATCCATTCATCGATCAAGTCATATAGGTGCATCTTAGAACATCCCTAGCTTGCATTTCTAACATTAGTTAGTCAATCCCAATCCTCTAGACTTCATTTTAGAGGTTTTTATCCAAGTTGGCTTAGGTTCCTGATCTCAATTGTCATCATCCACACTTGCTCAGGATTTTCATTTGTCTTGAGTTAGTAATCATCTGTGGCCCAATCAATCTACTTCCACCTTGAGGTGGATTTGGTGTCGTAACCATCCATCTATCCTTTAATATGATCGTTAGCCCCTTACGTTACCTAGTTCGATCTCTGAACTTGGTTTAGAATTAGTCTCATCATCCTATCCAATCAGTCATCCCATCCTAACAATCATTTCATCCCATCAATCAATCCAATCAAATCCAATCACATCTTCTATCTAGTCATCCAATCAATCAATGCATCATCCAATCCAATCAATCCTTTAGTCTTCATCTATATCCTTCATTTAAGTGCATCCTAGGGCATAACATCATCTTAGTTCATTTGGTAGTTTTTCATTTTCATGCCCATTACCACTCGATCACAAGCAATTAAACTCATGGTAGAACAACATGCGCAAGGTACCAAAATCACCACTCCTCAGGATCCTAACAATGATGGCTCATCACAATCCAACACCAAGGTTCACACCACATCGCCTTCTATTGATGAGAGCATGGTCAACTAGCCTGAGGTCACAGTTGACGAATACCTCAGTAATCCCACCAATGTCCAAATGACTGATCGCCTTCTCAATAAGTGTGGAGATAAGATCCTTGCCACGTTGATCATGAAGGGATTCAAGCCACTGTCAGGATTTGATTTATCCAAGTATGTCACTATCACACCTCCTGCACCCCAGCATCACAAGACCCTCAGAATTCATAGAATGTTCTGGGAAATTCATATGTCCCCGAGGGTCTACCTGTAGAAAATTGGTATCAAACTGGGTTTGGCAACACCGTGCTTTATCAAGTAACACACCCTCCTCAAGTTCCCATTTTAGTTATGGGAGCACCAAACACCCCTCAAGGTCTCGATCCTAATGATCCCCTCACCTATGGTATGCCACAAAATCTCCCACATTCGCTAGTCATGGCCATTCCATAGAGCTCAACTCCCATACCACCTGCACCACCTCTTCCACCTAACCAAATGGGTCAACCACCAGTGAATACTAGGGGAAATTATTTTTTTGCATTGCCACCACCTCCTAGATCTACACCCGCATCCAACTTATTGCCACCTCCATTCACATCTCAACAACCACCTCAAGGCAACGTCTCATCCTTTCAACAGCCTCCCGTTAACTCGCAATAGGCTATCCCATCGCAACCACCTCACCAATAGGTGACACAACATACTACCATCCCATCTCAAACACCACAACATACTTCCATTCACATGCAACCTCCACATCAGGCAACACAGGCTGCTTCATAGACTTAGCAACAATCCCAAGGTGTTCCAATACCAATCCCTCAGGAAATGAAAATCCCCACACATCAAGCAACATTATCTCATTAGTTACCTCCTCACCAACCACAAGTCCCTCAACAACCAAATTACATCTCGTCCTCTCTATCAACAACCACCACATTACTAATAACCACCTCAGCACATCCAAATCCTGACACAAATGCAAAGCAACCCTCTTGCTCAATACGTTTACCATCCATCAAGTACGTATGCCACTTTCGCTATCCCATCCAATCCTAATTCCAATCTCACTTATCAAAATCCTCAATAATCATAACCACCACCATACTACACAAATCCCCAACAATTGCAATTGAATCCCTACTAATATCTCTTTAATCTACAACAACCTCCATATGCTACCCAAAAACCAACTGCTGCTTATAACTATCAATCTAATTTGTATTATGCCCAACAACAACTGCCATACCAACAAGGTTCTTCCGCTTCTTCGTATTACCAACAGCCTCCCTATCAGCAGGGTTCTTCCACCTCATATTACCAAACACCTTCACCATATCAGCAAGGGGTCTCCTCTTCATATTACCAAAATCTATCATCCTATTGAATCAATCCTATGTCAATCCACAACCACAACCCACCTATTCCAGTTAGTATTAGCAAATGCCTCCATATATGCCTCCACCAACATATGATCAAACCACTTAAGCCCCATCTTCATCCTACCAACAATATGCTCCTTATAATCAATCCAATCCATCTATTCTGCCTCCCTTGACACCTACTAATAAGGAATGGGAAGAGGTCAAAGCTGCATTGAAAGACTTGCAAGCAGGGACCTCCAAAAAGTATTTCAAGTTTGAAGAGATTTGTCCCTATCCATTTGATCCCTCAATCTCACTTATTCCTTTTCCAAAGCATTTCAAAATGCAAAATTTTGACAAGTACAAAGGAACTAAAGACCCAAATAACCACTTTTAGGAGTTCTACTCACATTGTCAAGAAGTCATGCATAATGACAATGATCTCCTGTGGTTATTCCCTAGGAGTCTAATGGGGGTGGCTCTTGATTGGTTTATGGCTCTTCCAAAGAGATCAATCTCTTCTTTTGTGAATCTTAAGAAAAAAATTATTACACACTTCTCCTTCAATATGGAGAAGGATATTGATACCCTAGATCTTCTGAAAGAGAAACAACATGAGGGAGAGACCTTCGCAAGCTACCTCCAAAGGTGGCACGCTTTGGTTGGTCGAATGAAATCTCAACTCAGTGAGAAGGACATGGTCACTCTTTTCGTGGAAAACTCTCATGCAGATATGGCACATAATCTCAATATTCATTGTGTCACAACCTTTGCAAAGGTTGTAGAAAAGGGTCCTATCATTGAGAGAGCACTCATTACTAAGGATTATATCAAAATTTATAATCTCGATAAGGACAAGTCATCTGGGATAAATTCTGCTATTGGAACAAAAAAAGAATGTTGTCAATGATGGTGTCACTGACACCAAACCTGTTCAGGTAGCCAACACCTCCCAGAGGTCACAATATGTCCCTAATCAACCATCCATTTCTAATGTCATATCAGTGCCACAGGGGGCACCTCGTCCTCCTCGACAGTCCAATCAAAATAATCAAGGCAACAATAAACACACATTCACTCAATTGGGAGAATCTTAAGTGTCATCTTCAATAGAATCATTCAAGCGAGTTATCCAGTCACCTATCCTATGACCAAACCTTTCGACGAGTCTAAACCAAAGCTTGCCTGGTATAGAGAAAATGGATATTGTGATTTTCACAAAATTAATGGTCAATCCACAAATAAATGTCAAGGACTAAAGAAATACATCCAAGATCTTATAGATTGGGGTGATATCCAAGTGGATTCCAACTGAGCCCCATCATCCAATGCTCAACTCTAGATATACCAAAATGCTTTCCCAAAACATAACCAGGGTGCTAGTACATCCAATGCTAATCTAGGGTCAAACAATAACAATAATCAAAATAATAACACAAATAACGTTAGCTACAAGAATGTGTTGTATAAATATGATGGTATAGTTATGTGCATTAGTTAGGTAGAGCCTCATGTGTCTATGATACGCATCAAAGGGAAAGACCCACAATGTGCAGTCACAACCCATCGCATCCACATAATCGTTCCTAGAACCTCTACCTCAACCAACCTAGCTCCTGTAATCTCTCAGTACAATATCCCTGATCATCTTGGAAAGACTCTGGCTCAAATATCTATCCTAGATTTTCTTAAGTCTTTTTCTATCCATCAATAAATCCTCACTAAAGCTTTACAAGATACCCATGTCCCTAATGATATAGATCCTACCTAATTCCAAGCCTTAGTAGGACACTTGTCATCCATGTATCAACTAGGCTTTAGTCAAAATGATATGCCTTGCATTGATTTGAACCATAATTTTCCCCTTCATATTGAGGTCCTCGTAGCCTAATATAAAGTAAAAAGGGTCTGGGTAGATAATGGCTTTGCCCTTAATCTTTGTACATTAAAGTTCATAAAACAGGTAGGCTACACCCATGATGACTTGAACAACCAGGTTATCACCATCAAAGCATACGACAATGTAGAACATGACTCCGAGGGAACTATTTGTCTTCCAATTTAGGTTGGCCCTGTTGTACAATATAGTATGTGCCATGTACTTGATCTGGACCTTCCATATAATCTCCTTCTTGGCCGCCCATGGATCCATGACATGCAGGTAGTCTCTTCCACCTACCATCAGTGTCTGAAGTTCCCATTTAATGGGATGGAGGTAACTATACATGTTGATCCACAACCCTTTGAATATTGTCGTGCATTAGAAGCTTCCTTCCCTCACTCTCACTATTGTCTAGGAGTTGAAGTGGGGGAACCTCAAGCATCATCATCCCATCCATCTTCCAACACATTATCCAACACATCATCCATCCCATCTTCCACATCTTATTCCACAATCATCAAGGTCTAGAACATAGAAAAAGGTTGTGGTGAGTACGAAATGCACACAACTTTAAATGTGGAAACCATGCCACCATCGCCTCATACTTATAGTCAACCTTCTCAGTTCACACCCAAAGAAGAAGAGAAGACAATCACTTTGATTTTTAAGAACGTGGGGTCTAGCACTTTCTGATCTCCTGGGATGAGACAAGATCAACTAGAAGATGATATCAGTCAGTGGATATACTGAGAAGAGCTTGAACCTTCTCCCCCTCTTAAGCAATATTTCTAGGAGACTTACTCTCATGCCTCTAAGTTAGCTGAAAAGTATAATTATCAAGGGGGAGGCCTTGACATAGAAGACCAAGGAAGACGACAACCTATTGATACTCCTATGTGACCAAAACATTTGGGCTTAGGCTATGACACAAAGCAAAAGGGTCCTGCACCATAAACTAGTGCCTCTAACAACATTAGTGTGGATAATGGCCTCCTTTAGAACATACTCGAGGAAGAGTCCATCATAATCACATACAATGATGTAGATATCTCATCCATGTTTGATTGCCTATCCATCTTTTCCATTAGCCTCTCTCTTCACCATCTTGAAGTTATTGACTAGGGCTTACAAGGTAGTGCACCTTTCGATACCTTTCCATTAGTGGACACCTATGTGCATCTTATGGGATTGGGAGAAGATGAACACCCTAACCACAAAAGTAAGAAGAAACAAAATAAAAAGGGTCATCTATTGAAAACCTCTTTGAGGAACTTCCTTACTCAACAAAAGTCAAAATAAAGGTTGTATCCGACAGTGAAAACCTCGACGAGGTGCTGGAGGATGGGGATATTCATCTTCCCCTTGTGGGAACTCAATTGTCTGAACGATCATCTATCTTGATCAAAGAAACTCAAGAAGTAAATTTGGGAATAGAGGAAGATCCTAAGATCACATATGTAGCCAAATCCTTATCATAGGGAGAACATTCTATTATCATCAATCTGCTAAAGGAGGGAATCATCAATTTTACATGGACTTATTCAGACATGCCAGGTTTAAATCCTACATTAGTGGTACACCATTTGGATGTTCATCAGATGCCAAACCTATCAAATAAAAACTAAGATGCATCCCTAGGTGGTTTTTCTTGTCAAGAAAAAGTTGGAGAAAATGTTAGAAGCTAGGTTCATAAGACCTATCAACTATTCTGACTAGATATCCAACATAGTGCCTATGGCCAAGCCAAATGGAAACATCAGGATTTGTACAAATTTCTAGGATCTCAATAAAGCTTACATCCTAAGGATGACTTCCCCCTACCAAATATTGACATGTTTGTCAACCTCACAATAGGGCATGAGATGCTATCCCTCATGGATGGTTTCTCTAGCTATAATCAAATTAGGATTGCACCAGAAGATGAACATAAAAATTCCTTCACCACTCCTTGGGGCACCTTTTGCTACAATGTCATGCCCTTTAGACTCAAGAATGCAGGGGAAACTTATCAGTGCACCATGGCTGTTATCTTCCATGACCTTATTCATATCATAATGGAAGATTATGTTGATGACTTTTTGGGAAAATCCAAAACCAGAGAAGAGCACCCTATGATCCTAAAGAAAATATTTGAGCAGTTAGAGCACTACAAATTGTGTTTGAATCCAAATAAATGTGTATTCAGGGTTACATTAGGAAAGCTATTGGGTTTTATAGTCTCCAGAAGGAGTATAGAGGTAGATCCAACAAAGGTCAAAACTATAATGGAAATTCCCCCACCGCGTAATCTCAAGCAATTAAGAAGCCTTCAAGGGAAGTTACAGTCCATTAGATGGTTCATAGCCCAACTGGCTGACAAGTGTCGATTGTTCACCCATCTTATATGTAAAGATACCACTTTTAAGTGGGATCCAGAATGTCAGCAAGGCTTTGAAAAAATTAAGGAGTACTTGGCTCATCCACCCATCCTCATGCCTTCTATTCTAGGTAAACCATTGTTGTTGTACATCTCAGCTACTTCGGTTGCACTGGGGGCATTATTAGCTCAACATGATGAGTCATCTAAAGAGAACACAATCTACTACATCATTCAAACATTAGTGGGCTATGAACTCAACTATTCTCTAATGGAAAAGGCTTGTCTAGCCGTAGTCTTCATTTCACAAAAGCTTCACCATTATATGCTTAGTCATCCTGTGAAGCTGCTATCAAAAGTTGACCCATTTAAGTATTTTCTATCCAAAACTTCCTTAACTGGCCACATGGCCAAGTGGGTCATGCTATTGAATGAATTTTACATAGAGTACGTGGATCGTAAGGCAATCAAGGGACAAGTAACAACAGATCAATTGGTTTATGCTCCTTTGGTGGATGCATATCCTTTGGTAGCTAAATTTCCTAATGAAGAAGTCCTCACAATCACAAAAGAAGATACATGGATGCTCTATTTTGATGGGTCATACACACATAATGGAGTTGGTGCGGGTGTCTTATTTGTCACTCCTTAGGGTGACTACATCCTGAAGTCATTCAAATTAGCATTCCCATGCACAAACAATATAGTAGAGTATGAAACTCTTATCACTAGTCTTAGGATCGCCATTCAATAGAACATCACTCGTTTACGAGTCTTTGGTGATTCTCAATTCATTATCAAAAAATTCAATGATGAGTTTCAGACAAAGGATGATAAGTTGTTACCCTACAAATGCATGGTGGATGACTTTAAGAAATACTTTACCTTCATCCAGTTTGAATAGATCCCCAGAGTTCAGAACAAGGTAGCGAATGCAATGGCTACAATCGGTTCCCTCATTGATATGCCTAAAGATCGAACGGACTGTGAGTTCCTTGTTGAACAACTTTTAATCTCGGCATATGATATCCTTGAGAATGAGATGGTGTACGATATCATAGGTCCTAAGTCACCATGGTACCATGACATTTACACCTACCTTGGTGATAACATCCTACCTCCTGACCTTACATGAAATCAACGTAAATCCTTCATCCAATGTATGTTTCATATACCATCATGGGAGATACACTTTATCATCATGGGTATGATGGAACTCTTCTTAGGTGTTTGAACGAATCAAAAACCTGCACTACGTTAAGTGAGTACATATTGGTGTCTATGGGGCCCATTCTAATGGCATGGCCTTAGCCAAAAGGATTTTTAGAGTTTTATTGGCCTACAATGGAGCATGACTCTTGTGAGTTCATGAAGAAATTCCTACCCTATTAGAAACATACAGATTTGATACATGCTCCCGCCCAAGATTTACAACCTATCATAGCACCATAGCCCTTTTCTCAGTGGGGTTTTGACTTGATCGACAAGATCTACCCTCCATCTTCTGATGGTCATACTTTCATCATCACTGCCACTGAATACTTCACCAAGTGTGTGGAAGAAATTCCACTCTCTCAAATAGCAGGTATTCAAATCTCCAAATTCATCCTCTTCCATATTCTCTATAGATATGGAATCCCTTCCACCATCATCAATGACAATAGAAAGCTCTTCAAAAGTCAATTTATGAAACACCTTTGTGAAACTTATCATATCCAACATCATTGGTCTATGCCCTATTACCCCCAAGGTAATGGTCAGGCCGAGGCTACAAACAAAATGCTTATCAAGATCCTTAAAAAGGTGGTCAATAACACTGGTCAAGATTGACACCTCCATCTCCATCTTTCCCTTTGGGATTACTGTACTTCCATCCACACTCCCATTGGTGCCACTCCATACTCTCTCGTTGATGGTGTTGATGCCATCTTTCCGATCGAATTCAAGATCCCATTACTTAGAATATCTATAAAGAATCTCATAAGTGATGAAGAAACTCGGGTTGCACGACTTAGTCAATTGGAACTCCTAGATGAAAAGCATATCAGGGCCTACAATCATCTTCAAGCGTACCAACATCATCTTAGGAGAAGTTATACTAAAAGGTATGTCCTCACTAGTTTAATGTTTGTGATCTAGTCCTCAAGGAGAATCAATGTACTTAGCAAGATCGAGACAAGAAAGGAAAGTTTGAGGCAAATTGGCTAGGTCCTTATGTTATCACAGCTAAATAAGGATCTGGGGCATATAGGCTTGCTACACCTAAAGGAGAGCCCCTAGAGGAGCCTATCAACATCATACACCTGAAGAGGTTTTATATCTAAGTTAGCTAGGTTATCCTATCCTGAAAAATACCAAAAAAACATTAAAAATTGTCAAAAATACAAAAAAAATCAAGAAGTCAAAAAATCCAAAAATAGTAAAGAGAAATAATCCATCCTATGGTGAAAACCACCCTTGGTGGCACCTTGGATAAGTATTTTTGGTGAAAACCTGGCAACAAGCACCATTCGTAGAGGGATTAATCATTATCTACCTTGTGTCCTAGTTGCTTTATGCTTCCACCCATCTTATCCTCGCATCTCATCCTAGCATCCTATCAATCCAGTCCTTTCATATGCATCCGCTTATCCACCACCTGGTATGTTTTGGTTGAGCATTGGGTGATTTTCATTGGCTATTCGCAATCTTGAGCTTTTTATCCCAATCTGAGCTTGTGTCATCTGTCTGTGTCATCAGTTGATCTCTCGCCTTCATCTAGGGTCCTTCATCATGTTGGTCCTCATTAGGTTTCATCATGTCATGTCATTAATAATGAATCTGACTACATACACCTTAATGTTGACGCAATCTTCCCTAACAGTTATCCTCATTAGTTTTCAGTATCTAGAATGGTATATTCTACAAAATGATTTGGATCTTCTCTTGGGGCTTTTGTCTGTCCTGTCGTGTTAGTCCTCTACCCTTCATTTATCTGGTCCCATATTTTGTTGGTATTTTTCAAACTACGTTGCCCCTGATTTTTCACGTAGGCAAGGTTGATCATTTGATCCGCTCCCAAGGCATTTTGTCAGTCCATTTCTTTTGTCATCCACCTTGGTCTCCATCATCTTCTTTGCACTTTTATCCATGGTCTTTTATCCAACTATGAGGGCTTTGTGCTTTCACATAGGCAAGGCTAATATTTGATCAACCCCCAAGCCCCTAGTTCTTTAGGGTGTGTCAGTCTTGTGTCTTGTGTTGTGTCATCAAATATGTCCCTATCTAGCTAGTTCTTAACAAACAAGATCCACTAGTATCATGAGGTTTGTTCAATTTTGAGTATCCTGAGTCATATTGATTTTTGAAGATCACTTAATTTAGTCTCCATCTTTGGTATTAATAGGATGCATTCATCCTACATCAGACTACATCAATCCCATCCACCTTTTGATCCTATGGCAAAGGATGTTTGAAATTGATCATTTTATTGTGCTGCTTTTGGCATTTTGTTTATCATTTGAGCTTCCTATTATACCTTGTCAAGGTCACCTTGATCCATCATATAATGGTGTACTTTTATTGGTAAACATAGGGACATATCTTGATCTTTTGCCTATTTCTGTTGTCTTGGTTGTCTCGTGTAGTACCCAACAAGATCCCTATGGTATTGTGTTACACTGGGGTATCCTTTGTGCTTGTGGTTATCCCAATGCCTAGCCTGACCAAAGCCATTACGACTTTGGGGTGTTGGGATAGCCTTCTCATCTACTATGTTTGTTTCATGCATTAGACAGTAATTTTCCTTCGTTCCTCATACCCTGGCGTATCGCGTCTTGTGGTATAGAAAAAATCAATGCTCCAAATTGGAAAAATAACATTAGGATTGCATTTCATTTTCCATCCTGTTGCATTGCATTTCCCCCCATCTGTCCTTTCCCTAGCCTATAACTAGTGATTTTGGTTGTGCAAACATTCATCTGCCATCTCCTTTTCTTCTCAAGATTCCCATGGTTTTGACAAGTGCAGTATCATGTCTATCGCCTCTCATCTTGACATGCGATATATTATCATACCCATCATCCCTCATTTTGATAATGATTAGAGGGAAAGTACTTGCCATAAGCTTCCATCACGCAAAGAAAGGAGGCCTATTAATAGATTCCATCACTATGCAAGCCCTTATTTGCACTCACGCCTATGCTAATTTAATTCAGATATTAATCCCATCATTCATGTAGGTTGCATTCATTTATTATGCCGATAATACCAAGGTCATCTTTGTTGTCAAATCCCTAGTCTATGACATGCAAAATGAGCAAAGCAAATGAGATTGATACATAACTATGAGGAAAAGCATGCCCATCATAGAAATAGGTGAATCTAATCATTCATTAATCTTGGTCGATGTCATATTAAATGTAGAAAGTACAATTTGATCCCAAATGACATCAATGTCATCTCATCTACATCTTAGGCTCATCCCATATGCATTTATCACATCATGTTCACATTAAGTTTTTAGATTAATCTTAACTAGTTATTCTAAGCATCTTATGTTCATTTCATTATCAATTCATTGCATTATCCTTTTATGTTGTTTAGAGTCATTATTCTAAACATATTAGTCCATCTCATTAGTACATATGCATACATCACATTTTTCATTCAGTTCATCACATTGCATTTTCATAACTTACATCAAATTATAATAATATTCCTAGAAAAGTTTCCCACTAGAATTAAAACAAAATTGATTGTACAGTGTACAACACAAATGTCCATGAGATATGAGCTAATTGACGTTTTCAGATTACATTTTCTCAATCAATCACAAGGATTTCTAAACATATCCATTGCAAGCATGAATTTTATGTCTCAATGCATAAATCACCCCATGCATCACAAAGAATTAGTCTCATGTTCATAGCATATAACATCATAAACCATCTGTTACATCCTACATCATAGAGTGTTAGGCATCATGCATTTCATCCATGTCATACACATAGGAATAAACATAAATCATCATAAATGCATGCATGTATCCTAATCATAATCATAATCCATAATAAAACACATACATACACATGTGTATAAATAAACATACATCATAAAGTAACACATAGGGTCGATACTATCAATCACATATCATATAAATATCAAAATATCATGTCCATCAAAAAATCCATAATAAATCCCATCATAAAGCATAAATACATGTCCATCGATAATCATTGAATAAAATACAAGTGTAGAACTCTGAATCAAATGTAGAGACCACATCAATGAATAAAAGGATCTATATCTAATTTGCACTATGGGATCTGTGGCCCCTATCCCTATGTATTGCACATCCACATTGCACCTATCAAAAAACTGTATCTTTTCCCCTCTCCTCTATCCTCACTACCCTGTGCTAGCCTCATTTGATCTCTGTGGGCAATTTGGCACTAGTCCTCTGTGTGGGGGATTCTCTCGATAGCTACTATACCCTCGTGTATATGTCCCTCCTAACCGTGATGATGTTGGCATCTGTGGTACTGCTTGGAAATATGGAGGTACATGACGTGCGGGATGTGGAACCTCTCTAAAATAAGCTCCCATGTAGTAGCTAGACTCTCTCATGTACTCGTCCCTCTCCACTCCCTATGCTCTGGCCATGTCCTGCTCTACCCTATACCTGTCTCTATTGCTAGTGAATTTTCCTGTTTACTGGTGAGTTCGCCTATTTCTTTCCTATTGGAAAATTTTCCTCTTTGATTAGTGAATTTTCCCTTCTTCCTATCTGTGACCTAATTCGCCTCTTTCTTTAGCGAATTCACCCCTCTTCTAGCCTGTCTATGAAATCGCCTCTCATTTTGGCAACTTTTCATTTTTCTACCCAGGTGAACACGAAGTTTCCCCTATGTTTTGTTCTCCCTTTGACAGGAAAACTTGCTCCCTATTTGGGAGAAGTCGAATTCACCCTTGTTCAACTTGGTGGTGCATCCTTGCCTCTGTGTTAGGTGGCAATGCCTTTTTTTTACTGGGGAGGGGTGAATTCGCCATCCCCTATGCCTAGTGCATTCACCCCTGAGAGTGGCACCTTCACCTTTTTCCTGACCAGCTGCTAGGGACGGGAAAACTTGCCATATGGATAGGCGAATTCACCCATCCATTGTGGATTTGTGCCCTAGCCTACCCAAGACCCCCAATTTAAAATGCATCAAATTTTAAATCAAAATCATGAAGTAGGGTTTTGACACCTACCTGGCAGGGTACCGTGCGCTTGTAGTAGTACTACCACAACTCCTCACCTTGGTGGATGAGCTCATCATCTACAAATCCCTCATCCTCATTGCCGCTCCCGTCAGCTATCCTCGTCACTTACTTCCTCTCTCTAAGTGTGCAAATGGTAAATAGTAATTTTGAAATTCACTATTTATAATTTTTAACTTTTGCACCTATTTAACCTTTTAAATTTTGGGTAATTTTTACCCTTTATGTAACCTCTTCTTACTTCATTTCCCCCCTTTTCTTCCATGGGTCATGATTCACACCCCATTTGTCTATTTTCCTCCCTTCAAAAGCCATTCTTCAAGGTTTTTTGTGCTCTATCACGTGGTACCCTCCATTTCTCCATATCGAGAAGTTCCCTAAGGCCCCTTTTTCTTCCCCATATGCCCTCTCGAGGGGGAATACCCTATCATTTTCCTCCATTCCTCCATGGTCCTGTCCACTTCCTTGAGAAACTGGTGCATCTCCCTTCATTTTCTATGATTAGACAACCTACACAACTTTTCCTGCGCTGGGGAATCACTTTCTAGTCCTTGCTTCTAAGGAGTCGTCTGTATTTTATTTTTCTTCGAAACACTGTTATTCTAATAGTATTTCAAAGAGGGGCAAAATGTAGGCATATGAATTTGACCACCCCCATATGGTCAAATTCACCCCTTTTATTCCTCTATCCCGCACCCTTCATTTGCGTTAATTAAATAATTTATTTAATTAATATTTCCCTTCTTCTAATGTCCCTAAGGTATTTAATTAAATAATTAAATACTTTATCCCTTACCTCCTCTCTTCTCTAAATTAAATAAATACTCTAGTTTATTTAATTTAGTAATTTGGCTTTATGAATTTAAATCAATTTTTAAATTCACCTTTTCTCTCTCCTTGTCCCATCCTCCATAATTCCTCTTTAATATAGATTAATTTAATTAATCTTCGATTAGGATGTGCACACCCCTAATCAGGATTAGTGTCACATCCTCCATAATTCTTTGCTTTCCCTTAATTCTTCATTAGCCTGCTTAATCCCTTGTTTGAACAACCTTAATTACTTGATTAGGTCAACATAATCCTTATGTCATTTATGGCATACCCCCAAGTCAACCTTCATTAATTTCTTTCTCCTTTTGGAGAAGGCAACCCATTCCCCATGTGAATTTAAAATTCACATTTATTCTCCCTAGGTCTTTTAAGGAATTTTCAATTCCTCCCCTCTTCTCCATGTGGATATTTGAGGAATTTTAAATTCCTCATACATCCCATCACCCACAAAGAGACATGGACCTCCTTTATGATAAGATATTGTCCCAATCCCTAGGTACCATAAGGTACCTCCACCTCACCTCCCTTTTGACACCTCATCTGCCACATGGAAAGATGTGAGGGCTTGTGAGTCCTCAACTCACCTTGGCCCTTGATCTTGTCCATGGTGGCCTCATGTTGACCCTTCATTTTCTAGAGGCATTTCCCCTAAAATTAGAGGATTTTTCCCTCATTTGGTATCATCCAACATAACACACATTTTGCACTCTAACTCTCAAGCATTCATCCAATCCAAGACCTTCCATTGTTGTAGCTTCATTTGCATCCACCTTGTGCACCCATTACAATACCCATTTGTATCATTGCATTCCCCATCATCCCATGATAATTTAGAGCTAGTTTGCATGCTATTTTCCATCCAAAAGAGCACACATTCAAACAAAATCAACAGGGCCAGTTCCAACTCATCAACTTGGACAAGGTAACACACTTCTTTTTATCTTTTGTTTTGTTCAAGTTCAACTAGTAGGCTAATTGTTGAGGTGTTTTTTGTGCTTTCCTTGTTTGAATTTTGTTTTTTTTGCATTTTTAGACTAGGAATTCACTTGCACACAATTTTATATAATTTTTTTAATAAAATATCAAATTTTGGTTAAAATTTTAGGAATTATTTGAAAATAATGTTAATTTATAAAATTCTAATCTACAACAGTGTTAAAATGGAACAAGATTTAGCAAACCCTCAACCAAACCCTCCTTTAATTCAAGACTTAAGTGAAATAAATATAATTGAATTGAAAAACATAGCTGGGAGATACCGTACCCATGAGCATTTGCAATTAGTGACCCCAAATATAGAACCCATAATCTCTCATGTTAGGGACATCACCCAACATCATGGTGCATTTCAAAATTGGAGAGATCAAAATAGGTTATAATATGAAAACGGTTTGTCATATGAGGACATCAAAATGTTGGAATATAATTGATCACTGAGAGGGGGGGTGTGAATCGGTGACCTAATAAAATTAGTTCATTAATCAACCTAATAGTTATAAAAAAAATTAATGTCAACATGCCAAAGACATAAAGAGTAATAGAATCATGCAAATGAAATGATGACATAAGTATTTACGTGGAAAATCATAAGCAAGGAAAAACCACTATCCAATCTCATAAAAAATCTTCATTAAGTCTCACTGACCAAAAACCTCACTGGTTACATTTTATGCCGAGGACACTAGAAAAGCCTCACTGGCTACACAATATGCCTCACTAAAAAAGCCTCATTGGATATAGAATATGCCTCACTAGATACACAATATGCCTCACTAGAAAACATACACCACTTGCATTAGTCTTAGAAGAAATAAACAAAAAATTAGAGGGTTACATTGTTTCTAGAAAATCCACTGCTCTAACTTTGTACCACCAAAAAATCCATCTTTCTTATTCACACATCTTGACCATAGTCTTTTGATGACACAAGAATAACCTTTACACAAGTATATCTTTAGTTAAGATAATCAATTTTAGACAACTATAGACTACTGTCACATGGATATTTATACATCTAGAACATTGTAGTATACTATCCAATTAAGCTTCAAGTATCAATGATATCTATTAGACAACATTCTTGTGCAAGACTAAACCCATTCCTTGAATACAAAAATACAGTAGCAACATTTATCGCTATTATTCAAATCTTCCTAATTGTATACTTTTTCAAGAAAAACATACTTTGAAAACCTTAAAAAGCCTCTCACAGAGCACACACTTCACAAAGAATCACTTCGTGAATGTAACCTACCTTGAAGTAAATAAACAACACAAAGAAAGACATTCACATAACCATGTTCTCCATAACAACCTCACATAAAGCTCAATCCTTTGGCAATCATCAATCACCATGTGCAAATCACTCTATGCTAAGAAAACCTAACCTTTGGATGCAAACAAAGAACAAAGACATCATATAACTCTAGATTTTTTGTCATTCAGGTTTCCTTCTTTGTGTTAAACTTTCATGAAGATATCATTCTCAAAACTTTAACAAAGACCCGTAATCATATTCAGATCATGTCCACCTTTCTTTTTATTCGTTCACACAAACAAGATACCACTGGTTTCAATAATTTCATAAGAAACAATGCGCATCCACCTCCATTCTCATCACCACACTATTGGAATTCAAACAAACTTCAAATGTAGTTCATTAATCTTCAATTTGGCACCTTCATGGTGACAATTAATTATAGCTTTACAAAAGAGTTACACAACGAAACCATGAGCACATACAAGTAGACACTCGTCAATGTAAAGCCTTGTGAAATATTCATTGGTAGGTTTAAATGTAGCCCATTGATTTTGATAACTCGCCAATCAAATAATTAAACATAAACCGTTGATCTCATATTGGGCAGTAAACCTTTTGTCTTTAACTTCTCTAACCAGTTAAGGGGTCAATTTCCTTACGGAGGTAACCCCTTAAGTGCTCACTTAAATGATCTTTAACTTCCTATAACTAGTCAATTAACAAATAAAACATAAAGGCTACATTTCATTAATGATTCCTATAAACCCTAGGTCTCTTAGGGTTTAGTATTGAAATTAACTTAATGTTCTAGGATAGAGATTTCAAGAGTAAAAAAAAACTTGTCACCAAGACAGTTCACCTTCTACAAGATTTTGAAGTAGATAACCTATAATAAAGCACCTCTTTCCATTTTGCATCATGATTATAAACAAGTGCTTTTGAGATGTGCTAATCAACACCATTCTTGTATCATTGTCAACACTACTAACACACTTTTGCAACAATACTATGTGAACAAGTCCTTTGACTGCATCAAGAATTAATACCATCAACACCATGAAAATACCTTAACGGGTTATTCCACAATATTGGTTTACAATTTTTGGCCAAACTGGACACTGAATTGATTTTTTCTAACTAAATCTTCACTTTCGGGAACCTATAACGGTTAAACTGTGAAGAATTTGAAGATGATGCAAACTAGTGATTTGTGACATTTTGTTTGTAGATTCTAAATATATTTTTTTCAAAAGTTTTGGAATCATATTGTACTTCTTTTTCCATCTTCTTCGAAAACTAGTTTTTATCAGTAAACACAATTTTAAGGAGTGATGCCCACTGTATACAACATAATTTTTTTCTATGAAGGATAAAATTCTATTTTTTTTGAATTTAGATTTGTAATAACGATATCTAACCCTTTCATTTGGTTTCATAGTGTTTTATTGAATACTTTTTCCTTAATCAAGTTTCAAAGTCAAACCAATTACAATTCATACATAGGCAAACTGTATACAACATAATTTTTTTTGTATGTATCAATTTTTATTTTTTTTGCTGGATGAAGGAAATCAATACCTAGCTTGCACATATTTTTTAGAATTTTATTTTTATAATCTATTATTTTTCCACATGTGCAGAACAAAGAGCTTGATTTTTGGTGAAAAACCTATGTTTAATCAAACTATAAAAACAAATACATAGTAAAATAAAAACATATTAAAATTATATTCGATGGATAGCTCATTCCAAGGACTACCATCATCCAGTTGGGTCTGTGAAGTCTCCTCCATTTTCGTCCTCAACTCAAGCTTCAAAGGGAAAAATTCTACAGATTTTTGGTGCCAAAGGGGGAGAAGGGGAGAAAAGGGGGGTTTGAGAAAACCACCCTAAACCCATTCACTTGAATGGGGGTTTGAGTGAACCCTGGTTTGATCAAACCTCTTCAAAATAATGTTAGAAAATGTTGGCTGGCTTGGTTTGAGTGGACTATCGGCCGACGTCCACTCGAACCCTTGGCTAACTAATCCATTTTAATTTTATTTTATTTTCCCATATGCATATAAATACTAGCAATTGTACCTTAGTGTGCAATAGGTACACCGAAGAAGTGTGGAAGGTCAATTAGGACAAAATTTGGTCTATTTTTGGTATACATTTATGTAGTACATGAGGTCAATTGGTAGGCCATTTAGCAAATGATGTTATTTGTGCAACAAAGGTCTTAATGGAAAAGTGATAGCTTCAAATCAACTATGCATCCACTTATAGGGATCCAAACATGATTGCAATAAAACCTTTGAATCAAGAAGATAATTAGGATCCATTACCAATAGGCTCATGTTATGTTTGCAATAAGGAGAGAGGGAGAGGGAGGGGGGAGGGGGGAGGTAGGGATAGAAAGTGGGAGAGATAGAGGGGAGAAGAGCGAGAGAGAGAGAGAGGTAAGGAAATAGAGATAGATAGGAAGATAGAGATAGATATGTAGATGGAGAAGGAGGAGAGGGACATGAAGAGAAGGAGAGAAGGAGAGGGAGAGATAAAGAGAGAGAGAAGAGAAGGATATATAGAGATGGAATAGATAAATATAGAGATGGATACTAAGGGAGATAGATGGATGGATAGAGAGGGAGAAATGTCTAGAGATAAAGGGGGAGAGAGGAAAGTAGAGGTAGAGATGAAGAAAGAGTGAGAGAGGAAGAGGGATCCAAATATATTGAGAGATATAGGTAGAGCCCAAGAGATAAATACAAAGAGATATAGGGAGATAGAGAGGGAGAGATAGCGAGGATGAGATAGAGAGATATAGAGGAAGAGGGAGAGATAAAGAGATATAGATGGTGAGATAGAGTGATAAAGAGATAGAGATATAAGGGGATATAGATAGGGGAGGATATGGAGAGAGAGAGAGACAAAGAGATAGATAAACAAAGAGAATTATAGATAGGTAAATAGATATGGTGAGAGGGAGAGAGAAATAGGGGGAGATAGAGAAAGGGAGAAAGAAGTAGGGGGAGATAGAGATATATGGGAAGAGAAAGAGAGATAGAGACATATATGGGAAGAGAAAGGGAGAGAGAGGTAGAGATAGAGACACAGATATGGGGATATGGAGGGAGTGAGAGAGGGAGAGATGGGGAGAGATAGAGAGAGGGGGGAGATAGAGAGAGAGGGAGAGAAAGGGAGATAAATAGGTAGAGAAGAGGGGGATAGAGGGAGAGAGAGAGAGATAGATAGGTAGAAGAGGTAGAGAAAGAAGAGGGGGGGAGGGAGAGCGATATGTAGAGAGGGAGAGATAGAAGAATATGGGGGAGAGAGATATATATAGAGGGAGAGGGAGAGACATATAAAGGGAGGGAGAGTTAGAGGGGGAAGAGTAAGAGAGAGAGGGGTAAGGAGATATAGATAGATAGGAAGATAGAGATAGGGATGGAGATGGAGAAGGAGAAGGAGAGGGATAGTGAGAGGAGAGAAGGAGAGGGAGAGATAAAGAGAGAGAGAGGAGAGAAGGATATATATAGAGATAGGTAAATAGAGATGGTGAGAGGGAGAGAGAAATAGGGGGAGATAGAGAAAGGGAGAAAGAAGTAGGGGGAGATAGAGATATATGAGAAGAGAAAGAGAGATAGAGAGATATATGGGAAGAGAAAGGGATATGGAGAGAGAGACAAAGATATAGAAAAACAAAGAGAATTAGAGATGGTGAGAGGGAGAGAGAAATAGGGGGAGATAGATAAATGGAGAAATAAGTATGGGAGATAGAGATATATGGGAAGAGAAAGAGGGATAGAGAGATATATGTGACTTTATCTCTATCTATGTCTCTCTCCTATTCTCTCTTTCTCTTTTCCTTTATCTATTTTTCTCTATCTCCCTCACTATCTCTACCTCTTTCTTTGTCCCTCTTTATTCCTCTATATCTCTACCTATCTCTCTATCTCTTTGTCTCCCTCTTTATCTCTCTATTTCTATTTATCTCTTTCTCTCTCTATCTCTATCTCCATCTTTGTTTGACATATGCCATCCTTGTACATATTCCTACCTTGAGGATAACTCCCCAAGGACACATGTCATCCTTGGATTGTTGACATGAAATGACCAATCAAAAGTTAGTTTCCATTTTCTCTCTCTCTTTTCCCATGCATCTCTTATATTTCTCTCTCATGTTCTCTTTCTTTGTCTATTCCTTTCTATTTCAATCTCTATCCCCATCTCTCTCTCTCTCTCTTTCTCTCTCGATATCTATCTATCTTAATTTTTCTCCTTCTCTCATTTCTATCTTTTGAGTTTTTCTCTCTTTATTAGTCAATAGGCTACATATATTGTGAGATTTGAGGCTGAAATAAGTCTCATGCCTACAAACCACTATTGAGCTGTTTGAAAACAAGTTTCAACTACTATTTAATGGTAAACCAACTGCATTTCAATGGTAAAATCCTTTAAATAATAGGTAAAAGCCTCCAAAATCTCACTTTTCATATAGAAGTCATATAAATATTGATTTGGCAACTAGATGGGAACATTCTATTTCCATTTGAAATATTTTTTGTCAATATGTGTGCAAACATTTTATAATTAGATAATACTTATTTTTTTTAAAGAAAAAATATAGATATGTCTAAATTTATTTCATTCCATTATTTAACACTTATTATTAATTGTTTAATTACACCACATGCAACTAGAATTTGTAGCACATCCAAATCACATACTCTCTATCATATTAACATACATTTAGTTTTCTATCAGCGTATTCCTTGAACCTCCTTTAGGTGCAATTGCTAGTATATATACCTCTCTCTATAGAATTGTCTCCACCTATATAATAAATTTTCTAGCTATAAGTGGAGTTGAAATTTCAAATGAAATCAAAGATTTTTGAACTTAAGAATTCCATGGAATAAAAATACTGTATATAATTTTAATTTAGGAAAAATGATTTTAAGAAACTTCACTAGGTTTCAAACAAGTATTGAAAGCATATATATGAGTTTACATGGAAGGAAAAAAAAGTGAGAGATGATGCTATAAGTGTTGTTGAACTTTCAAATGAAATCAAAGATTCTTGAACTTAAGAATTACATGGAACAAATATGTACATATAATTGGAATTTATGCAAAATGATTTTAAAAAACTTCACAAGGCTCACAAATGCAATTGGAAATAGATGATAGGGAATTTAGGAAAAATGAGTTTAAAAAACTTCACTAGATCGAACAAGTATTGCATATGAGTTTATACATGTACAAGTGAACTTAAAAATCATGGATATAATCTAACTCAAACATTTTGCTTCAACCCACTCTTCAATAACATGTAAAAGTTTTTGATGATCATCACTATCTAGTCTCCATTTTTTTCGTCCACATGCATGTGGAACTGCATGAAGATGTAGGATAGTAGCAATTATTAAGTGACTATTGATTTCACCATAGAAAAATGGTCCCTTGTCATTTTCATGGTCTTTTACACCTTTCTTCATGATGCTCGGTCCATTTTTCTTTGATTTAATGTTGCAATGTGGCTTGAACATTCACATTAGTGTTGGAAACAAGCAACACTGAGAGGGGGGGTTAAATCAGTGTTCTACAAAAATTAACTTTATTATTCTGATCTTTAATCCACTTAGAAAATTCAACCAAAAGTAATATGCAGAAACATAAAGCAAATAACCAAAACACCATAACACAAGGATTTTTACGTGGAAAGCCTGTTAGGGGAAAAACCACGATGGATGGCCAATCCACAATAAGTTCTGAGTATACCCATAAGAAAGATTACAAAAATGGGAATGCACTTGCATTTAGGCACATTGCCTAGAGCTCACTGCTCAAAATAAGAAGGCTCACTACCTTACAAAGATTTGGATAAAATCCAAGAAAATGAACTAAAATATTAGCATCTACAAATGCTTGGTTATAGTTCCAATTAGGCTCTGATAATGATCTTCTACCCTTCTGACCGATATTGAACTTCTGCTTTGCTCTGCTCTGATTCACACCACAAAATATTTATGCACAAGTGAAACTATTCATAAAATCATAGACCAACACACCTTCACATCACTAAATGATATAATCAATCATCTATATATATCCGTGATTAAGAATTAGATCGCTACAAGTCGACTTCAATTGATAAACTTAAAAATGTTTACAACTGTCGACTCAAATCATGAATAGAATTCAATATGTATCCACAACGGTCGGCTACAACTTAGATTGGACTCAAAACACAATGATCAACCACAAAAATATTCAAATAAGCATTCCTCGAATATCCACAATACATTTTATTAACTAAGTTGGCCCCAAAATACTGATAGACATAAAATTGTCAACCGGATCTTCAAACTTACACAAGGCTTGGTACGAGGCATTGAGATTTTTGAATAACATAAGAAATATAATCATAAACCTTCCATGAGATCCACACCTCAAACTAACAACTGGAAATCTGTGTGTGAGTCGATGATCACCAAGCTGTCAGATACTTTGTTCATCCTAACTATTCACACTCTGCCTGCTGGTAGGAGAAAATGGTGTCATGCAGATCTAATTATTGACTAGGTTTTCCATCAATGAAAACATGAAAGCATAACTATAGTGTCTCTTTTCAACAATCTCCCCCCTTTGGCATTGATGGCAACACTTAGTGAAAATGACTAAGTGTCGGATCAAAACCAACATGAATTACACTACTACTTCAAAACTCCAAAAAGAAACTTCAATCAGCTCAAAAACACAACTCCCCCTATGATGACTATACATTTTTCAGTGTACACTTCTCCCCCTTTGACATCAATGGAAAAAAATGGGAAAATCGAATCAAAATTTCAAAACTATACAGGCATAAACTTGTAACTTACACAAGTTTGAAAATATTTTCAAAATCTTGCTTCAACACTCTTAAATTGTCATCACAAACATTTTTGAGACTTTAGATAACTGTTATGTGACCACACATCAAGTAAGACTGAGCCTCTACAAATTCTAGGTTTATTGGGTCACTGACTACTACTGCAACTTTTGCTTCATTGAGAGCATTCATCATTATCTCAATCTTCAGACAAATTAGTCCTCTGAGTTCATTGACTCTCCCAAAAATCCTGTTAGATTCATTCTTCAAGCATCTAACTTTGTCAAGTAGAGATGTTACTTGACCTTCTTGCTGAGCAACATCACAGGCTAATGGATCAAAAGAATTAGAAATGATAGCCAATTGATTTTCAAGCTCCTTCACCTTTTTCTCATTTCCTTCAATAAATTTGGACAGAACCAAACATGCCTTATAGGCCTTTCTAGCTTCAGATATAAAATCTTGAATGTTCTTCATGCAATTGGCTAATATAATCTTATCCTTTGCAATCACTTCCTTTAACCAACTAAGCCTCTTATCATTAAACTCTTTTTGCATTTTATCCTCAGCAAATTTCTCAAGAGACTCAAATTGAGTACTTACAACATTTATGAGCTTCTTTAGCTCACCGGAAGAGGAACCAGACATATCCATGACATGAGTAGGCATTATTTTATGTAAGACTCCATATGCAAGATTTAGTGATTCATTATCCTATGTGTGAGACTTCAGAATCTTCTCACTGGCCTTAGCTTGAGAAATTGATGCCACCTTCATCATTTGAATTGGGGACAAAGTGGACAGATTGATTGAGCTTTCATCCAATTCAGGATCAAAAACTTCCTATTGCTCCACCAAAGATCTCTTCACTGCCTTGGCAATATCTCTTGCCTCCACTCTGATTTCCTTGACTTGAACCTTTATTGCTTCAACCTTGGGTTCTTTAGAGACTAATTCTGGATTTCCTTTAGTCACTTTAACCTCTTCATTCTGCAACTCCTTATCCTTAGCTATCACCACCTTAGGAACTTCAGTTTCCATAGGTTTCTTTGTATTTTCTACATTAGGAAGGATCTAAAAGTCTTCAGCATCTGCATTCATTTCCTCATACTCCAGAACATTTTCATCATTCACTTCTTCAACATTTATTTTATTTTTAGACATAAATTCTTCCAAAATTTCCTTGGTGTCACTAATAATAGCATCAGTTTCACCAATCATGAGTTTATTTACCATTGAATTGCTCTTAAATTCATTTTTAACTTTTTCAAGGAGTCAATTCATCTCCTCAATTCACATTTCAAGACACAAATCAGCAAGAATTCTCTTCCTCAGATTCTCTTCTTCTATTCTGGCACTTAACCTTCTTGACTCTAAAATATTATACATAATTTTTGGTAAGCCAGACATAATCTCAACAAGAACCTTATTGAAAATATTAATGTGCTTTACTGTGGCTTCTACAAGAATTATTTTACCGGATTCATCAAAAGATTCATACAATTCACAGAGGGGTTTAAGATTACCATCCTTGATAATTGCTTTCTCAACTTCCTCAACTGACATGCTAGGTTTGTTAGCTTTTTCCTTCTTTTCCTTTTCTTCTTTGCTAGAATATTTGCTCTTATCTAGATTTATAGCCTATGTTTCGGTAGCCTTTACTTCTCTCAAAACTTCTTCAAACTCTATTTCCTCATCTGAAATAGGTTCATATGTTCTTGAGCTTTTGTTCTTCTTCCTTTTATTGGAAGGCTTGTCTTGAGTTGGCTTGGCTGTAGGCGAACTCCTGGTAGAACTAGTGTAGATAGAAGATGTTCCTGGACTAGCTGGCTATTTCTCTTTTGTTGCTTCAGCCTCTTCTCTCTTCCTCCTTTCTTCTTTTGATTTCTCTACCGGTATGCCCATATCTTCTGCAATATTTTCTACCTCTTTCTTTACACTCCTGGTTATCACTTGCTTTTTTAGTTCCCCATGAACTTGCATACTTTTCTCTACATAGTTTCCAAACCTTTCCTCTCCCTGATCCAGAGGTGCACTTAGCAAGTGACATAGGCATGATCCATATAGTTCTAGGATCAAAAGCTTCCATATGACATTGGTCAATGTCCACCACGAAGCATATAGTTTCCTTGTATTGATCCACAATTGAAGTGGGAATTCTTTCCTTAGCATGCATCATATCTTAGAAGTTTTTGAAGCACCCCAAAGGGTAGTATTTCTCATTTGACGATCACCGAAACCAAACAACATGTTCCTTATCTGAACAACTATTGGTTCATTATTCTACCAATGAACTTTACCAATGCCCAAAACCTCATTCAGGAAATAGAAAAACAAACACATTAGCATATTACCAAGTTTGAATGTATTCTTCTTGTCTTTCTTGATTTTGCTCAAATTCTCCATCAACTAAATTCTAAGTAGCTCACACTAGTCATATTCTTCATTTTGCTTTACCATTTTATAGGTTGCATAAATGGCCGTACTAGATACAAAATTATCTTGGATGGAGTGGTATATCTTATAACCAAGGGTATGTACAGAATCATCATGAAAAAAACATGCCCTTAAGTGGCAAAAAATTTAGAAAAATTAGAGTTAGGAAACTTGACGTAAAAAATTGAATAAGTTATCTATATTATTTCAAAAATATGTAAGAATAGAATTTGTAGCAAATTAAATATAGTTTCTAAACTATTAGGCTTATTTAATAAAAAAAATTATTTGGTGAAAATTTGAAATTTCAATACAGTAGTACTTAAATTTCAAGGAAAAAATAAGAAGTCGATGTTTGTTTGACCACCCTAACCACAATAAAATGGTAATTATTTTTTATAAGATTTTAGATACAAGTAGAGGACTTATGTCTGGATGTGGTGCATATTTTTTTGTAATTTTTTTCCTAGTAAATAATTAATTATGATTTTTTATTACAACTTTTAAAAAATATTAAAACTTGTATGTCTAACCACCTTAACTTGGTCAAAACTTCATGAAATTCATTTTTTTTTAATCCTATAGTATGCAAAGCATAAAATGTGATGCATGTTTCAGATTCAAAAAATGTGATATCTTTTGAAATCTATAGATGTTTTTCAATTAGCCTATCAATCAAGACTTTAGTCGTAATTCAAATAGAAAATGAATAATAATTATTTATTAAATTCAAAGTAAAGCATAATTTATATTGGTGAAAAGTTGAGAATCTCCTTTAAAAACCCTTTTCATTTCATCAATTTTGGGTTAAAAAAATTCGTTAGCCACATACCCTACACATACCCATCATATCACCACTTTTTGGCCCATCATGATCCTGCACATACCCTTGATAACCATTGATACAAATTTTACATATATTTCAGCAATGTCCTCTATTGTCATTTCCCTTCTATCCCATTTCACACCTATTGCTTCAGTAACCTTTTCATTCTTCACAGATTTCAAGACTAGAAGTCTGTCGGTGGAATTCAAACCCATGACTGCACATATACCTTATTTTGTGATTTTGAATGGTATTCTTAGCCACATGAATTTTTCATGAACACGGCTCAAAATGTATCTAATCCATTCATTCTCCTTAAATATAGGAAAATTCACAAACTATGTGAACTTCTTGACTTCTAGAGTTTGGTATTCCAATTTGACAGTTAAGTTCTCTCCAACTATATGGCTTGAATACAAATTCATTATTTGAGAGGTGCCTAACTCTTCAATGTTGGCATGCACATAAGCCCTAATATCCTTAGTGTGCAAAATTCTGAACGACACAGATGAAAATGCACTGAGCGGCTCGGTCTCAGTAGACTTATAAGGGTGCCATTTAAACTTAGGATGAGGGCGATCCTTGACTTCGACTACCAAAGGAGTGGAAATTCTTGCACATTCACAAATTTACTGGTTTTTTGACAAATACCCTTTTTTCCAGATCGAGGTTTGATCAAGATTCTTCTTCACACTTCGAATCTCTCCACAATTCAACAAATTTTACTCAAGGCTCTTCAAACTTCTTTCCTTCAAAATGCAAAGTGAAAAATGAAGGATGGGATTGGCTTTTTATAATTCGCACAACTAACCCTTTTGACGCAATAAATTTCTTTACCCTAGTACATCCAGTTGCTCTATTCCATGCACAGAGACAAATAAACTTTCTATGGATCTTTTGTGCTGCATAATACCTTCTCAAATCGATTGAACAACATCTAAAAAGAATTGATCCACCTAATGGATTGGTCCACATTCTAGTATCAACTTCCTACAGGGGGTTAAAATATTTTCCTGATAGCTCCCCCTAGGCCAAAAGCTTAAAACTAATTACCAGAAGCAGGTTTTGGTGTAGGGACATTTTCTTTAGCAGAGGGTTCCTTCAACCATTTCTTTTGCATTTTCCTTTTGATCATATATGTAGTAATTTTACCTTTTCCTTTGACATCATATTGTCTGTTTTGATTTACCGAACCTCTTCTACTCCGACAAAATCTAGCAGTATGACCAAATTTGCTGCAGTTGTAACACACAACATTTCTTTGTTTAGACCAATTGTTCTATTGATTTTTCCTTGTCCTGCATTGATTAGAAATATGCCCAAGTCTATTGCATTCATAGAATCTGATATCTCTATGAAAGTTATTCACCAAATTTTTGCATTCATTGGACTTATGACCATACATGTTACAATTGAAGCACCGACCTGAGAATGATGGTCCACTTTGATTTATTCTAATTCTACACTAAGAAGCCATATGTCCAAACCTATTGCAAGTAAAAATATAACCATTGAATCTCTAAGCATTCGGTTGTCTTACCAGATTCCTTCTAGCTCCATTCATTTGATTTCCTTGCCAAAATCTTCCTTGTGCAAAATTCCTTTGTCTAGATCTGAAACTTTCACCTTCCTCATAGCCAAGACCTCACTTGTCACCATTAGTCCTCAATCCTTTAATCAGTTCATCAAGCTTGGTTGAGCTTGCTTTGAATTTCTCCTTGTACTCATTTGCAGTAGTAAGTTCATTTCTGATATCATCAAGCTATTTTTCAAGCACTTCCTCATTGTTTTTAGATTGTTCCAATTCATTGTCCAATCGGTTGCATTGCTCATATTTTTCTTGCAAGGATTGAGCAAGCTTTTATTCATTCTTCTTTCTATCTTCAATCTCCTTGGTCATTCTCATCATGATAGATTCCATCTCATGCTTCAAGACAACATTTTCTCTGGAGAACTTTTCACATTCCTCTGTTTTCACCTTCAAGGAATGACTTAGTTGTTCATCTTCCACGCTTCTATTCTTTTGCTTTAGCTTATCACATAATTCTTTTCTTTTATCCCTTGATTCATTGATCTTGTCTTTCAATGATTGGATGAATTTTTCTACATTCACAATATTTTCTTATAATTCCTGATTCTCAGACTTTGACTTGTCAAGATCATCCAAGGCCACCATAAGTTGTTGTTGAAGACTGCTTGTATCCATTGAAAACACTTCCCAAGATCTTCCCAAGATCTCCCCAAGCTATTAGACTTCTTTCGAGGAGCTAGCTCTAATACCAATTGTTGGAAACAAGCAACACTGAGAGGGAGGGTGAATCAATGTTTTGCAAAGATTAACTTTATTATTCTGATCTTTAATCCACTTAGAACATTCAACCAAAATTAATATGTAGAAATAGAAATAAAATAACCACAACACCATAACACAAGGATTTTTATGTGGAAAGCTTGTTAGGGGAAAAACCATGGTGGATGGCCAATCCACAATAAGTTATGAGTATACCCAAAAGAAAGATTACAAAAATGGGAATGCACTTGCATTTAGGCACACTTCCTAGAGCTCACTGCTCAAAATAAGAAGGTTCATTTCCTTACAAAGATTTGGATTAAATCCAAGAAAGTGAACTGAAATATTAGCATCTACAAATGCTTGGTTATAGTTCCAATTAGGCTCTGATAATGATCTTCTACCCTTCTGACCGATACTGAACTTCTGCTCTACTCTACTTTGATTCACACCACAAAATATTTATGCATAAGTGAAACTGTGCATAAAATCACTCTAACACTCTTCAAGTATTCACAACACACACCAACACACCTTCTTCATATCACTAAATGATATAATCAATCATCTATATATATCTGCAACTAAGAATTAGATCGCTACAAGTCGACTTCAATAAAACTTAAAAAATGTTTACAACTGTCGGCTCAAATCATGAACAAAATTCAATGCGTATCCACAACGGTCAATTACAACTTAGCTTGGACCCAGAACATAATGATCAACCACAAAAATATTCAAATAATCATTCCTCGAATATCTACAAAACATTTTATTATTGAGTTGGCCCCAAAATACTAATAGATAGAAAATTGTCAACCGAATCTTCAAACTTACACAAGGCTTGGTATGAGGCACTGAGATTTTCGGATAACATAAGAAATATACTCATAAACCTTCCTTGAGATACACACCTCAAAATAACAACTGGAAATCTGTGCGTGAGTCGATGATCACCAAGCTACCAGATACTCTGTTTATCTTGACTGTTCACACTCTGTCTACCGGTAGGAGCAAATGGTGTCATGCGGATCTAATTACCGACTAGGGTTGCCATCAATGACAACACCAAAGCATAATTGTAGTGTCTCTTGCCAACAATTAGGTCCTTAAAATTCAATTATGGCGTCTTGCAAAGGTATTGTGAAGTGTTGTAAACCATTTCTACACTTTTCTAGACTCTATTCATTACAATTCACCTAAAAATCACTTATCAAGTCCTATTTTGAAGTGTTGTAAAGTCTTGTATTCATGCTTTTCTAGGCTTAATTTGACTATTTACACCTTTATTATGCTATATTTGACCCCTTTATGCCCTTATAAGGCTTAATTAATTGTGTTTTTGAATGTAAACCCGACAAACAACATTAAATGAAACTTAATTTCTGACACCCACATTCAAGTCCAAGGTGGGACCCATTTGCAATGGGTGGCGAATGAGTCCCTCTTGGCTCAAAATTCAAAATATTTCAAATTTTCCTTTGGGTTTTTATTTAAAAACACCTTATGTCGGCCTATGATGAGGTATCATTAGGTGACTAAGGCACAAGTGTGTATAAATAAGTTTTTTTCTTCTCATTTTAACCCCCATTCATCAAGTTCACCTATTCACTATTCATTCAAGCTTTCAAGCACTTTGCATCATTGAATCAAGCATTACTCAAGTATTTTGGAGCAACCATTGTTATATCTTCAGATGTCTTCAATAAGGGTTTGGTAAGTTGATAGCATTTGCATGTTATTTGTTTATCATTCTCTTCCATTCCATTTCTTCATTAAGGTTTTGATTACCAAAGTGGGATTTGACCAAGGAGAATCCTTATAACCTAACCCTTAACCAATTTTCCCCTTTTTCATGTGTGTTTGTAGACTTGTGTATGTGGATTTGACAAGCTATTAGGTGTTTAAAAGTGGAAAAGAAGTCAACAAAGTGTTTCAAGTCAACTACAACCTATTTCAAGCTTGGAGAAGACATTATGTCCATTTTTTGTAGATTTGACTTTGTCAAACCGACAAACAGACAATCTCAGATTTGGTACTAGATAGGATTGGTCCCTGATTTCACAGAATTTTGGGAGTGGACTAATTTTCCATCAGTCGCAAATGAGTCCCACCTTAAGGCTGGAAATCTAGATTTTGTCAGATTCTGGATCCTGACACTCAAAAACCTATTTTCAGAAGTAGGACCGATTCACCATCAGTGGTGAATGAGTCCCACTGGTGATTTTCAGTAATCTCTGATAGCATTTAGGACATTCCAGATTCTCCATTCTCTGCCCAGGTGCACTCTGATTCGGCCTTCTTCTCTTTTGTTTTGCATTTGTTCACACTTTAGTTCATGTTTGCATATCACATTGTGTTTTCCAACATTGCATAATTCTTATGTTTTGCATTCATAATTAGTCAAATAGTTCATTTAGTTGCACTTAGAGCATTCCATTTAGTCCAGATAACATCATTCATTTCCTAATTTGAGTGAACCACCTAGACTTTTGTGTGGGGTTTATCTCTCTCCTTTTAGGTGAAACATCCTAAGAGTGCAAGAGTAGCCTATAAATCCTACCCAAAAATATATAGTTCATTGATATACCTTATTATTAGGTTGATAGTCAACAAAATGAATCCCATGTTGAACAACTTTGACTTGTTTTAGATATATCCCTTGCACTATAAAACCTGAACGATAAACATGAACTTGAGGTAAGACATGTGAATGTGTACAACATTTTCATGCTCAAGGTTTGTACAATATATATTTAATGTTTTTAATGTATTGTACACATGTACACAATGTATATATATATAATTTTAAATTCAAACTCGCTTGTGGGAAATAACATTCCATCACTTGTTTCAGGTTGTGTTAGCTTATTCCTCTCCTTTGTGCAACACAGTAAATAATAGCTAATGCCTTCTATGTTTCCAGGCTCCTCTATGACTGCAAAAACATCTCCTGTACACCAAATTTATACAAAAAATTTCTAAAAAAACTAGAAATGTCTCTATACTTTAAAGATAATTAAATATATATATAATATTTAAATTATTGAAAACTTACACGTACCTTTTCTAACCAATCCTGAAATATGGTCATAATCAATTAAAATCAAAGGAATGTCTTGAAATCTTTCTTCCTCATTTTCATTGTATGTTTCTTAAAAGAATAGTGGCACCATATCCCATTTACTAACATATCCAAGTTCTTGGTTGTTGCATGCATCATATTTTTCTGCAATGCACTCAGTGCAGAAACAAAAGTAATCCCTAGTGTATAATGTCCATCTAGGGTGACTATCTGAACTCATAACACAATGCAAAGATCTTGTTTTGTCTACCCTCTTGCATCCATGCATCAATATTTTTTCCACACCTAGATATGTGTACAAAAACAAACTTATGTGAACAAACATGTATATATATATAAATATATACATTTTAAATTTAAATAAATTCAAATTTTTGAAAATGTAATTTATACATACCCGATATCTCCCAAAAAACTCTATGTGGAATGTTCCAGTTTGTTCTTAAAGATGTGCCAACCTCATTTGATGCAAAGTGTTTCTTACACCATTTAACAACATCATGTGCATTGTCTATATGATCTCTCGAATAACTCATTTGATGCTTTCTTGAAACACGTTTGATGCAAGCTCCTATGCCATCATGCTCACCCTTTGCATGCCCACTCTCAAAGAACCTACAAACATGTGTTATTTTGTAAATTTTATGATATCTAGATAGTGCATAAAATGGTCATGATGATTTGAATTGTGCCACACATCCATCTGACCATACAAAATGCTTTTCAAATTTTACACCCCTGCTTCTCAAATTCTAAAAAAAATTTATAAAACAATGTTGTACAAAAAGTGTGTCATGCTCTTTATCATCACTAATATAAAAGTGATATTCTTTCTTAATGTCTCATTGTTCATCTGTACTCTCAACACCATCCAATTTTGATTGTGGATGTCGATAACACACATGAACCATAATAGTGACCTACTTTGAAAAGTAATATTCTAATTGAATCTCTTTTTGATGTACAAAAGAGTAATTTTTTGAAAAGTCAACTATGAATAGAACTGTTCCAAGTGGGAAAGTATCTCTTAATGTTTGAAATTGTTGTGTTTTCCACTTATCAAAAAATGAATGTTGTATGTATGGTTGTATCAATTTTCAAAAATCTTCCATAAATTTTCCAATAGGAATCTCCTTTTTACATAGTTTAACCTTGTGGATTCTTTCCCAAAATTTGTTCAAGAAACTTTACATACTTGTAACTCTTTCAATTTACTGTCTTTGTTAGGTCAGTATCTTCGTTTCTTGAAGGAAATTTAGCCAAATTTCCACATGTTTCACAAAGTCCTTTTATGCAGTTTATTTGAGGTCCATTATGATGATCACATAACATATCTTTTATGAACAAGTTTACCTATTTAGGAAGTGCATTTTGAAAACCGTAACTTCCTTCTCTCATCTTTCGAAACACCTAATAATAGAGATCAAATTCAATATGATAACGACAACAACAAGTTTCAAAAAACTTGTTTATCTTCACATAATATGGCTTAAACCTTTCAAACATTGTTTGCCCAATGTTTATATGAGGATACTTATTACAAAAGTTCATATACATCTCAAGTTGTGTTATGTCTAGCCAATTTTTAATATGATTTTCATAAATATTGGGCCCAATCCTATATCTCATAACATCTCTAGTATTTGATGATGGACGAGTCCCTTCATTCTAAAAACTTGAGATCAAGTTCCTAACAACATCTTCAATCCTATCAGAATGGGGAGCTCTAAACATAATTTCCCAATTTCCTTTTGAACTATAATCCAAAACCTTTCTCTTTTTCTCATATTTTATTAGTGTGGTTCTACTATAACCAATTTCAGCCGAAAGTGCAAACATTTTTCTTTTTCTTGCTATATCTTGATTTAAAATAGATGTCAACATCACCCTTCTTCTAGTGGCCTTATCCACTGATCGAGATCCTTTCCCAATGGAATCTAAACCCTTTTTAACATTTTCAACAATATACTTTTGTAATTCCATGTGTTTCTTCTTATTCAATGTTGAATGCACACCCAACAATTGTAATGACTCTTTCAGCTCATTACGAAGTACATGTGATAACAATTGGGTTTTTTTAAGTGTTTCAAGATGATTGAAATGATCATTGATTATTCCATTTACAGATTTCGTCATTGACCCCTTACTCCTATTTGTAGTTTGGTCAGCATAACATTTTATTTTCTCCATAGCCATTTCAAGTAAATGATCTAAATTTCTAGAAGAAATTTGTTTCCTCACCTTTTCAACTAGTTTTATATGCTCATCCATACTAGTAGAAGGAAATGATCATGATACCTCTCCAACATGCATTATTTGAACTTGGACCTCCTCCCTATCTTCAAGGTCCATGTGTTCTTCAACAGATTGGTTTGATCCAATATCTCGATTTAGCTCGACTTCTACTTGCGAAATTCCTGCTTGTTGAGCCCTTTCTACATGTCACAAAACATTTTGCAAAGAAAGTGAGAGATGATGCTATTATAAGTTGGGTTTATGTGTGCAAGCAAAAAAAGTGAGACATGATGCTATAAGTGGAGTAGAACTTTCAAATGACATCAATCTTGATTCTCGAACTTAAGAATTCCATGAAACAAATACAATTAGAAATGGATTCAATTTAAGGAAACGGAAAAATGAATTTTCAAAGTCACTAGGTTTTGGAAATTGGATACATGAATTTACATGCAAGAAAATAAAGTGAGAGACTATGAGCTATTTAAATGGAGTTGAACAAATAAAATCAAAGATTCGTTAACTTAAGAATTTCATGGAACAAATGCAATTGGAAATAGATGATAAGGAATTTAAGAAAAATGAGGTTTCCAAGTTATCTAACATGGTTTTCATAATTGGAAATAGATTTATAAGGAAAAAATTGAGGTGTTAATAAAAGTCCTAAACACACACAAGAGAGAGAGAGAAAAGAAATAAGCATGTACCTTGTTTCTTTCTATGATAATTTTCCAAGTTTTGTTCGCACCTCTTTTGTTCTTCTTTTGAAAATTTCATTGAGCCTTATTTTTTCTTTTTCCTTGTTCTCCAATTTTTCTTAAAAATACTAAAATCTCTTCTTCTCCAAAATTTGCCTCCTTGATAAATGTGCAAAAATCTCTTCTCCAAAATCTGCTCTCCAAGTGATATAAATGCAAATTAATCTTGCAATTTGATATGGAATAATGAAAAAAAAGCTTGTATTTATATGCATATGGGAAAAAAATTAAAATTAAAATGCATTAGTCAGCCAAGGGTTTGAGCTCAAATTCACCTTCAATTATATTCAAATTTTATAGTTCATTACATGTGTAGAACTACATATGTGTACGTACATTTAATGTTTTTAATGCACATTTAACATGTGTTTAATATATATAAATCATAAATATGTGAGCTCATGAGTTCTCTTAATATAGATTTGAAATTTGTATAAACACGCTATTGAGTGTAAACATGTCCATGTACACATGTATCTATTAATGTATCTATGTGTCAGCCAAGGGTTCGAGCTCAAATTCACCTTCAATTATATTCAAATTTTATAACATTACATGTGTACATGTGTACATATACATGTGTAGAACTACATATGTGTACATACATTTAATGTATTTAATGCACATTTAACGCATGTTTAACATATATAAATCATAAATACATGAGCATGAGTTCTCTAAATATAAATTTAAAATTTGTATAAGCACTTTATTGAGTGTAAACATGTACATATAATGTATAAACATTTAAACATAAGCGAACAAATGCACATGTAGATAGATTCAATGTATAAACATAAACATGTTATAAGCAAAGAGGTACATGCGTGTATATTGAATGAAAATAAACATATAAGGTTGTATAAACACTCTTGAGTGTACTAAACATGTACATGTACACATGTCAATTAATGTGTAAAAATTTAAACATAAGCAAACACATGTACATGTAGATAGATGAACATAAACATAAACATTATCAGCAAATCTAGGTACATGCACGTACAAATTGAATGAAAATAAAAATATAACATAAGAAAATGTGTATGTATATCATATAAGCAAATGTACTAGAGATCATCAAATGTACCTATAACAATGTATCAACAATCTAACAAATGTACTATCTAGATCATCAAATGTAAGTAATAATGTATCAAAAACCTAACAAACATGTACTATAGATCATCAAACATGTAGCCCAAGTCATATATAATGTTAAACAACTCATAAATCTAGTGCAACCTAATATGAGTGTCGACTCCTAGTTGAAGGATCATCTGAATGAGAACCCTGCTCTGACGGATGTGGTGAGCCTTGGAGATAAAATTGTGTTAACAATGTGTTAAATACATATAGTATATTATAAATTTTATGAAATTTATTTAATAATGTACATGTATTTTAAATATCTATCTAGATCTATGCATACATATACATGTGTATATAAAAAAAATTAAAACTCACATGTCCACTGGCAACAAAATCATCCATAGAGTCACGTCGACGTACACGATCTGAACCAAGGCTAGGAGTAACATGAGGTATGTCCATCTACAATATATATAAATATATATTACATGAATATCTAGTTAAAACTAAAATTTAAAATAATTAAAAAAAAATTAAAACACACACATGCACACATACATGCACATCATTTGGTATTAAATTATCTAAGTCCTCTGCAATGACTATCTCCACCAAATCAACCAAATGCTCAGTCGACATGTCAAGATCTACATCCATATGAGTCATTGCATGTCATGCCATAAATGATGAGTGAAGAGGACTAAGAAGTTGAGATGGTATCGACGATGACAAACCAGGACCGGCCAACATATCCATAAAACCCATAGTCTATGCAATAGTCAAATGATCTATAGGTGGATCCTGATGTGCAATAGTGCTAGGCTGAGAGTGATGGGATCCTAGATATGAATGAGATCCTAAAGCCAAACAACCTCTGACTTGGTCTATAGAGATCCCATTGTTTGATGCAATGAAGGCATATACCTCCAAGAGGTCCTTAACCAAATAATGCATAGTCCTCCGTACCATATCTCATGTTAATCTGTCGAGCTGTGTGGGTGTAGGGATGCCCACTACTGTAAAAGGATCCATGTTGTTGTGTTGTATTGCAAATGGTGTGGATCATGAACATCTAGAAATCAAATACTGACCCACACGATCAGTAGATATCCTAGTGGTCACAACTACAATGTCACCTATGCTATCAATTGCTTCATTTTGGGAAGCAATGACAACTTGATCCGCTAAGGGGGCTAGAGCTGGGGTGAGAGTAGGAGACCTGCCGCCAACCAATACGCTAATGTTCATCGGGGTTGGTCTATTTGCTCGACGATAGGTGGGCCTATTGACAATCCTACCACACCCCTGACTAGCATATGGTGGAATGTCTAGGTAGTTGATTTTGAGGCCTAAATGGACCTCAACATACAATTGCTGAACAAAATATAATGGAATTTGGTCATATTTTGGATATTGACCATGCACTACCAGAAATTGTGGGTAGATCAATCGGGCCATAACATCATCCACACATTTGGTGACCTAGTATCCGCTCAACTTACGTTTATTTTGATAGAATGGAAAACATTGGTTTTTAGTCATATTTTTGGTCGCAACATCATGTATTTGTTTATAGGTAACCTCACCATGTACATCTTCCCGCATGTGGGAAAGAATAGCAGCTACTCTACTAGGGGAAAATGGACTAGTACCCCCAAGTTTTTCTCTTATTTGTTCTAGGCTTTGTAATATGGACATGCAAGTTTCCACATATATGCCTACGTTTCTACCATTAGTTAATTACTCTTTCAAAATCTTAATCTCACTATTAATATTTGCAAAGAGTGTTTCTAGAGGTGGAGCAGGTGCATTTTCCATGTGATATGTATGTACCTAAAGGAGAAATGAGACCTTGGTTTAATATATATAGATCTAGATGATAGAAATAACATGGAATATGTACATGTGTTCAATTTAAACTTAAGATAATTCTAAATAAATACAAGTGTGAACATGATATAAAATACATAAATTAAACATGAACACTAGATATATCTAGAGATAATAGTTCACAAGTTCATACATGTACATTCAATAAATTTAATGTAACTTCTATCTCAATTACTAAACACTTGTGAAACAAGTAAATTAAAAAATTACATAATTCAAAGTCATGCACAAACTCATTTCACCAAAATGTAGAAACTTCTAACTATACATTTAAATATATATAAAATGATCTTAAATATAGTCAATCCACATGAGTTATGAATCATAGGGGGGCCAACAAGTGCTAAATTAGCTTGAGATTTGAAAGCACACGCAGATTAGAGATAAGGTCTAGTTCAATCTATTTAATAAAATATGTTTCACATTTCTTATATAGAAGTTTCAAGCTAACATTTATGTAAATTACAATTATCCATGTTCAAAAAAGCAATATTTAAAATTCATAAAATCAAAAGGAATATCAAATTTAGATAAGAAATTTATCAAATACAAAAATTTCATGTGTGATGCCTTACTTGAGAGTTATTGGTCAATCCACACTAGAGTTTCAACAAAACTTCCTATAAGTGCATGAAAAGTAACATTATTTAATTGTGCCATTAAGAGGGTTTAGTGCAATTTAAAGGAATTTGTGACATGGTCTAATTATGAGGTGAAGATAGCAAATATGCTTAGATCAAGAGAAGAAAGGTGCATAAAATGATTTATGTATATATAAAAAGTTGTGTCTTGAGATTGAAGTGTATATGATAGATAAAGAGAACATAATTGCTAAATATAAAAATGATAATATATAATATAGACACCCCTCAAGTATGTACAAATGAATTGAAGAAATTCTAATATAGAAAGTAAAAGAGAGTATATTAAACATAACAAACATGACTAATGCAGGTGTTTAAAATTAAAGGACACCAACATATAAATTATAGATGAAGTAGCAAGGAGGATCACACCAAATATGAAATAAATATAAGGATAAAGTAGAAATTTAATACACAATACACCATTGATTCACCCATCGTATAATCAAACAATGTCATATCCTAGAAAAAATATTTGAGTAGAGTCTCCAATGATAAATCTTTGAAGTGCTAGTATTCAAATAAGAATTAAGAATCTCTTGAGAATAAATCCTATGGAGAGAAGCTCTTATTTATCAAGTATCAAACTCTTGGAAGAGGCACCCAAAACTCTATTAAAAAGATCTTGTATTTTATTAGTTAAAGAGGAGGAATAAATATAAGTTTTATGTTGATGAATGGATTTCTCTAATGCATCCATTCTATAAATGTACACCAAAATGTAGGATGACCAAGTGTGTAACAAAATCTTTAAAAAGAGTCACTTGATTTCTTCTTCATCTTGGAACAAAACTTGAACTAGACTTTGAAGGTTAAGGGTTACTAGTTTTGTGATTGAAATTACTATTGTTAATTCTAGGTGCCTTATTCTCTATTGATTAACCTATGGATGGTGTAGATTTGATTTTGAAACAAGATTGTCATGTGGTATGCACAGGTTCTATTTGTGGGTTTTCCAGGTAAGAGGAATCATCAAGTTATAAATACTTTCAATATGGACCTACAAGTGTGTGTATTCCCAAGTAACATGATAAGTTAAAAGAGAAGAGAGATGGATATAGGTCACAAATAAAAAGGGTATAAAAAAAATCTCTTTCTATTTGTATGAAAAGTTAATGAATATAAACTAATTTGGAAAGAAACTATTGATATTTATGTTTCCTATGCTTTATTTCATCTTATAGTTTCATCCTTGATAAGGTCAAGTATTTCTAACCTATGCATGCATTTTGAAACATAGAGGGCATTCCCTGTATTAGAAAATGTAACTAGCATAGAGGAATTGACTTGAATAAAGCACAAACAACACACTTAACCAACCATTTATAAATCTGAAAATGCAACCTAAAGGGTCACCAATGACAAGATCCATGAAATAAAACTACCAAATTTGATGAGGTTACTAATAGAAACATCAAATTTGACCACTAGAGAAAAGGATGAGAAGCTGGAGATGCAATATGACAAGAAAATTAGTGCTTGTTTGTTTGCATATGTTAACCTATGTTCTGCATACCTAGTTAGCCTTGGATTGAGTTTTAGGGTGTGAAAGTCCTTATAGTCCCATGTGTCATGAATGAGAAGCTCAAACTCATTCGTATGATTCTTGAGTTGATACTTAGTAGTTGTCATAGGTACCCTATTTGAACTATCAACAATAGGAATGCTAACTTGACAATATGTGTCCCTCAATTGGTTGCTACAAAGTATCCAAATATAATTGGAGGTGAGGAAAAATTATGCACATGATGAAAACTATGAAAGAACATAACTAGTGGGCCATCACGTGTGAGAAGAAATTAATGGATATAATAAATATATTCTTGAAGAATACAATGTATAATAGTATAATAATATATGCTATATATATCAATGAGTATTAAGAAAAGGTTTGCTCGAAGTGTAAAATAATCATAAAAAGGTGACCCTAAATTCTATATAAATATCCTATATATATACATATTAAACTAGTTATTGTGCCAAGTAACATTATAATTGTGTCATTAAGGAGGTTTGGTGCAATGGAAAGGAAAGAAACCTAAATCTATACAAGATTGGATATCTCCAACATTCTATCCAAGTTTACACATGTGAAGCTTTAAGGATAAACATTTTTATGAAGTAATTGAATATTATGCCTTGTTCTTATTCATTATCATAGGTGAAATTACAAGTGATAATCATGAAGGGTGTAATATCAACTTAAACATCTTATTTTTGATATAATAATTTTTTTTAATGTGGATCATAAATAGATAAGGAATAACCTAGTTAATAGCTTTAAAATCAATGCATTGATGTTTAAGGTATAAGTGGTGGATCTTATGCATATGGGGATTGGTTGTTTTAGTATTGAGGTAGATTCCTATAATGATAGAAAAAATGGGACTCATTTGGAATTTCACTAGATTTTTAGGTAATTTATTAAGTGTTCTAAAACTACCAAATATAAAAGAGAACATATTCTTGTTGGGTTGCAACTAGAAATCCTTTTAATCATTGATTCACTTACACTATTTACTAGGTAAGAGGAATCACCAAGTTATAAGACAATAAATACTTTCAATATGAGTACAAGTTTGTGTATTCCATTAACATATGATAAGTTAAGAAAAGAGAGATGAATATAGGTCACAAATAAAAAGAGTATAGAAAAAATACTTTTCTATTTGTATGAAAAGGTAAGGAATACAAACTAATTTAAGGAAAGAAACCATTGATCTAAATAAGGATATAAATTTATTTGTTTTATAAATTTAACTAAGGTAGAGGAATGGTTGATTAATTTGAATAAACCAAAGTATTATTATCTATCAAAATAGATGTTAGATGGTATATATTTCCTTCCATGTGTTCGTGTGTGATTAGAAAATGTTATCAAGAACATTGGTTTTTGTTTAATAGGTTCAATTAATTGAACAATAATAAGAATGTATGTATTGAAGCAAATAAACTTAAAAATTATATATATTTTGATAGAGACCCATACAATAGATTTTTATATTAGTTAGAAATTCTTGTACCTTAGATGCTTACAATGTTGTTCCTTATTACTCTTCTCTATGGTGTTACTAAAAAAATTAGTTGATTTTTTTCATGGTCATTATAATGCAATGTTTATGGATTGATACATAAGGTTGTTATGGAGCATTATATGAACAATAAGGATATCACCAATTCAATATGATCTTTTTTATTTCAACAACAACACAAAATAAACCATAATGATTATTTTTGAGGATCAATTCATATGAAACTATGATCAATGGAATAGAAGGAGAAAACAAAGTTGCTCTAAATTGTATCTTACCCACAATTTTTTTTATGGATTTGTTGAAAAGGGTTTAGAAACTTTCAAGAAAATTCAATTGGAGGGTGTAAAGCCACATGCAACATCATCCCAAAATAGGATCTCCCATTTTGGCATAGACAAGGAGGATGTTGCATGTGGCTTTACACCTGCCAATTGCATTTTCTTGAAAGTTTCTAAACCCTTTTCAACAAATCCATTTTGTGCATCATATTTTTAAGTGCTATAAGGAATTATATTTGTATAGCCTCTGGAATAAATATAAACAACTTGTAGGCAACATCATTTATATGAAACCTAAGTAATCAATTATGATGATTTTGGGCATTAAGTGGTGGCTTAGACTGACTTAACTGAGAGCTTTGGAACAGGGTATGGATGTCCATCATAGTATAAAGGAAGCTTTGGAACAAGGTATGTATGTTTCAATCATGGCAATTTCCCTGCTAAGCATTGAAAAGGCAAGTGAATTGTTTGACTGATAGCCTCAATAAATGTGTTCTCATCAAATGCCATGATTGAAAGATATGCACAAAATGGATTTTTTGAAAATAGTTTAGAAAATTTCAAGAAAATGCAATTAGGTGTGTCGATACCCTATTCCAAAGCTTACATTTTGGCATAGGCAAGGAGGATGTTGCTTGTGGTGGAGCTCCCATTTTGGCACAGGAAAGTGAACTGTTTGACATGTATGTGAAATGTGTAAGCATTAACAAGGCAAGTGAATTGTTTGATATGCAAGTGAACTGTTTGACAAGGCAAGTGAACTGTTTGATATGCCTGGAGACATGTATGCCAAATGTGGAAGCATTAACATAAATAAAACTTGAAGTAGTGGAAACCGACCTAGTCATGGAGGGTGATGCTCGTGGAGGGTGGTGAACTTCTTTAGTTGCCTTGAATATGCTTTTGTTTGCCTGCGGTTCGAGGGTTCACTGCTGTAACAGTGAAGGATGAAACAACCATTTTTTACAATAAAAACTTTTATAAAAAAACCCTAAAACAAGGGTTCAAGCGAACCCCCATTCGCTCAAACCCTATTATTTTATTAAAAAATAATCCAACTACATGGAGGGTGGGTTCACTCGAACTAATGGGTTTGAGTGAACCATAAAAGGTGTTTGCTTCAACCACCTAGTTCGAGCGAACCCCCTCAAAAAAATTTCCCACTGAAAATGCATTTTTCCTTCCTCTCTGGAATTGTAAACCAGTATTATGGGTTTACCCTAACACAAAGGTGCATTCTTTGTCTTGAATCTAGGAATACATCAGCACCATGAAATAACCAATACCTAAAGATGAACAATAATGAATCAATAAACAATATCACCATGAGATGAGACAACTTTGTGATAAGAATGAAAATGGAATGATCGACAATCTTTTGCACCAACATCATGAGAAGTTCTTCATTTTCTTATGACACCTTCCTTTGCTTATAGCACCTTCTTCCTTTTCTTATGACACCATGAAATGACATACCTTTGTCATCAATGACAAACCATGCCAACAAACTCTAGTTACCATTGACATCAATGACAAAAAAAAAAAATCCCCCTTTGTCATTCATGGAAAAACCTAGACTCCACTCTCTTCAAATTTATCCCCCTTTGACATCAAATGACAAAGGATCACCAACTCCCCCTGCAAAATAGATATACCCCCATTGAAAGCCAAAAAGGATTACAAAATTTTACTGTTATACCATGTCAACATTTGTCAAGAACCTTGCCACCAAACCACTATCAACATTATAGCATATCAGTGTCACCATACCCTTACGATTCTCTCAAATAAAAATTAGCATTTCCAAGAATAAAGAGGAGGAAGAGGACTGGGAAAGTTTGTATTGAGTATATAAATCTTAGAGGCACTGTCCAAATTTTAGCAGTTGCATATCACACCATTGTGGAATGTCATTGTTTGGAATTGTCACTATACTTCCATATCATCAATCAATTGCAAACTGCCACTGAGTCCACTATGCATGGAAAATAAATAAAAATAAAAATCCTAAAGGAATGACACTAAAGAAAAAATGTCTAAGCACCATAGTTGTTTCCCAAAAACCATACCACATTGATATTGCAAATTATAATGGCATCCAATATACCGTCATGAAACAAGAATCACCAACAATCAACAATAGGAAATCAATACTGTCACTTCAAAATGTCACTTCAAAGAGTGTCAAAACTATCATATACAGGTACTTAATTGAGATCTACAACTCACATATCATTGGCAATACATAGGAAACCTGTGACAGAGATAACATGCATAGAGAGCATTGTATAGACCATGGTACTTGAGAGAAAGAGAAAGAATATTACAGTCAAAGCAACATAACACTATGCAAGATCAAAATGACATTGTTATTGCAAAGATAAACATAGACTGTCACTAACACTAATTGATAATACTGCATGAAACCCATGTGTGAGTCATGGCTAACACAAAGCACTATCACAATGTTACTCATAATTGTCCATCATCACTGGTAGTTTCATTGACCAAACCAATAATTTGCATCAATACTATTGTTACTAACCATAGAAAGAAGACAACATTGCAAAAATAATTCATGTGCATACCACCACCACTGTCAAACTATGAATTTCTTCTATGGAGAAGAAATATCACCATTGTAGCACCATAACATTTTCAAAATCCATATCACACTGTCAAATGCAAATAGAAAATAGGGACTATCAGTAACTTCTAAGATAAAAAGAAACACCATATCACAATACCACTGTCGGTCTGCTATCTATGTGTCTCATTATTTTGGTAGATTTTGGTTTAATGTTTTAATGTTCTAGACTTGATCTTTTTTGGTCCTTTGGGCTTGTGGTGTAAAGGGTTCTGCACCCTGTAAAAAATAAACTCCATATCCTCTTCGCATATCTTTGACATGTACATTTTGGAATCTTATTAGCCATTGGTTTCAAAACATTGGGATCAATATCAATCAAATATTTAGGTCTTCTGTGCAAAACTATAGGAGGAGTTCTTAAACGTAAAGTTGTGTCAACATTAGGAATGTCAAAAAAATTAGGGATAGACAGTGTACTTTCAATCGGAGGTGAAATCAATGACGTACCTTGTGATTGACATGTAAACGATGTTGTACCTCCAACTTGAGATGTGGTATGTGGAGTGTCTTCAAGTAGAGATGTGTTTGCTAATGTAGTTTCAAAACCACATGTTGATGGTGTGTCTTCAAATGGAGATGTGATTACTGATGTACTTTGAACATGAGATATTGTAGATAGTGTACACACTTATGGTTGATGATGTGCCCCCAAATTCCAGATTCATTTCTCTCCTTACTTGAAGTTTTTGCATCCATTCTCTTTGTGCTTCCAATTTGACATCTCTCTTAGATTGTACTAGAATTTCTTCCTCTATGGGATGCAATTTCTTTTCTTCACAAACTTGCCTTTTTTTTTTTTTCTCTTCTCCTTGCATTTTTAGGTTCACGTTCATTTGGTGTTACAATCTTTTCTCATTTCCTTGGCATGACATTGAATGCTACATTTTCACAAACACACAAAGAACAAAAGTAAGTAATGCATTTTATGAAATATATTCATATCATTGATTACATTGCATTTTATGAAACACAAAAAGCATTTTATGAAACATATTCATATCATTGATTACATTGCATTGCATATCTTTCAAACTCAAAGCATTACTTCATGTTGCATAACTAATAACTAGATGTTGATCTATCTATGACGTTATTTCAATTGTAATCAAATCATTTCCTTTTCTATGCTACCAAATTTTGCATTTGCTTCTCATGCATCACCATGAGACCACATTTCTTTGAGGCATTTTTTCAAATATATCACTTCCTTTTCTATGCTACCACATTTTCCATACATGTATACCAAAGAATTTTATCAAACATGTCTATGTTACCAAATTTTTCATACATGTCTACCAAAGAATTTTATGAAACGAGGCAGTGAGTTGTTTGAAAATGCCTCAAAGAAATGTGGTCTCATGGCAATGGACATCACCATGAGCCCACATTTCTTTGAGGAATTTTTTTCAAACAACTCACTTCCTTTTCTATGCTACCACATTTTTCATACATGTCTACCAAAGCATTTTATTAAACATGTCTATGCTACTAGACATTTTTCATACATGTCTACCAAAGCATTTTATGAAACAAGGCAGTGAGTTGTTTGAAAAAATGCCTCATAGAAATGTGGTCTCATGGTGATGGACATCACCATGAGATTGCATTTCTTTGAGGCATTTTTTCAAACAACTCACTGCCTTTTCTATGCTACCACATTTTCTATACATGTTTGCCAAAGCATTTTATCAAACAGTCTACTTCCTTGCTGCTATGGCTAAAATCCTAAAATAGGTGTTTTTGAACAAACTATGGATGCTTGGAAAAATTCTATCAAAGCATAATAGAAAGCACTAGCATAGAAAAGGTAATGAGTTGTTTCAAAAAATTCCTTGAAGAAATGTGACCTCATAGTCTTCATTTCATTATATATGCAACAATGCCACAAAGGAAGGATACAGTCAAATCAAATACAAAACAATAGTCAACTCTAAAGGGAAGACTTTGACAATAAAGTGTTAAGAGCAAATGCAAAGTCGTTATGGTTGTAGTAGGGTAAATTTTGGAGTTTTAAAACTTTGACAATCATGATTATAAGGACAATATTCTTTGGTTTTAGTTGTGAAAAAATAAAGCATAAAGGATAGTGACTTCAAGCTATTTCAAAGGATAGTGATTACATCGCATTGTACATCTTTAAAACTCAAAGCATCTCTTCACATTGCATAACTAATGTAATTAGATGATTATAGATGACAAAATTTCAATTACAATCTAATGTTTTTGAAATTCAACCTATATGCAACTCTTATACAATTACTTCACATTGCATAACTAATAACTATGAGTAGCTGCCAATTGCATTTTCTTTTCATTGCATTCCATGATACCACATTGATTTGAGGCATTTCCTTGCGGCATTTTTTCAAATTCTCTATATAAGTTTACATGAATTCATCTACTATGTCATTTTTTTCATTTTTTATCTTCAAACTCCTAAAACTTAAACTTTTATATGTAACTTCCATCTAATTAAATGCTGAATTCTATGTATAACAATGAAGATTAATAAAATCATCAAATTAATGGTCTATATTGTCAAAAAGAAACAAAAAAACTCAATATAAACATCTAGCAAAAATAAAAAAGAGTGAATTCCACTAGCCATGATGGAAATGTGCTACTATAAGCAATGAAAATGGAATTCATAAGCAAGTTTGTGTTAAGTTGATATCCTCTATATAAGTTTACATGAATTCATCTAAATTATGTCATTTTTTTCATTCTTTTCTTCAAAATCCTAAAATTAATTTTTTTTAATGCAAATTCCATCTAATTCATTGTTGAATTGTATGTAAAACTATTATGATTAATAAAATCATGAAAGGAATGGTTTATATTGTCAAAACTAAACAAAAAAACTAAATATAAACATTTCAATTGTACCAAAATGAATATATTACCTAAGATAATGAAAAATGGTGTAGAAACTTCAAATTGTATTATTCTACATTGTCTAGCATGCAAATTGGTGCTAAAAAGGTGATGGATCAAGAATAATTTGGTACAAAAACAAGTCAACTCCATAAAAGGTGTTTCTAAGTTGGATAAAGTGTAGAACTAGACAAATGTAGAGAATTGTGGGCCTAAATCATGGGGTCAACTCTTTTTTACCATTTTTGGAAAAGGAACATTTGGGGCTCACCAAATTTGGTGAGCGCAAATGTGATGCAAAATGTGATACATTTTTATGACTTCAATA